>JBBPBP010000004.1:19550334-19570444 GCA_037974735.1 Cicer chorassanicum
ATACCCCAATTTTGAAAAAAAAAAAAATCAAACTACTCCTTTTTTCTTAGTTATAAGTCGTCTTTGCAAATGTCAACTTTCTTAAAGAAATCCAAGTTTGCAAAGACGATATCTTTAATGGAATTTTTTTTCTTCAATTTTTTTAAATTAACAAAAAGAACATTAGAGAAAAAGTGTCAATTTTTGATTGATAACCAGTGGTATGATAGTGCGATCAATTTTTTATCAATATTCAACAGTATGTTTTAAAAAATGTCGTCTAAATAATCCTCGTATTAAAACTTAAATGGATATTAGAGAAAAAATGTCAAAAAAATATGGACTATGTTGATTAACTAATTATACTCGAAAATATTGAAAAAAGAAATAATTAAAAAAAAAAATTATTTTAAAGAAGTTGTCTTTACAAACTTGAGCTTCTTAAAAAAGTCGTCATTTACAATTTCGAATTATAACTAAAAAGACATACAATTTTCAAAAGTGAGTAGTTTGTAAATTTTTTTCAAAAATAGGTTATTGAAAAAAAATACCTATCAAGAATAAAATAAATTATTTAAAAAAATACCAAAATGAAATTACAGAAAACACCCTACAATTTCATAAAATTTCCTCTCATATCCCAAGTCAAAAGGTTCAAGTTCATGGACAAAAAGTACCCATTCATGTCTTCGCGCTAAAAAAAGCGAACAAATTCAACCGATCTCCTCTCTTTCCATTTCTTTCCTCTTCCCAACCAAAAATTCACTTTCCGAATCCTAACTCCCAAAAAATCGAATCCTTCAAATTCCGAACCTTAAACATCACCTCAACACGCGTTTCCACGCGCCGCCATCATCCACTTCGCCGTCTTTTGAACTCAACATCATGGAACAACCGAAGCCGGAATCGGACACCAAATTTATCCCGAACGGAGAATCCGCCGCAGCGAAGGGATCCGGATTGGGATCTGGATCGGAGTCGCAAGGCAACACATCATCGTCGTCCGGTAGCATGAAGAAATCGGTACATTGGAGTCCGGAATTGGTTACGGAATCAACGTTCACATCTTCCCCTCAAGGACAGCGTTCAAATCCATACTTCTCGAATTCTCCTTCTTTCTCTCAATCTCCGTCTTCTTTCAACGTCATGGGTTAGTATTCCGCTGATTTCTTTTTTGTGTCGTCATTTTCATAATTTTATTAATTTCTTTCTGCATACAATTTTCTTTATCATTTATTAAAGTTGCGTTAATAAATTTTTTATGTGATTTGAACTCTGTGTTATAAGGTTAAACTCTTACTAGTGAATTGACACGTTAAACGATATGTGTGTGAATTTGATTTGCATGTTAATGGAATGGATATATGTTGTTGATGTTTTGTGTGTTATTGTATTGTTTGTTGTGATCAGAGACGGTGGTGACTGTTCGTAATGTGCTGGGAAGATGGGGTAGGAAGGTGGGAGAGGCAACTCGGAAGGCTGAGACTCTCGCTGGAAACACTTGGCAGCACTGTAAGTTTTTTGTTTTTCTTTTGTTGTTCTGTTTCTTTTTCTCAAGTAGGTGCAAGTTGAATGATGTTAGTGTTGGCATTTGAGTAACCAAATTAAGAAACTAATTATTAGAGTAAAGATTCAAGTATGAAAGAGATTTTAATATGTATTTCGAGTATTTGTCAGAAATGTCCATTTGGTGTTGTGTGTTTATGATCTGTACCGTGGTTTATGTAATGGGAATTAGCCCTTCTGGTAGTCTTAGCTACCATTGATTCCTTTTTCCGAAGAAAAATCACAAGTTTATGATAAAATAATTGCCAGTAATAATGTGGTTCATTCTGTATTGCTTGTATGGGGGGGTTTATGATTTCTTAAGTTATTTTGACATGTGTTCAAATGTTCATGATCCTTTTAGCGACTTTCTATTTTGAGTTTTTGGGTTGGTTTGATATATTCATAGAAATGCCTGTGAGGAATTTTCCGATGGGTATACCAAACTATCCTTTGTTGTACATTGACCTTAGATGCTGTAGAACTTATTGAACATTTCCTTTATGGAACATTTCCAATGTACTTAACCGATCTTTTGTCTTGTACTCTTTTGTTTTCACCCTCTCATTATCGACATTGAACCATCTATTTTTAATAACTGAAACGTGCTTGTTATGTTATGTTGTATTTAAGTGAAAACAAGCCCTAGCATGGCTGAAGCTGCTATGGGAAGAATTGCCCAGGGAACGAAGGTCCTGGCAGAAGGTGGATATGAGAAGATATTCCTGAGTACATTTGAGACAGTTCCAGAAGAACAACTTCAGAATTCTTTTGCATGTTATCTATCCACATCAGCTGGTCCTGTAATGGGAGTTTTGTATATATCCACGGCAAAGATTGCATATTCTAGTGACAGTCCTATTTCCTACAAATCTGAAGACAAAACAGAATGGAGTTATTATAAGGTACATATTCAATACTCTAAAGTAGGAAATGGCTATTGACTTTATATCATGAACTGCTAACAAAATTTTGGTGTAGTCTATCTGAGTGGCTTCTGAATATGTACTTGAAGTGTTATATGTTAAATTTAGTCAGGCAGTAGCTCATGAAACTGTTAATTATGAGAAGTGTCATTATGTTTGCTCTTCTTGACTACTTATTGGAATGCATTCCAATTACTACTTAAATAAAATACTGGGATGACTGAGAACTCATAACTGGAGGAGATATATAACAGACAAGACTTCAGCTTTTTTTATATTTTATCATCTAAAATGAATAATAATTTATGGCCTGTACCTTTATTATTGTCCCTTTGTTTTCATAATCACTCTGGGTTTTTTGTTTTGGGTACAATTAGTGTGGTTTTTAATTCCCTTGATTTGTGCTTTACTCTTAAATAATATTGAGAAATCTCTATAAAATAATAACCCCAATTACGTTAATTTTTCTGTTATCCAGAACTTGCAGCAACGTATTTTTCACATATAACAGACAAGACTTCAGCTTTTTTTATATATAATCATCTAAATACATGATAATTTATGGCCTGTACCTTTATCATTGTCCTCTTGTTTTCATAATCACTCTGGGTTTTTTGTTTTGGGTACAATTAGTGTGGTTTTACTTTCCCTTGATTTGTGCTTTACTCTTAAATAATATTGAGAAATCTCTTTAAAATAATAACCCTAATTTACCTTAATTTTTCTGTTATCCAGAACTTGCAGCATCGTATTTTTCACATCCACGTGTCTTTTGTTCATTATAATGCAAAGCTAGTTAAAAAAATGCCAGTTAGCATGACGGCATTCACCAACATAAAGGCAATCTGAGTTCTGAGATTTAATGCAGAAATAGTCTATATTATCTGTTGGTTGTAAGCCTGTCTCAGTCTTTAAAATTTGAACATGGGTGTCAGCTATCTTAGTGCAAGAATAACTGGACTAAATGAATTGTGTGCATTTACATTGAGAATGGAGATATTAATTATTTAATTTAGTAGAACCTGACCAAATAAATCCAAATATTAAAGATATTTTATCTCAGCTCAAATACAAAATAATTGTTTCAAATTTTAGAACCCCTAATTCAAGTTTCTGACTCGAGCTCGAGTCATGTGCTGCCTACGATCTGCTGGAGCCTGTACATCATCTTTATTGATTTTGCAGATGTCTGTAATCCTGAACTGACAATCTAGTTCATCAGCTTCACGTGGTCAGTCATAAAATAATGGATCTAGGGTCAAGGTGAAACATATGCCACCTAATACAACGGGTCATAGGAACCAACTGGTATTAAGGGAAATATTGCCGGAACAAAATTTTATCAGAGAACTCCTTTATGTACAACTCTAGGCAGATTTGAGAGTGCCTAACCTCTCCTAACAAATTCTTAATTACTCACTAATTCTGCTTAATTTCTATTTATTGGCCCTTTACCTAACCTCCTAACCCCTTTACTATCTAACAGACAAACACTAAAACAACTACTTAGGTATATCTATAAGAGGAGTACTACTCTTCAAAGAATATGTCTGGTTTCTGATATTTGATGCAATGGGCAACCAAAAGTATCCCCTCAAATTCCTGGAAATGACTGACTTTCTTTAATAACTATCTCTCACTCATACTTTTTCAGTTGTTATTAACCAATGCCAATCATTTTATTCTTGTTAAACTCTTTTGGTCACAGATTTTTCCCAAAGCACGTGGCCACCTCAAGGGTGAAACCTGGATTAGAAAGAACTTATTAGAGAATAGTTGCATTGTTTAGTAGGTCAGTCTCCAGTTCAGTTGCAGAAAGTGTTAGCTGTTATAATTTGATATACGTATACCGTGGCACGATAGTGTGCGATAGCGATATGGCAGAGCAAACTCGGCGTCCACTTCGACACTTTCTGGCGGCAAGCCACGTGCAGCAGGCGTGGTGTTCAATGCCAAATTGGTGTAAAATCACAGCGCATATGCTGTTTCGCGTTCTCCTTCTAAGATTCAAATGTGAAATCTCTCAAATACTCGTTTTTATTAACGCTCTGTTTTTTGAGGGTATACTGGTCTTTTTGAATGTATTTAAGTGGCCTCCTATTTAACTATTCTTTTCCTTTGTGAACAAGATTCTTCTGCTTCATCGCATGCGAAGCTGACATCATATTCTCCTGCGCGAAGCAGCGTTCTCCTTCTGCGCGAAGCACACTGCTCTGTTCTTTTGGTTTTCTTTCCTTCTTCTGCATGAGAAGCCCACTGCTCTGTTCTTGAGTATTTATAGTTTGTATACTATTGTTTAGCCTTTGCAATAGCGGCTATTCCACTATACGCCATACTTCTATAGGGGTTTTGGGGTACCATGCTCCATGTCGCTATCGGAGATTAACAACATAGTTGTATATGTTAGTTGTCATAGTTGAGGGAATTAAAGTTAGTTAGATTTAATTAATGGAAATTAGAGAAAATAAGGCATGTTTCCTACACATGAGGAGATATTGAAAGAGAGATTTGAGATGGTAGCTAGTCTTTTGAGTTAATTAAGGCTTTTGGGCATTGGGAGGTTACAACCCGAGTAGTTCTGCATTGTTGTTCTGTGATCAAGAGGAATTTACCCTATTACTTTGTAATAAAGTTCCAGTTCGTATTGTAACTGTTAGCTTTTAATTGTTCATAATATGTTAAGTGTTGAGGGTTCTATGTACCAGCAGCTTCTGTTGGATTTAGTTGGCTGTTTTAAGTCTTCTTCAACTGTACTGCTGATTTCTTAAATGTTTTTTTTAAAACCTGTCTTCTTAAATGTAAGAACTTATCCCCGAGTTCAATAGAATATGAAATACACAGTTCCTCAGTGATTTCTCTCCTGCATTTTACTATTCTTTACTTAGTCATAATTTTCCACCTTTCCTTTATTTCATGGATCATGCTCAAATTCTCTAAGGCTCTCTTTGAGAGTTTGGAGGGCAGGGGAGGACTTTGGAAAGAAGGGAGGGCATTGGGAAGAGGGGAGGAGGAGGATAAGAAATTGAGATTATTATAAAGAGATGAAACGGATTTGAAGAGTTTATCTAAGCTCTCCAAAACCCTTTCAAAATTCTCCTCCGATTGCTTGTTTTGAGTTTTGACCCTTTTCCACGTTTCTTGCTGAGTTTGGGATCATTTATTTACTAATCTGTCCCTACACACAGTTGAAGCTGGCTTAGCTTTCTTGATCCAAGCTTCCTTGCCCTTCAAAATTTGGGGCCATGCATTCCTCACAATATTTTACCTTACCAATCAATTCTCTAGTACATCTGGAACCATGCATTCCTTAGAACAGTTTAACTTAGGAATCGATTTCCCATTTCATCCGTAAAGGTTGGTGTTCCCTGTATAACTTTCTAAAGGTTGTTATTGCGCACTATCCTTGTGTCCTAATAATCATCACAAGCTAAAATTTTGTTCTGTTGAATGTACTTTTCTTGGATAATATTACTATAATATCGCCGTAAGGTTCAAATGCTTATCCCCAGACGGCAGGATGTACATTTCTGAGGATGTCTTGTTTAATGAATTTCGATTTCCCTATTCTTCATAGATTAGATTCACACCTCAACCGGTCTGTCTCCCTCGTTACCCCTCTCCTCTATCCCTATTTCTCTCCCCCTTCCATTTCAGTTACAAGAACTGTTGGCTTTTGTAACTGTTATTTAGCTATTAGATGTTCTGTATTCTCAAGAATTAGGATAAAAATATATTTTATTGAATTGAAATATGTTGACAATACATCAGATATATATACAAGGTTACTATACAACCAAATCTCTATTAGTACTTGTTAGAATATTAGAAAGTATCTTATAATATCTATTATATTATATTAGAGTATCTTGAGTTATTTCATAGGATCAATTTATATTCATAGAGTATCTTAGAATATCTCTCATTATTATTATGATTTGTTCCTAATTTAGGATTTAGTCTATGTTTCTCTATAAATAGAGATTAGTATTGAGTCTTTTGTAATCAAGTCAGCATTAAGCTATTATCAATAATATTCAAACCCTTATTATTTTCTCTCCTCTTTTTCTCTAAAATCCCACAACTTCAACATGGTATCTAGAGCCTATTTCGATCCTCCTTAAACGATCCCGCCTCTATTTCGCTGCCGAGTTCCCAACAATTTGGGAATATAATCATAGTTTCTCTTTTCTAGCATGATCATTCCTTTTCTGATTGTTGTCACTTTCATCCACAATCGTCGCTGCTGCCCCGTCTGCTACTGCCGCCGTCTACTGCTGTTACCTACCGTCGTTGCTGGAAAAGTTTTCCGACACAACCACTTCTATTGTGTGCGGAATCTCCCAATCTACAACACCCAGATTTTTTTAGGTCAAAAGTTGCTCCACACGCGCTCCTTCAAGATCCTCCGTGTTCATTCCACGCGCCGCCGCCAACAGCCTCGAGCTTAGGCGCGTCTGTCCACCTTCCGGCACAATGTTTCAGTCGTCTAGATTGAGTTTTCCTTCCTGTTTCCAGATCTGCCCTTTCCAATTTTGATCAATGAAAATATGTATCATTGTTCAAACAGCCGTTATCTCTCCTGTTTTGGACGCATTTTCTTACTTCGTTGATCGATCATAACTTTGTTTTGTTAGAGTCGCGCTGCTTCTTCTTCTGTGTTTGTCATGCAATTTAGTTCTTACTAATAGATTATAACAGTGGCTTCTATTCCCACCGACGATCATTTCGGTGGTGTCCCTTTTCCCACAGATGAATCATATTAGTGATGACTTCTTCTTTCGTTGATGGTTATTCTAACGATGTCTTTTATTTTCATGACTCACTTTATCTTGGCAATTTGTCCCAGATGCACTGGCCCCATATTTGTCCCAGATGTACTGGCCCCATCTTTGTCCCAGATGTACTGGCCTTGCCTTTCTCTCCCTGAAGCATGCTGCTCTCTCCTTGAAGCATATTCCAGTTTAAATATTGAGTCTCCAATATTATTGGTTTGAAGCTTCCAAATGCAGTTTTTTAGAAGGATGGACCTTGCTTTGTTCAATTGTTTGCCATGAATTTCTCTCATGCTGATGATCATTCCAGCTTCTGGCTAGGCTATATTTATAGCAATTCTCTCCGACTTCACCTGCATCCCTGAGTTGCCTTTCCATCCTTTTTATTATTTTGCAGAGCAAAACATTATTTTCTTGTAACAAGCTAAAGCTTAGTAAGCTTTAGCTTGAGGGGGAGTGTTAGAATATTAGAAAGTATCTTATAATATCTATTATATTATATTAGAGTATCTTGAGTTATTTCATAGGATCAATTTATATTCATAGAGTATCTTAGAATATCTCTCATTATTATTATGATTTGTTCCTAATTTAGGATTTAGTCTATGTTTCTCTATAATTAGAGATTAGTATTGAGTCTTTTGTAATCAAGTCAGCATTAAGCTATTATCAATAATATTCAAACCCTTATTATTTTCTCTCCTCTTTTTCTCTAAAATCCCACAACTTCAACAGTACTCCTATATAACTAAATTTCTATTAGTTCCTATACAACCAAATCCCTATACTTGAAGGATATTTTTAATAATAAAACAGAAACAGATTTTGACACTCCCCCTCAAGCTGGTGAATAGGTGTTCTCCAAGCTTGGATACAATTGTTTCAAAGTTGCTGTTGTTTAGCCCTTTAGTTAGAGTATTTGCAAGGTTGCCTTGGGAGGGGAGACATATCGAGTGCAAATTAGGCCACTATCGAGTTTTTCTTTGATAAAATGTCTGTCAACTTTAATATGTTTGGTTTTGTCATGCTGCACTGGATTATGTGCTATGCTAATAGCAGATTTATTATTACAATAGAGTTTCATTGGTTCGTCCCACTTTATTTATCTTTGGGTCCTCCAAAATGATCTTCAACCATAGTAACTCGTATATCCCTTGTGCCATTGCCCTAAATTCTGCTTCAGCACTGGATCTGGATACCACACTTTGTTTCTTACTCTTCTAAGTCACAAGATTCCCACATAGAAAAATGCAATATCTTGTGATTGACCTTCTATCTACAATTGGCCTTGCATAGTGAGCATTAGTATATGCTTCAAGACCCACATTTCCATTTTGTATGAACAAAATTCCTCTTCCTGGAGTTCCTTTCAAATATTGCATGATTCTGAGTGTAGATTGTAAATATACCTCATTTGGTTAGTACATGAATTAACTAACTAGGCTAACAACGAAGGCAACATCAGGTCTAGTATGTGACAAATATATGAGTCTTCCAACTAACCTTTGGTAGATTTCCTTGTCAACTGCAATGTCTTCTTCTGCATTTCCCAACTTCAAATTTGGATAGATTGGTGTACTCGTTGGCTTGCATGCTGTCTTGCCCGTTTCTTGCAGAAGATTTGTGATGTATTTTTGTTGGGATATGAAAATCCCTTAGATTGAGTCACTTCAATTCCCAAGAAATACTTCAATTTTCCCAAGGTTTTAATCTCAAATTCCTTGGCTAGGTGTTTTCCTAACAGTTGTTGCTCCTTTTCATCATCATCGGTCACTATATTGTTGTCTACATATACTGTTACTCCCCTTGACTCAGAGTGTTTGATAAAGAGGGTATGATCTTCTTGGCTTTGTTTGAAGCCTAGACCCACCATGACTATAGCAAACCTCCCAAACCACGCTCGTGGCGATTGTTTAAGCCCATATAGAGCATTTTTTAGCTTAGAAACAGTGTTGGCAGCAATATGTTCACTGTATCCAGGGGGGTCAGTCCATATAAATCTCTTCTTCTAGATCTCTGAGGAAGGCATTTTTTACATCAAATTGGTGCTAGTCCAACTGTAACAAGCTGCTAGAGATGATATCTCCCTGATAGTATTCATTTTTACAACCAGAGCAAATGTTTCCAAGTAATCCATTCCATACGTTTGAGTAAATCCTCTAGCTACCAACCTTACCTTGTACCTCTCAATAGACCCATCAGCCTTGTACTTGTATACCCATTTGCATCCTACAAGTTTCTTTCCATTCAGTAGAGGGACCAAATCCCAAGTACCATTCTTGTCCAGTGCTTCCGTTTCCAAGTCCATTGCTTGTTTCCATTTCCTGTCAGACAATGCTTCAAATAGAGAGGTAGGTATAATGGTAGTGTTCAGACTTGTGAGAAAGGCTTTATGGGTAGGTGAAAATTGTTCAAAGCATAGGTAGTTAGATAAAGGGTAGGGTGGCTTATTGGTACACGTCCTAGTATTCCTCCTAGGGGCAATTGGGATTTGAAGGTCATCATAAGTTGGTGGTGTGTTGGATTCTAATTCCTGTGCATAGGAAGATTCATATATTGGATCACTAGAATTTGAACCGTCAAGGGAAGTTACCTCATGTAAGGTCGAATTGGAGTCATGGATGTGAATAGATTTAGGAATTGTCTTTGTTCTTCACGTATTTTACATTAGCGTCATCATTTCCATCTTCCTCAAAATCAATTTCAGTCTCAATTTCTGATTCAAGAGTCAACTCAGGAAATAGAAGAGACTCATCTTCCTTACATGTATCTCCCCTTGAAGATGAGTTAGAAAGAATAAACTTTCTTGTTCATGGAAGGTGACATCTCGGGAGACAAAAGTTTTGGGATGGTGGATAATAACATTTGTAGTCCTTTTGGGTGGAAGAGTACCCGATAAAGACAAATTTTAAGGCTCTAGGATCAAGTTTCCCTCTACTATCATTATGAATATGGACAAACGACTCACACCCAAATATTCTGGGAGTAAGATTACTACAGGTGGACACATTAGGGTAGAACGAGGACAGGGCCTCCATGGGAATTTTGAAGGCAAAGACACTAGAAGGTAATCGGTTTATGAGATACGATGCAGTAAAAACCGCCTCTCCCCAAAATTTCTTTGGAACTTTATTTTGAAATAACATCACTCGAGTTTGATCTAACAAGTGCCAATTTTACCTCTCAACAATCCCATTTTGTTGGGGGTGTTTTAACACATGAGAACTCATGAATAATGCCCTCCTTTTGACAGAAAGAATTAAGTTCGTGATTAAAGTTATTTTTGGCATTATCAGACCTAACTCTTTTAATACTCACTCCAAATTGGTTTTTTATCATTGAGAACAATTGTACAAACACAAAACTGACTTTAGATTTTTGTTTTAGTAAATAAACTCAAGTAACCCGAGTACAGTCATCAATAAAGGTTACAAACCAATGGACTCTTGATATATTTGAAACATTAGACGAATCCCATATCAGTATGAACTAAACGGAATGGAGAAGTACTCGTTTGGTTACTAACTGGAAAAGGTACATGTTTGTGTTTAGCAAGCTCACACACCTCACATTGAAGACTTTCTACCTCTAATTTTTTGAAGAGGGAAGGAAACAACTGTTTTATGACTCTAAATGAAGGATGACCCAGACGACAGTGGTACAAAATGACCTTATCCCTATTGGTATTTATTGATTTGGAAAAAAGAGCTACTATTGCTGAGTAGATTTGGAAGAAGATTTTGATTAACCAAGTAATAAAGACCATTCCATTCTCTAGCATTACCAATTGTCTTCTCTGAAATTCTTGTCCTAAAGGACACAAGATTTGTTATAAAAAACATTACATGATAGGTCTTGTGTTAATTTTTGTATGGAAATTAAGCTAGTGGACGATTTAGGAATATGAAGAACATTTCTTAGAGTTATGGGTGAGTTTATTTGGACATCTCATTGACCTGTTGCAGTTATAAGGGTACCATTTGTTGTGGATATTTTTTTGTTGCTGGGGCAAGGTGAATACGGAGAAGTGTGTAGGTAAGGGTGTCATGTGGTTAGTGGCTCCCGAATCTAGTATGCAATATTGGTTATAGGTTGTATATGAAGCATTAAGTCCAAAAGAAAATTGAAACTTACCAAAAGGAAGAGTGCTTGTATATACCAGAGAACTAGTACATGTTGGTTTCTCCAACTTACTAAGAAATTATCTCATCTTATCTACTTCATCTTCATTAAGTTGGATCAATCAACTTTTGATTTCTTTAGCTGTCATATCTGTAAAAACAGCATACAAACGATATTAGAGATGACAAATTGATCTATCAAACAAAACAAACTTCAAACGTCCAAAAAATATCCATAAACTGTAAGTGTGCTATAATGTTGCAATAGAAAAGTCCAAGCAAAAACTGTAAGCTACCCACAAACAAAAGTGCTCCGATTAGAAAGGGAACTCCCAAAACGAAACGAGAAACGCACGAACTACAATCTGGTTGAAAACGGCGGTGAACGGAAGCGTGTGGGCACCACGTGCCGGAGATGACGTCGCAAGTGGGCATCATGCACCAAACTAGAAGGTGTGCGTGAATAGGCCATTGACGGCGGCGCTTTGGATTTCGACCGATCTAATGGAAGCGAGTCTTGTGGTGTGGGCGGTATTCCTCAATGACCTGCAAAGTGTAAAAAGATTCCTCCATTTTTAATTTTTACGCCTTAAACTAAAGAAGATCTGCAGTGGCAGCTCTGCTTCTGCATTTCATGACTCCGGATTTCAATTTGCTCAAGATCTTCTCTTTCCGCAACTTCGTATCTGCAAAATAGTTACCTAGCCGCATCCATTTCTTTCGTGTTCCTACCATAGTAAATCATTTTATTCATACTTTTTCTGTAAGAATATTGCACAAAACATGTTGCATAATAACATCACACATATTCCACTTTTTTTCATGTTTAAATTGTTTAATCTAGAATAATATTGCACTTGGTCCCAAAAAAAAGAATAATGTTACATCAAGTGATATATTGGTTGATATAGTGTATTATGATGATTGTAGGTAGTCATTCCGTTACATGAGCTAAAAGCAGTGAACCCTTCATCCAATACAGCCAATCCTGCTGAAAAGTACATCCAAGTGATCTCTGTGGACAATCATGAATTTTGGTTTATGGGCTTCTTGAACTATGAAAGTGCTGTGGGCTTCCTGCAAGATGCACTTCAAACAGGCAAATCATTACAGTCAGAAGCATAGTCTGTTTATACGTTCTAGTTTTAAACCACCAAATATATGTCATGCCTCTTTACTGTAGGCCTGGAAATGTTGATAAACAACAGCTATTTTTTTTGGCAATTTTGTGGATATGAATTTACTGTAGGCTTCATACCTTGGACCATTTGTGGGAATCCAATGGAATAGTTAGAAAAGTGCGTTGACTTTTTCTGTTTCTCAGGTTATTGCATCTGATTTGTAAGGCAATTTGTTACTCCCTCGCATCATACGTTTTATTTGTAAGATTTGTTTATTTCATATTATTTGTCTCTTTTTTATTACTAAGAAATATTAATTATTTGTTTTAATTTATTTTTATGTATTATATCTTAACTTATCAACTAACTATTATTAATAAAAGTATTTAACACTATTATTAATAAAAATATTTCAGTAAATGAAACTTGTTTTATCGTTGAAATTAACATAATTATTTTTTTAAAACCATAAACAACATAAATGAGACATTATAATGAAACAAAGGGAGTATCAATTATAGTTGGTGAATTATTTTTGTTGTAATGTAAGGCAAGTGTAAAAAGTTTGGTAGCCTTCTCTCACCTTCCAATATTATCAAAAGCTTTTAATTAATATGTTTGAATTGACCATTCAGGATTTATAAATTTGGATGTGTTAGGACATTTAGATTCGTCAATTTAGAGAACATTAAGAGGTGAGAGAAGAAACTCTAAAAAAGTTTTATACTTTCAGCATATTAAAATTATTCATGTGTATGATTTTATTAGTAGTTATAGTAAAAGTCAAACATATCTAATCTTTTAATGATTATGATTTACTGACATTTTAAAAACTCTTTATATTGAGATTGTATTTGAATTAAATCTATTTTGTTTTTCTTTATTGACTGTTGGTTCATAATATTTGTTTCATTTCTTATTGTGAGAATCTTTTTCCAAATAATATGGTTAAGATAAGTTTTTTTTTTTTAAATAGTCAATGTTAGTAATTAGTTGTTAGTTTTAGTAGAGAGAAAAGTTGAATTCATGACCTCCTTGTCATTTCAACTCCTCTAAAACCATCAAATCACTTTATGACTCTCATGGTTAAGATAGGGTTTCACGCCATGATTAAAACAAGATAAAGTAGTTTTTTTTTTAAAAAAAATAGCCAGTATTACGAATTAGTTATTAATTTTGTTAGAAAGAAATATTAAATCTATGACCTCTTTATCATTTAAACTCTCTCAAACACCAAGTTCAGAAAATTCTCTCCTTACTCCCACTACATTTCTTTATCCTAACCTCAACAATAACTCTACAAAAATCTAGAAATTTAATCTCATCTCCTCATCAATTCTCTTTCACCTCACCTCAATTTCACCTCCTTTCATAAGTTCGAAATTTTGCATGCACGAGTAAAAACAACCCTTCATTCATTCACAGCTTGAAGAAAACAGAAAGAAAGAAAAGAAAAAAAAACACAAGCTAGGAGTTAGCAAGAAAAATTAGTGAAAAATGTGCCCAAAAAGCCTAGCAACAAGTGAGTTCCTTTCCCTTCATTAATCTCTTTTCTTTGCATGTATGAGTGTTGGAATTATTTGGGTTAGAGGTAGTGATTGATTACTGTAAATAGAGATGACAACACAATATATATTAGCGAGTACTCACCCAAGCCCATCACAATTTAGGCAGAAATCTGCTTTGATTGAGTGTGAGTTTTCTTCGAAATAAAAACTCGACGGATAGGATGTATTTAAGAGCGTTGATATCCACCTCACACCGTCCCCGAACTTGCTCCACTAATAATGTTATTGTCATTTTTAAATTATATATATATATTTGATATTTTTTAAATATTATAAATTATAAACTTCTCTCTATAGAAAATATGATTTTGATATATATACTTTTTAATTTTACTATTGTATAATTCTAATTGTTTTATTATATTAACTATAAAAAATATGACTTTTAAATTTATTATTTTATAGATATGAAAGTGTGCGAGGAAACCGGAACTCTATCGAGGGAAGAGATGAAGACTTAAATTTCACACCTGATAAAAAATGGGAGAGGGTGCGGGTTTTTCCCGACTAGTCAAGTGCGGAGGTGGGGGAAGCAAAACCTGCCTCTGACCAGCCCCGTTGCCATGCCTAACTATAAATGAGGTTTTCTGGAAAATCACGAGTGAGGAACCATTTTTGCATGCATCATATAAGAATGATTTATGTATTGTTTGATGTCTTGTTAATTTCTTAATTTTTGGAACTGAATATGTGTTGATCGATGATCGTATGTCTAAAATATTGTCTGATATTTGATGGTTGTGCGTTATATTTTTAATTAGTGAGTGTTTGAGGACTGGACTGTGAAAACATAGGGAAATCCCTAAATTTGCAGAAATTCTCTAAGCCAAAATGAATTGGCTTGCTGAATACAACCTTGGGACCAAAATTATGCCTTAAGACTTAAATTCACTAAGTCAGACAGAAATTTGATAAGCAAAATTTGATAAAAATTGAAATTATTTAGCCTCTGACTTGAACTGGCTAAGCGAGTTATTTTTGGTTGAGTGAAATTGACAGACTGAAGTTTTCTAGTTTGGTATGGTAAAATGGCTTTGCGAGGTCAGTTTAGCTAAACTAAAATTGTGTTGTTATTTTTTTATTTGATTCTTGTTTATACCTTGCTTTGTGTGTGAGATTTATTGACATAGTGATTATGTATGCATGTTGTACGAATAATACTTGTGATTTGTGAATAAAATATAAAATTTAACAAGATTTCATGATGAGTAACGGTGTGTTTTGGATTGAAATACTAAGTGAGGGAACATCCTTAAAACAATAAAGACGGTCATGACCAAATACCTAGTTCACTCATAGGTTGGAATTACATTGGTGACTCACACTAATGTGATTCTAATTCACAATCATGATAAAATGGTTCATGTTAATTTTTTTTTAATAAAAAAATGATAAGTCTCTTACGCTTGAAAACTTATTATATATTGCATTGTTTTCGAAACTTATGAAAAACCTTTTCAAAAATTTCTCCTTCCCATTTTTGGACCTCATTGAGATTTTATCTCACTCCTTATTTCATGTTTTCACAAATAAGAAGTAAGATGTAGGAAGTCGTAGTAGCTTTGGAGACTTTGTTTTGAGATGATATTTTGTAGATGTAAACCTTTAAATCTGTGTTTTGGAATGAATGTACCTTAAACTTTAACAAGATAACATGTGATATTTTGTTACAATTTTATGAGTTTGTAATATATGTTATTAAAAACACTTCGCCATAAATGTCGTGACTACTTAAATTATTAAAATTACAGTGTATTATATTATATTCTAGATAAATAATTTTGGGTGTTACACCAAAGTTATCTTTTTTTCTCTCATTTAGATTCTATATATCTTTTAATATATTTATAAAAGCATCATTTAAAATCACTACTGTGTCATTAAAAATGATGATTGACAAGTCTATATTAGTTATTAATAATAATAATTTTATTTCAATGTTGAAGAAAAATGAAGAGGATGAGCAAGAAGATAATGAAAAAGATAAATACTGATGTATCTTTTTCTTTCTAATTTTTTTTAATTATAATAATACTACGTGAACTTGGCACTTAATATTTTTAAAGACACATTGATATTTTTAAAGGATAATTTTGTTTATAAATTAAAAGATAAAAAATCTAAATGGGAGATAAAAAAAATAAATGATAACTTCCTAAACGTTTTCCAAGATAAATTAAGAATATGTTTGTAAACCTCTTAAAAGAGAAAGGACCCAAATAGAAAATAAATAAAAAATCAGTTTAAATATGTCTTTGGCCTATGTAAATATATCACTTTTTGATTTTAGTCTTTGTAAGTTTTTTTTTTGGATTTAGTTCCGTAAAAGCAGAGACAATCGGTTTTAGTCCCTATAAAAAGAGCTGATAATCTGGCATGATACGTGGACCTATAAATACACACCAACACATCATCTTTTATGATATATTAAAAATTAAAATGTTTTATATTATTAATAAAATAAATTTATTTATTGATCATTTAATAATTAGTATTATTTTATAAAGAAAATATGAATAAAAATTAAAAGAAGGTTTTAGGAGTTTTTGAAAAACTCTTCATTCTTTTAATATTAATTTGACGTTATGGACTAAAGTCGATCATCTCTGATTTTACAGAGACTAAATCCAAATAAAAAAATTTACAGGGACTAAAATCAAAAAGTGGTATATTTCTTTGCAATTTTCCTGAGCTTGCTGTGATGTTAAGACCCAAATTCGAAAAAGTTTAAAAGTCCATAGTTGAAATACTCAAATATCTATAAAGACAAACAAAATTTGATGTTGACCATACTCTCTTTTGAATATGAATTTCACGAACAAGATCTCATTGTTTATAATACCTTTTGAAGCAATATGTCTCATACACACTATTTGGTTTCATTTTTGTAACAACCTCTGTTCTTTCATATAATTGTTTTTTGTGTGCACTTTCTTCTTTAATCTCTTTCTTCCGCATGCTTCTTTAGTTAGAGTTGATGGAAATAATACATGTTGAAATAGGGAGACCAACACTATATATATAACTCTAGTTCTTCATTAAAAATGCATCAATTGGAAACATTTTAGAGTGTTGTGAGATGTAGTTAAGTATTTGATTTAGAGATTGTGTGTGACTCAAGACCAAGTGAGTTTGAGAGAACTCTATATATTGTAACAATTTTCATTTAGTCTTTTTTTGTGTGTTAATACCTTCGTGATACTACTGATGGGGTTTATATATTGTTTGTATTGTGTTTGTTGAGACATGCATACGTACTCTATATGTTCTAATTGACCACACTCGCAATATTTTACATCAGGTCTCCACCAATGTCTATTTTATTAGTGATTGGTATTCTTGCAACAATAGCATGGTGAAAAAGATTGAAAGTTTTTGTTTCGGTCGTCCTTTTCGTCTTTTTTAAAGAAGTGGTCAAACTTCATGAGACTCGATTGAGGATGAGTTCTCCGTATCATCCCAAAACAGACAGACAAACAGAGGTGGTCAATTGGTGTTTCGAGACTTACCTTAACCACCGCGACATTGGGCTCACTGGGTCATTGAGGACTCTGTGGATGGACCAAAAGCGGGGTTGGAAAAGTGAGTTTTTACAAAGGAAGGATCAATGATACAACAGAGTTTGATGGTAATGATTCAAGGCCAGTTTCCTCACTTCAGCATTGAGGACAAGGCTGGTTCTAAAGGAGTTGGAATTGACAAAAATGGGTCTGTTGATAGAAATGAGGGCCCAAATATTGAAATGATTTTTAGAATTTAGAGGAAAAATCAACATAGTTCAAACTTATACATATGATTTCATATGCAAGAAAACTCTACAGAAAAACGAGTCTATCCTTTCCTCTAAATTCTAAACATCTTCAATTTTTATTTCCTAAAATTTATGTTCATGTTAAATAACTAATAAGG
This sequence comes from Cicer chorassanicum, assembly GCA_037974735.1. NCBI lineage: Eukaryota > Viridiplantae > Streptophyta > Magnoliopsida > Fabales > Fabaceae > Cicer > Cicer chorassanicum. The sequence goes on from JBBPBP010000004.1 coordinate 19,568,276, forward strand.
AGATAGATGGAGTGAACAATGGTAATAGAGAAAAGATTAAAGACAATCTAAGAAGGGTGAGTTTTAAAAAACAATGGAAATAATATTTTCACATTTTCCTTTTTGTTTTTTAAATGATAGATTTGTTTCCATAACTTGTAAAGAAAAACGGTGAGGAAAATATTAAATATATATTATTATATTTATTAGTTTAAGTGAAATAAAAATAGAAAATATGGGAAATAAACGAATTCTTAATTTCTATTATATTATTAATTGACATCAATAAATGACTTTTTTCTTTTCAACATTAATACAAAGTGTTTTACCCAATATGAGAAATACCGTGGGATTAACACATCTTAATAAATGAGACTATATTTTGAATATGAACAATAATTTTTTAGAACTTGATACTCATAAGGAGATGAGACGCCATATTTTCGTCAATTTTATCTTTAATTTTTGACATTTAAAAAATTTATAATTAATACGTTTTAAGTTATAAAATTTTAAATTTTTGTGGATCAATTTTATAATGTTCTAAACATGTTTACTAAAATTATTTAAAAATTCTTACGTTAAACGACAATTAAATATGTTTCGTTTTACCATGGACTAAAATCTTTTGTTGAATAATTTTAGAAATTAAAAATTATACTTTTATTTTTTAATGACTAAAATTAAAATATTGAAATTTTATTGGAAAAAAAAATATGCTGAATTATTAATTGACATCAATAAATGAATTTTTCTTTTCTGCATTGTTAACGCACAGTTTTTTAGCCAAGATAAGTCATGAGAAATATTGGGGATTAACACATCTTAATAAATGAGCCTATCTTTTGAATATGGACAATAACTTTATGAACTTGATACTAATAATAAGATGAAAATCGTGGACTGAACAATTGTAATAGGGAGAAGGGAGAAGATGAAAGACAAAAGATGAAAATCATGGACTGAACAATTATAATAAAGAGAAGATGAAAGACAAATTAAAAAAGATGAATTTTTAAAAACGACTGTAAATTAAGTTTTCACGTTTTCAAAGTTATTTAAAAAGCTAGATTTGTGTCCAAAATTTGTAAAGAAAAATGGTGAGGATATATATTATTATGTTTATTAGTTTATGTGAAAATAAAAAATAGGAAACGTTTTCAAAGTTATTTAAAAAGCTAGATTTGTGTCCAAATTTGTAAAGAAAAATGATGAGGAAAATATTGAATATATATTATTATGTTTATTAGTTTATGTGAAAATAAAAAATAGGAAACGTAGTTAAACCCTAGCTCAGTTGACAAATGTTGACATTATTAGGTTGAATGTAATTTGAAAATCGAGACCTCACAGTTGTGTGAGTTAATTATAATAGAATTTAAGATAAAAAAAATATATGAAACATGCAAAAGTAAACGAAATCTTAATATTTATTATACTTCTTCGTCTTATAATGAAGGTTACTTTAACACCAAAATTATCTCAAAATGAATGTTAATCTCAAATTTAAATGTAAAATTTTGATTATTTTTTTCAATTGTATCATTCAATTGTTACTATGTACACTACTTCTAAGTATTAATTTTACTTTACATTGATAATAGTGAAAAATATATCAATAGTTAAAAAGAATTATTTAATAAAATTATTACTCTCTTTCTTTTGTTTATAATTGTTTTTTAATAATTATTTTGAGATAAAATATTATTAATTGACATCAATAAAGGATATTTTCTTTTCAACATTGACGCGCAGTTTTTTATCCAAGATAAGTCATGACGAATTCCAAAAAAATCAATAAATGAGTGTATCTTTTGCACATGAACAATAACTTTAAGAACTTGATGTTAAATATTTGAGGTGTTAGACATCTAAACTAATTCAAAAAAAATAAAAATTGTTGGATGTGTTTCAGTTTTCTTTTATAAAAAAAACAGAAGAGGATATGTTAGTGACACATATTTTGAGATAGAAGAGAGAATATAAAAGACATTTTTTGTGAAAAAAGAGAAAAATAATAAAGAATGGAGAGGAAGGGTCAAACCACATTGAAAAACCTTAAATTAATAGTTATGAATTAAATTTTTTAGGTTTAAATATATTTTTGGACTATGTAAATATAATTTTATTTTAATATAATATTATATAATATAATTAAAATAAATATATAATATAATATAATTAATATTA
>JBBPBP010000004.1:19580466-19595294 GCA_037974735.1 Cicer chorassanicum
TTTTAGCTTAATTTTAGTTATTTTTTATCTAATTATTTGTTCAGGTTTTTTCTCTTATTAAAGAAATTAAGAAATTATCTATTCAATAATGTTATATCATATTTTTTAATTTTATATGTGAAAAACGTAAAATTGAGTGATCTTTATTTAGACATTTTAGATGGTCAAAAGTGTTATACAAACTAATAATAAGTGATTGTATTTCATTTACGTCACCATTTTTGACATAGTTAATAAGTACAAATAAATATGCTGATATAATTACAATCGCAGTTCCACAAATTTTTAAAAAAATTGTTATAATCCTAATTACATAGATTAAAGTTAAAAATAATCTATAAGTTTGTTATTTGATGAACTTTGTTTATGTTTACTACTTTTCTAATTGTGAATTTGGAAGCTAAAAAAACCATAGGATAAAAAGAATTTGGAGATTAGAGTATTTCCATGGTTTGGAATAAAAACAAAAGCTTGCGAAGAAAAATATTGTGGGATCCACAAATTATCAATAACAAAAAAAGTTAAAATTAAATAATTTTTTAGTCCCTATCAAATTTTAAAATTTTATTTTTAATCCTTATAAATAAATTCTCATCCTTTTAGCTCCTAAAATCTTTTTGTATTCACTTTTAATTCCTATTTTGAAAATTTCTGTAAAAAATTGATACTTGAAAACCCTAAATAATATAGTCCCTATAAAATCAAAATAATGACTTATATAAAAGAGAATAAATTGTTTTAAGAATTATACTTAAAATGTCATTATTTTGTAAGGAGTACAAACATATTTAATCTAAAATATTATTAATAATATTTATACAACTATTTTTTAGGGGATTCAAACTACATAACTTGAGGTTATAACGCCGTACTCTTACCACAAGAATGACATCTCAGGAACGTTTTCCTGAAATTGAATTATTTTTATTTTTAGTGTTAATTTTGTTTAGCTTTATTATTCTTTTTCTTTATCTAATTATTTGTTCAGATTTTATCTCTTATAAAAGAAATTAAAAGGTCTTTGTTTAGATATTTTAAATTGTTAAAAGTATTAAACAAACTAATAATAAGTGGTTGCATTGCAATTACTTCTTATTTTTAACATAATTATTAAATACAAATAAATATACTCATATAATTATAATTGTAATTGCACAAATTTCAAAAAGTTTTGTTATAATCTTAGTTGCCTAGATTAAAGCAAAAAATCATCCATAACTTTGTTATTTGATGAACTTTGTATATGTTTACTACTTTTCTAAGTGTGAGTTTGGAAGCTGCCAAAATCATAGGATAGAAAGAATTTAGAAAGTAGAGTATTTCTATGGTTAGGAACAAAAACAAAAGCTTTAGAAGAAAAATACTGTGGGATCCACAAATTATCAATAATAAAAAAAAGTTTAAAGTAAATAAGTTTTTAATCCTATGAAATTTAAAATTTTATTTTTATATCCTATAAATAAATTTTCAACCTTTTAGCTCTGAAAATTTAAAACTTTTTAATTTGGGATGAATAAATATGAATTTTTTAAACACCATAAACTCAAGAAACAAATTAACAAAATATGGACCTAGAAATTGTATTCTTAAATTATTTTTGATGGAGAAATTTTTTATTATTACGTAAACATTTTTTAAAAAATATCCATTCAAAAATATATGTTGAAATTTCAAAAGAAACTAAAATAACTTGCAATATAATTTTGTAAGGACTAAAAATGTAATTTTTTATCGAAAACTAAAATCAAAATTTTAAAATTTTATAAAGTCTATAAATTTATTTAACATTTTTTTTAATCTTAACATTTTTTAGCTACAAAACATGGTGCAAAAATAATCGCTTATTTTATTGAAAAATATTTAATAGTATTAAATGGTCATATTTATTTTTGAAAATACAAATGAATGGCGTTATATTGCGTAGTCAAACCAAAAATAAATCTTCCTAATTATAGAGCTGTCAAAATAGGTTAGTTCGTCCAGCCCAATAAAACATATGGTTTGGGCCTAATAATTTCAGCCATGATTTTTTTGTTCTGTTTGAATACACCCGTTACCCGCATAATCAATTTAAAAAAATCATCATGCATGCATTTTAGTCTCTGTCAACGTAAATTTTTGAATAAATTTTTTCAAATATGTTGGTAACATTATAAAAAGTTCATCCACAAAAAATAAGCTCAGATTTCAATTTCTATGTCCATATTTTTGTTGCTTATATCTTGAGGTTTTTACATTTAAAAATTCATATTTAAGTCAACTCAAGTTAAAAAATTCTAAATTTTTGTGGAGGAACATTTTATAATGTTTTAAAAAAATTTCCAAAAACTTCATTCAAAACTGTTTAAGTTAAAAAAACAACTAAACATGTTTTATTTCTGCACGGACTTGGATAATTTTGTAAAGACTAAAAATTGTGACTAAAATTGAAATGTTGAAATTTTATAGGGATTAAAAACATATTTAATCTTTCTTGGAATTAGTCTCCTCTCTTAAAATTGAACAATCTTGGTTTTTCCCTCAAAAATTTTAACTAAAAAAATGGTGATTTAATATATTTTAAACAATGTGACATATGATACAATAATGTTGAATGATTAATACTTATGAAATTTCAATAAAACACTCTAAAAACTTTAGTTTCAACTTATGAAATTATTTATTTTTGTAATTTAATTAATAACATGTAAATAATTAATGCATCTAACTAATTCTACATCATGAGTTCGTGTCATCATCTAAAATATATCAAATCACCATTTTTTTTGTTAAAAAATCCAAAGGAGGACTAGAACTGTCGGATTTTAAAAATAAGAGGCCTATTCTACAAATTGGTAAAAATATGAAACAAAAATAATCTCTAATAAATAACTATAAAACGATAAACTATACATTTTTTTTGTTTAATTTTTGTTTTTAGTTTCTATTGTAAGATTTCAAAATTTTTGTTTTTAGTCTCTAGTGTAATAGGAACATGTTTAATTTTCCTTAAATTTTTACAAGCATATTGCAGAACTCTTAACATTTTTCCTTAGTTTCTATTGTAATACTCTTAACATTTTTTAGCTACAAAACATGCTGCAAAAATAATCACTTATTTTACGGAAAAATATTTAATAGTATTAATGGTCATATTTATTTTTGAAAATACAAATGAATGGCGTTACATTGCGTAGTCAAACCAAAAATAAATCTTTCTAACTTCAATACTCCATCTGTCATTTGTCGTAAAACTCACTTATACAATTCACAGGTATTAATAAAAGTTGTTAAAGTATTAAATTTGTTAAAAATATATGTTTATTTTCCGTGACTACCCTTACAATTATTGATATTATAAGAGAAATAAATAAAAAGTTATTTTTTCTGTGATTAATTTGAAAAAAAAAATTAACAAAAGAGATCATTAATGCATGAGAAGTTTTAAAAATAAAAATCTTATATTAAAGAATATAAAATACTAAAAAATGGGTCTTATAATAAACAACAAATGTAATATAAGATCAAATACAATTGCTTACTTATATTTAAAGTCGGAGAGCATAAAAAAAATAGCAGCAATAATTTAGATTATAATTAAATCCTTCACAAAAAACTATTTTAGTGTCTTATTGGTACAATTTTCAAGATATATTTGTTCTTATATTACATTTGATAAGTGAAAATCAATGATAATACTCGCACAGATACATATGTTTCAACTGATTTCGACACAGATACATATGAGCCGGACCGAGTTGAGGAGATTGCAAAAGCAGTTGAAGAAGATCTTCGTGATTGTCCTAAAATGTTTGAGAGCTTGTTGAGTGATGCAGAGAAACCATTATATAATGGTTGTACTAAATTCACAAGACTTTCGGCGATACTAAAGTTGTACAACTTAAAAGCGAGTTATGGATGATCTGATAAAAGCTTCACATAATTACTAACCCTCTTAAAAGATATGTTGCCAGATGATAATGAACTTCCCAGTAGAATGTTTTTTGGATAATGTGTTGTTTTGAAAATTTTGAATTTAAGTTTGTGTTAATTGAAAAATACAAACTTAGTTTGTGTATAAAGAATAAACTATATATAATGTTTTTTAAATTGACATTCAAATTGATTCATATTTTTAAAACTTAGTTTGTGTATAAAGAATAAATCATATATAATGTTTTTTTTACTCTTAACATTTTTTAGCTACAAAACATGTTGCAAAAGTAATCACTTATTTTACGGAAAAATATTTTATAGTATTAATGGTCATATTTATTTTTAAAAATACAAATGAATGACATTACATTGCGTAGTCAAACCAAAAATAAATCTTCCTAACTTCAATACTTCATCTGTCATTTGTCGTATGACTCACTTATACAATTCACAGGTATTAATAAAAGTTGTTGAAGCATTAAATTTGTTAAAAATATATGTTTATTTTCCGTGACTACCCTTACAATTATTGATATTATTAGAGAAATAAAATAAAAAATTATTTTTTCCGTAATTAATTAGAAAAAGAATTTTAACAAAAAAAATCATTAATGCATGTGAAGTTTTAAAAATAAAAATCTTATATTAAAGAACATAAAGTTCTAAAAATGAGTCTTATAATAAAGAACAAATATAATATAAGATCGAATAGAATTGTTTGCTTATATTTAAAGTGGAGAGAATAAAAAAAATAAGAACAATATTTAAGATTATAACTAAATCCTTCAAAAAAAAAACAATTTTAGTGTCTTATTGCCTCATTGGTACAATTTTCAAGATATATTTGTTCTTATATGAGAATTACACAATACTTAAGATGGAAGTTTCAAGGTAATAAAAAAATTACCAAGGAAAATTAATGAGCCACATGTTATTTAAAGAGAAGTGAGTGAGCTGAAATAGATCACGCAAAACATATTGAAACTATCACTCTTCAAGAGAGAGATTATGTTGTTTTCCATTCCATTGTTTGTATTCTTTTCAACTATTTTGTTATCAACTGAGCAAACTATGGAAATCGAGGAAAACGGTGATCAGATGATTACGAGTAGCACTGAGCCAAGTTCAGTGGAAACTAACAGAATAACAAACTCTGGAATGAAAATGTCGAATCATGAAGTTGAAGAAGGAAGGTTCAAAGAATGTAGAAGGAACCATTCATATGAATATGGTGGATACTCTCTTGATGGTTGTTTAATGTTTATACCTGATGGCGTTGAAGGTACACGTGAGTTTTTCATATGTGCTGCATGCAGATGTCATAGGAACTTCCACCGTCATGAAACTATTCCAACTGCCTTTCCGTTAAACCCGTCATACCATCATCAACCAACTCCCTTAACGACGGTTTATCAAACTCCGACTAGATACCTCAAAATAAGTGGGCCGCCGAGGGGGAGCAGCACAGGTGGTGTTGAAGGAGAAGGAGAAGGTTCAAGCTCAAAGTCGAAGAAGAGGTTTAGGACTAAGTTCACTCATGAACAAAAAGAGAAGATGTTGGATTTTGCTATGAAATCGGGATGGAAGATTAGGAAGAAAGATGATAATATCGTTGAGCAGTTCTGTAACCAGATTGGTGTCAAATGTCAAGTTTTTAAAGCGTGGGTTCATAATAATAAACACACCCTTGGCAATAAGCCCTAGAAAAATATAACAATAATAAATAATAATAATAATACAATAAAACTAATTTATATGGTTATGTGTTCTTGATCTATATGTATTTTTTATAATATTAATGGATCATGTTGGGAGATATTTTATGCATTTCTTCTTCTTGTTTTCATTTTCAAGTTTTTCTTTCGATCCAAAACTTATTAGCTCCTCCCACTCACCGAAACAAGAAGGGCAACATTTGAGTTCATGCCTACTTTGGCTCATAATTTTTTTTAATTGGAGATTGGGATTTGAGCTTCCGTTGTATTTACAAGGTCATTCTCTTTCCATTGATTTGACGTCTCATAAACTTTTCTTAAAAGCAAATTATTTTCATTGTGTTCTTTATCTATTGTTCATTCTTTTCTGATTATATATCAAAAGAATATAAGAAATTATCTATTGATTAATTAAAAATATCATATTTTTTCCATTTTTCATTTGTGAATAAGTTGTTCAAAATTATTAGTAAAAAAAAAATGTCCAAAATTAAGTGACGTTTGCTTGGACTTTTTGGATGGTCAAAAGAGTTATACAAATTAGTCAAAAGAAATTGCCGTTGTAATATCGTTGTGAATTTCGATAAAGTTAATAAATACAAATAAATGTGATGAAGTAATTGCAAAAATTTCTAAAGCCTAATTACATGGATTAAAGTCAAAAATCATCCATAGATTTGTTATTCGATGAAATTTGCTTGTGCTCAATACTTTTCTAAGTGTGAATTTGGAAGTGGAAAAAATCTAGATGAAAAGTTGTTGAAGTTCAGAGTATTTCCTTAGTTGGAAACAACAAACATAAGGTATATAAAAGAAACACATGTGGGACTCACCTACAAATATTTTTTTTCTCGAATTGAACAAAATTATTAAAAAATTAAACTTAGCTGATGCAGTCATAGTGACAGATTCAGAAATTTCAATAATTTTAAGTTTATATAAAATTCGAAGTTGTAGCTCTAAGTACACAAACTAAAGTTTAAAATCATTCATAGGTCGGTTATTTGATCATGTCGTAGATATCTAAGAACAAAAGAGGGAAAACTTCGTGAAGAACATCGATTGTTGTTTTGTTAATTATTTCTATAAAAGGTCATGAATGATTTTTTTTTTTAGTATATATTTCAATTTGGGGGTATTTTTTGAATATGGAAGAATTGAGGTATGTGGAAAAGATTCAACATGAAAAATGAATTAAGGTTTTAGACATTTTGGAGGAGCAAAGTGTCCAAGTGACCAATAACATTAGTACGTGGTATACTGACACAAAAAGGAATTGGGCCATGAGTTGAAGAAGTTAATTGATCAAGGGATGTACAATTGAGATGTCCAACATAGAAAAAAAGAAATTAGAGTGTTGTAGCGTGTACCTCCACCTATATTTCTCACCCCCATTCCAATGGAAAAGACTATTGCTCTTTTTTATTATGTATAGAACAATCAAAAAAAAATTATCACTCCATTCCACACCCTCCATTCAAAAATTACAAAATATACCATAACATTCGAAAATTTTAAACCTTCGAAATAATAAAAAGTAAGATTTGTTGTCATTTTCGAAACTTTTGTTAAACATGAAAATTTCGAAACTTTAATTTTCATATGATTTCGAAATTTTTGATAAATATGAAAACTTCGAAATATTTCAATATTTTATGAAAGTTTCGAAACTTTGGATAATGTAACACCCCGAATTTTATAATAAACTATTTTATTAATTACATATTATTTAGATAAATAATTTGATGTTAAAATTATTTTAGATATATGTTAATTAGTTTTATGATTAATTTTATTTATATGTATGTTTTCTATTATGTGTTAATATGTACGTATTTGACTAAATGAGTGATATAAATAATAAACATTATAATTTTCTTATAGATTCCTAAAAATAATAGTATGTTATGGTATATATATATAAAAAAGAAAAGATTTTATGAGATTTTACGTGTACGTGTGCGTAATTAATGTGAAATCTTCTTAAATGTTCGAATGATGTTATTTGTGCACGTAATTATATTTCGATTATTTATAATTATTTCTATTTTTAGTTATTTATTTTTCTGAATAGTTATATTGAGATAATAATACTATTGTGTTTAATTTCCTTTATTTTTATATACTTGTTATGACATTGTGATTTTATATATATTTATTATGATTTAGTAACTAATATAAAGTGTTGATGTTATATTTATTTATTTTATAATTTCAAATACTCTCTAATGATAATAGTATTTTAATATGAGTATTTGAAAAGAAAAGAAAAAGAATAATTATAGTGATTTGCTTGAATATGAGAATCTTAATTATTAATGTATTTATTAATTACTTTATTTTATAAAATATTTGTTTTGAAATATTAATAATATTGCACTTAATTTCTTTATATGTGTGCTTGTCAAGTTGTGCCTATTTTATACATAGTTAATTGATTTAGTGGCTTATATAAAATATTGATGTTATATTTTTTTATTATTATTTTAACTATTCTCATAATATAATAATCTTTTAATTTGATATTTTGAAATATATTATTTTAGTGGAAAATAAATAAATTAAAATAAGTATGTAATTAGGTGGGTTTTGTGAAAAAAATAAAATAAAATAAAATAGAGTCCAATAAGTTAGGATAACAATAACTAATATGTTAAAAAAAATAAAAATCAAATATACCCTAACATACGCTACAGTAGACCAAATTGAAAGAAGTAGCCGCACCTTCACATAATAGGAAGAAAAAATTGATACCGATGAACGATAACTGTTCCAGAAAATTTTCTCCGTTCTCATCCAAATTTCAGTTTGTTGTTTTATTCATTTAGGTAGTCAAATAAACATACTTCCTCAGATTTTTAACCATCCCAATTTCTCTCTAAAATACCTGATTTCTCCGTTTATAAAATTTCTTATTTTGCACCGTTCTTCTTCACCGTAAGTCAGATTTGAGTGAAACCAACGCCAAAACGATCGTGTGAAAAGTGGCTATATTATCCACTCATTGTTTTTCTGATTTATGGTAATTTTCCTTGACCGAATTTCGAATTTAGTTTTTAGAGTAGTTTCTCATAATTTATTTTTGATGTTTACCCATAAACTGTCGAGTTAGATCGATTGAAGGATAAAGAGTCAAAGAACAAAGGCTGTTTGCTCGTGGAATCTTATTTGTGTGTAAAAGCGTCGAAATAAGGTAAGGGGTGAGAGAGTGTTTGAATTCATGAGTGTAATATATTGGAAGATGAACGGGAAAACCGTATTTCCCCAACGATTCATCCGGGGCTTGCTACGTACGGCAATAGCCCTTTGAGTGATAAATTAATTAATGTGCAAATATGGGAATTGTGAGATTAAAATGTGGAATAGAAATATTTATAAGGTGTTGATTGATTTAATTCCATTGAATGTGTGTTATTTGATATTATTGTGATATTTGATTTATTTTTGTTAAATGTGTTATATTTGATATTATTGTGATATTGGATGTCGAATGAATTTGATGCATATGTTGGATTAGATGAGTTTATGTGATGTGATAATAAAAGATGTGTGCATTGTGATAATTTTATGTGATGATGGTGATGTATGAATAATAATTGTGATTTCATAAATTTGTGATGAGTTATGTAATGATGATGATATGTGATTTATAATAGTGATGTTATGAATTTGTGATGAAAATATTGAAGTAACCCCTGATGAAATAATTTTGATTCCAATTTGTGTTTGATATTACGGTCTTAATGGAATATCCTAGGCCAACGAGGGGAGAAAATAAATATTGGGAATTTGTGAAGTGGAGATTATTTTGTCATCATATAGGTAGGGCCTGACAAGCCTAGCGATTTCGGGGAAGTACAACTGAATTGAGCTTGATCGTGGCGCTCTACTGTTAAGCCTTAAGGCAAGATTGTTAGACTTTGGAGGTATTCGGGTGGGGAATTCCTAGGTGACTTGGAGGTAGCACTCCAAATGTCGGGAGCTACCATGCAACACACGTTTACCTCGACTGTCGCGTATATGTGTCTCGGGTTGAGTTGAGGGGATCTATGAGGACATGGCCAATTTGAATTGTCCGTCCAACGGAATGGTGGCATAGTATCATGGCCTCCTAACCAAGTACTTCAGAGTTAGAATGGTACCACATTGTGAAGTAGAGTCTAAGCTCATGCATAGCATTGCATTTTATTGTGATTGTTTTGTTGTGATTAATATGTATCGTGTGCGAGAATAATTTCTGCGATGATTTGATGTTATAGTGAACTGTATTAATTTTCCTTGATTCTGACTATATAATGTGATGTTGTTCTTTGAAGAATGTTTGTGTAATGATACGGTTTATTGATGATTGATTGCGTGTTTTTCTTACTTATATTATACTATCAACATGATTTCAAAACTCACCTCCTTCGTTGTTTGTGTTTGACTGGCTTGGGCCTGCGTTTGCGAAATCGCAGTTATTACAGGTTAATGAGTCTTGAAGTTCAAGTTTGGGAGAAACCCCGCTCTGATAGGTGATACCGGGAATTAAGGGTTGTAATGTGTATTTTGCTTATGTAATTATAAATAACTTTTTATATGAAAACCTTAGTACCAGTAAGTCTTGGGAATTAAATCAAGAAATTCTAGTTAAATCAAGTTCATTGAATTTTAATTGAGGAACAAAGTTGAATTGTTACATGTGTATTTAAAGAAACGTGATATCCTAAAATAAATATAAAAACTTTTATTTTCTTGAACAGATTTTCTTCATCCACCGTGAGTTTTCTTCAAATAATTTAGTATAAATTATTATAAATGTTATTTTGGGGTTTAGGGTGTCATATTAGTGGTATCAGAGCAGGTCTGTCCAATCAGGCCGTGTGGGTGGAATTTCAATTCAGTGTTAGTCGAATATCAGTCGTGTCAATTGTGTTTTCTTGAGTAATAATTATTTTCACTAACATGTTTTTTTGTTCCTTGTTATATTATTGTGTTAAGTGTTATATGCTTTTGTATTATTTTACATATTTTTTTAGGTTACTAATTAATTGTTTATTATTTGCTTACCCTGAGTGTGTTATGGATTCTAAATTTCTACCTAAGGGAGTAAATAAAACATGAAATTACTAGTTATGATTTGAGTTAATTTTAATTGTTGACAAGATTATGTTAGTTACTTGTTGCTTGTTAGTTGTCTACTGAAGTATGATTTTTGCAATCTTGTTTTATGTGAATAGTTGGAAATAATAATTTTGATTGACCATATGTATGTTTGAAGTTATTAATCTCATTCATGTAATCTTAGTTATCGAATGTCAGACCTCACGTGTTAGTTGCTTTAAAGTTCAATTTTCACCCTTAATTAATTTCAAATATTTAGTCTTGATATGAATCTGTTTAAAGTGTTTGATTTAATAACTAATCGATTGAAACATTGATTTCCATATGAACTATATGTTTAAAACTTCAAGTATTGACTTTTACTAGGTACAAATTATTATTATTTCTTTTGAAACTCAATTTAGAGAAAAAAAGGATGCTTTGTTCTAAACTTTGAGTTAGATAAGAAATATATCTCTTATGTTTAAAGTTTTAATTTTGACAAAAAAAAAACTCTTATTTTGATTTTATGTTGGCTTGTGTGAAGAAAAAAAAATTGATTCTAAATTGTGAATGTTAACTTTAAATCACTTGAAAGTGTTGATGGTTGTATTTAGATGAGTAGAGTTTTGATAGTGGTTTTGAAGACAATTTAGAATGTTCGTCATGATTTTATATAGTATGAAATTCATACTATTAACAATAGTAATTCTTGAATAGTAGAGGTTGGTAGAACTTAGAATTTTTTTTTAAAATGACATTTTGAAGGAGTTAAAATTTACTTATTTTGTAAGATGAAAATAACTTTTATTTGAATTACTCTTGATTATTTTAAAGAAATTAAATTGAGTTGAATTTTTGTTGATTTAAAAATAACAATAATTCTATACTACTGATTTTATTTAATGTTTAAAATAGCTTAAATTTATAGCATATTTTATAATGTCTTGTTTTTAAGAAAATTAAAAAGAGCTGTTGTTATGTTGCTTAGGGGATGGTGTGAATATTGAAATGTGAGCGTGTTGGGATATTTGTTTGAAATTATTGATTTATTGATTATGATATTATGAACTCATTAGAGTTTAACTTGATGTTAGAGTTTTAGATTTTAAGAACTCATTAGTGATATATGATAGTACTAATTAAAAAAGAAAGGGGGTCAAATGATAAAGTTTCTACTAATTGAGAAAGAGAAGAAAAACAAAGTTTTTAAAAGAATTATCTCAATAGTCAAACTCTTTTTGAAAAGGTATCTAAATTTTGGATTCTATAATCGATGTATTTTATGAGTATAATGTTGTTTTTTTAGTAGAAAGTGACATGTTGTTTGTACATCTTTTCTTGTTACATGAATTAACCTAACAAAATGGTATGTATCATGTAGAGTGGTATGTGTAGAGTGCATCATGTAGATTATGTGTCAAGAGACTAAAATTTATTTTACCAATTTTTTTCCTATGAAATTGCATTTTTGTTAGGGACCCAATTTTTAAGATTAGAACATGCCTCCAAAATCTTTAAAATTGATGGTGTGTTATGCTTTAGACGAATTTTGTGCCTTGATTGAAACTGATGATGTATCTATAGACATGTTGAGTAGTTGGTGTGAGAGGAGACTGTTATTTTGTAGATTTGTCAATTACTGTAATTCATTATCATAACCAAGTATGCCTTATGCATTGTGTCATGCACACTACTTTAATGTATATAAATATATAATTTTGTTTTTTTTTTTGTAAATTTTGAGAAAATAAATTAGAACTATTTTGGAAGTGTTAAATTATTGGAAAACTTTTTATCTATCTATATATATAATTTAAATCTTCTTTCAAAATATAAGTTGAAAATAATAATTTTTATAATGATTAATTATTTAGAAATGTGTTTTTGACGATTAAAGTACGAGAGATTTTAGAAATCTTATAGATTTTAAAAAAATACATGTGATTTACTTTATTTTTAATTGTATTTAGAAATGTGATTTATTTTTGTTGTTTTTATTTGGACGTGATTTATTGAAAAGTGATTTAAGAAAAAGTTTTGAATTCCCAATGATTTTTTTTTTGTGCTAAATGATTAGTGATACATTTTATAATAATTTAAGTCTAGAAATCAATTTTTAGAATGATGTGTAACCTTTAAAGTGATTTATCTACTACTCGATTCAATTTGGTTTGGTAGCTTTTTGTGTCTTCTAGTAAATAATTATTTATCCTATCTGCCACTTGGAAATCTATGTTTTAGTTTATTGTAACCTTTAAGTGAAGAGGATTAATTCAAAAGAAAATGTAATCGTGATCAATTTGGAGCAATTAGAGTTCTATGAGGATAGGTTACATTGTTTGAGTTATGAGATGAACGTTAAATTTTGGTGCTAATTTTTGGATTAGTAATGTGAATGTTATATGATTATGTAAATATGAAATTGTTTGTGTATTAAGTGTTCTAATTGTTGGAAATTAGTGTATAGCGTTAGAGTAGTAGAGATCATCTAAAAGTGAAATAGCTCTATATTTCTTCAATCGGATTATTGATTATATATTGATGTAAGTGTTGTTGTTACTACTTGTAAATTACAAGTAAATTATTGTGAATGTGTAATTAAGTAAGTTTTTAACTTGAGGTAAGGAGTAGGAGTTGTGGCGCCGCCTTCGCACTCCTGAACCACGTTAAAAATATTTTTAATTATCCATGTTTGAATTTGAATGACTGCAGTTATAGTTACCTTAAGTAGTTGACTACATGAGTAGGAGGGACTAGCTACCCCGATGACTCATCGTCGATAAAAGAGGCAACGGTAACTCATTATTTTGTTATAAGTACCTTTTAATTTTATTCTTTAAATAGTTGAAAAACATGTTCATCACTTATGTAAATTATGTGAATTTAATTATTAAATATATGTTATTATGAAATAGTATCTCTATCATTGATTTTTTTTTCTTTCTTCTTGATTATATATGAAGTATGTTTTATAGAGTGATTGATGGTAAATCTATTATAATGTTAGTAAGTTGTTAGATATGTTTAATATTCTAAAAAATTGCTCTCTTTGTCAAACTTAAGTTAAATTTGTTGAATGTTTGGGGATATGATCTAAACTTTATTTTAAGGAGTAAAACTTGTAATATTTTATTTGAAAGAAATAGTTAGGATTGACAATATACTTCGAAGGTGTTTCATTTAACTCAAATGAACTAAGTTATTATTAACTAAATCTATATGTTTGTGTTATATGTAAATTATAGTGAGTAACTCTATGATATTTTCTTTCATTATTGAGTGAAAAATGTGATATGTGTTTAATTGATTTATAGTGTCATGTTAGCCTATCATGCTAAGTTAATTGGTTTTGACATATTGTGCTTGAATGACTAGTGAGTGCCTTAAAAACGCTTATAGACTAAGTTTGAATCTTGAGGGTGGTAAATTAGATACTAGTTCACTCACCACAAATTTCGAGGACGAAATTTCTTTTACGAGGGGAGAATTGTAACACCCCGAATTTTATAATAAACTATTTTATTAATTACATATTATTTAGATAAATAATTTGGTGTTAAAATTATTTTAGATATATGTTAATTAGTTTTATGATTAATTTTATTTATATGTATGTTTTCTATTATGTGTTAATATGTACGTATTTGACTAAATGAGTGATATAAATAATAAACATTATAATTTTCTTATAGTTTCCTAAAAATAATAGTATGTTATGGTATATATATATAAAAAAGAAAAGATTTTATGAGATTTTACGTGTACGTGTGCGTAATTAATGTGAAATCTTCTTAAATGTTCGAATGATGTTATTTGTGCACGTAATTATATTTCGATTATTTATAATTATTTCTATTTTTAGTTATTTATTTTTCTGAATAGTTATATTGAGATAATAATACTATTGTGTTTAATTTCCTTTATTTTTATATACTTGTTATGACATTGTGATTTTATATATATTTATTATGATTTAGTAACTAATATAAAGTGTTGATGTTATATTTATTTATTTTATAATTTCAAATACTCTCTAATGATAATAGTATTTTAATATGAGTATTTGAAAAGAAAAGAAAAAGGATAATTATAGTGATTTGCTTGAATATGAGA
>JBBPBP010000004.1:19603176-19616787 GCA_037974735.1 Cicer chorassanicum
AAACACCATAAACTCAAGAAACAAATTAACAAAATATGGACCTAGAAATTGTATTTTTAAATTATTTTTTGTGGAGAAATTTTTTATTATTATGTAAACATTTTTGAAAAATTATTCATTCAAAAATATATGTTGACATTTCAAAAGAGACTAAAATAACTTGCAATATAGTTTTGTAAGGACCAAAAATGTAATTTTTTTAACGAAAACCAAAATCAAAATTTTAAAATTTTATAAGGACTATAAAGTTATTTAACCATTTTTTTTACTCTTAACATTTTTTAGCTACAAAACAAGGTGCAAAAATAATCACTTATTTTATGGAAAAATATTTAATAGTATTAAATGGTCATATTTATTTTTGAAAATACAAATGAATGGCGTTACATTGCATAGTCAAACCAAAAATAAATCTTCCTAACTTCAATACTGTATGTCATTTGTCGTAAGACTCACTTATACAATTCACACGTATTAATAAAAGTTGTTGAAACATTAAAACTGTTAAAAATATATGTTTATTTTCCATGACTACCCTTACAATTATTGATATTATAAGAGAAATAAATAAAAGATTATCCATAGATTTGTTATTCGATGAAATTTGTTTGTGCTCAATACTTTTCTATGTGTAAATTTGGAAGTGGAAAAAATCGAAATGAAAAGTTGTTGAAGTTCAGAGTCTTTCCTCAGTTGAAAACAACAAACATAAGCTATATAAAAGAAACACATGTGGGATTCACCTACAAATATTTTTTTTTCTCGAATTGAACAAAAATATTAAAAAATTAAATTTAGCCGATGCAGTCATAGTGACAGATTCAAAAATTTCAATAATTTTAAGTCTCTATAAAATTTGAAAATTGTAGTTCTAAATACACAAACTAAAGTTTAAAATCATCCATAGATCGTTATTTGATCATGTCGCAGATATCTAAGAACAAAAGAAGGAAAACATCGTGATTGTTGTTTTGTTAATTATTTCTATAAAAGGTCATGAATGATTTTTTTTAGTATATATTTCAATTTGGGCGGTATTTTTTGAACATGAAAGAATTGAGGTATGTGGGAAAGATTCAACATGAAAAATGAATTGAGGTTTTAGACATTTTGGAGGAGCAAAGTGTCCAAGTGAACAATAACATTAGTATGTGGTATACTGACACAAAAAGGAATTGGGCCATGAGTTGAGGAAGTTAATTGATCAAGGGAGGTACAATTGAGATGTCTAACATAGAAAATAAAAAATTATTGGAGTGCGCATAGATTTTGGATAATGGGCTTGGTTTCACTATAGGGCTTTAAAAGCACAAGGTAGTTGTGGGTAATGTTCTTCCCAAGAATAAAAGCTTGAAAATTTTACTCTATATCCTCTACATTTAACTTTTACTCTTACAAATACAAGGAAATGATCTTTTTTGCCGTCATATATTCCGGAAAACTTTTTCCAAGTTTTCCAATAAAGAAGTTACATTTTTCCAAATTTTCCGGTAAAGAAGTTACATTTAAGAAAACTTTACTTTTTACAAGTTTTTCGATAGTATATATTTTTAAGTTTCTGTACAGAAAAACTTTATTAAAGGTGTCCGGTATACAGTTTTTTACTCTTTGTACTGGAAGTTTTTTACTCTTTTGTACCGGAATTTTTTTAAAATTTTTCAAATAAAAACCTTTTAAATTTTTTTGGGGATATAGGGTAAATTTTTTAAAAAACTTGCATATGGTAGAAGAGAAGAAATTCATCTAATTTCTTTTGTTGTAGGATCACTCACGTACGTGTGACTAAAATTTGATTTTTGAGAACAACTAGCCTGTTTACCCGACTTTGTCCAGGGTTAAACATATATAAGACTATTATTTGGTTACGTATAAGATTTAAAAAAAATATATATATATTTTATTACTATAATTTTATACTGATTAAATATTACATAATAATAAAAATGTGCACGGTTCCAGTTGTAAAAAATGCATATATTTATATTAATGAATAAAAAATATGGCTTATATTAGAACCTGTAATTTATTAAAACAATTTTAATATTTCCATAAAATTTAAAATATGAATGAACACACTTTTGTAAGGAAAAAATAAGAAAGAACTCACTTTTGTCTTAGTAACAATAGAAATCAATAATATATATAGATATAGAACTAATAGAATGGACACACTTTCTGTTAGAATAAATTAGAATGAACACACTTAGTCATAAAAATTAATTTCTTATAAACACGCACATATATATAAATCAATAGTTTAATATAATAATTAATTAATAAATAAACCAACATTATGTATATAAAGTAAGACTATATGTTTTTCTTTTAGACCTTATGCATTCTTCTGGTGATTATTGATAACTCATCATCTAGTCACAACTTCTCTTTGTTGAGTTTAAATTCGTATAATTTAAAGTTTCATCTTTTTTTGTCTCTTCAATTGTTGTCACCTTGGATCTCCACTTGTTCGGAAGGCTTTTTAAGACTCCATTAGTAGTTGATGATCATAGATGGGAGGGTGAAAATGATACTCGATCGTTAGACGTTCTTGTTTAAGATTTCAGAAATTAAAAAAAATGGGGGGAAATGTGAATTATATATCACAAAAGCACCAAATTTGTTGTAAATCGCTCTCTAGATAGATTCTTAATAAACTCGTTTCTATTGATTGTCGAATAAGTATCTCACTGACCAAAATATAAAAGTTCAACCTAAAAAATATACAAGACAAGAGATAGTGTATATATATATATATATATATATATATATATATATATATATATATATATATATATATATTATTACTTTTATCTCTAAATATAAGACTAGAGGTCGCAAAATAGGTCGAACCCACGAGTCTGATCCGTTTAGCTCGCCATTTTAAGCGGGCTAAGTTAAAGATTATAATTTGACTACCTAAGTTGGCCTGCTCCGCTTAATTTGTAATAAAAAAAAGCTATCACAATGAAAATTCCAACAAACTACAAGACTAAAATTGGCTCTTTATTAACTCAACCCAATGAGAATCCCAACCCAAACAAAAAACTAAGGTAGCTAGAGTTTTAGTTTCTATATTGTCTTCTTTCACATTCACTCAAACAAAACAACACAACCGCTCCACTCCATCTTGAGCTGTGATTTGTCTTATGCCGCCTTGAGACTTGTTTTATTCCAACGATGGCTTTGTTTAACGTTGGTAAATTTATTTTGTGACCTTTTTATGTTAGTGGGACTTTGTTTTGACATTAATTTTGTTAATCGATGATTATTGCGGTTATTATTTTGTAAAATATTAAAATAAAAAAGAAAAATTGTTTGGCAAGCCAACCCACAAATCTGCCTACCCGTCAAGGAAAGGAAAAAGTGGTGGTACTTTCGACTCAACTACTTAAGTTGGTCTGCTTTTTGGCGGATCGACCGCTTTGTCATCCCTATATAAGACTTTTTTAGAATTTTATTTATTTATTTTATAAGATCCTCTTTGAATTTTAATTGCATGGATTATTTATTTACTAACACACCTCTAATTAGTTTATTTTTTTTCAATTAATAATAAATATTATTACTTTCACCCTTAAATATAAGATCCTTTTTTTTTTCTCTTGTCTCTTTTTATAAGTCTCTTTTAAATTTTCAACTGCATTAATAACTTCTATACCAAAATACCTCTAATATATTACATCTTTTTGTGTAATATGCAATAAATACTTAATATAAACATTAATTAATTCTTTCTCCTTAATAGTAAACATGTAAAACAACATCAATTGTCAACAAATTTAATACTAAAACAATTTTTTTTAATTCCCAATTTACAGAAATGGATCTTGTATTTTAAGACAAAAATAATATAATACAAATATTAATTTACTATCTTTAAAGTTAAACTTGTAAAAACAATATTAATCCTTAATAACTTTAATACTTCTATACACGCTAATATCCACAATTAAATTAAAATAGTTTTAGATTTAAAACCACAAATAACGATGAACCAACCGTAAGACAATCAAATTAACAGGTTGAACTAAAATGATCGATGAATTTCGTAAATCAAATTAATTTCTAGATAAAATAATTTATCAAATTGTAACACAATCAAATTAACTCAAATATAAAAAACAAAAAAGAAAGTTGAAGTATTTAATATAAAATTTGAAGCAAATAAATAACCATGGCGAGTGATGAGTGTTGTGTCGTCAGTCCTCGGTTTCTTAAGTCAAACTCAAACTTCATTGTTTCTGTCTGAGTCTCTCCTTGTTCCCTCCGACACCGATCCTCAACCCTTCTTCTCCAACATTCCCTCACTTTCCTCTTTAATGGCTTCTATCTACCACGCGATCACCGCCACCACCAACCCCTATTTAAACCTTCCTCACCTAACTCATAACCGCTCTTCTACACTCCCACTCTCTAACTCCACCTCCCGTAGATTCGTCAAGAATGTTACTGTCTTTGCGCAACATAGTAACCGTACCAATTCCTCCGTTTCAACTTCCTCCTCCATTGATTTCAATGATCCTAATTGGAAAATTAAGTTTCAGCAGGATTTTGAGTCCCGTTTTCGATTACCTCATATCACTGATATCTTCCCTCATTCTCCTCCTATTCCTTCCACCTTTTGTCTCAAAATGAGGTTTCTTTTGTTTTCTCAATATCATGCTTGTTTGGTCCACCTCGTGCTAACTCAATCATAAGAGTTTAGTTTAGCCTTATAACTCAAGATACGAATTTCAAAATTCCCTTAGATTAGGGCCACTTTAATTAATAATAATAGTTTTTCCTTCCCCTATTTTTTTTTCTTCCAAAAAACTTACTTAAATTGGAATTAATATATGTTCTTTTAATGTGTTTTTTGTTGTTGTGATAGAACTCCGATTGGTAAAGATTTTCCAGGTCATTATTCATCTGATGAGGAATGGCATGGATACATTAATAACAATGATAGAGTGCTTCTCAAGGTATGCTTGTTTATATTCTTCACTTAATGTTGTTTTAAGTTAAGTTCGTTGAGAGTTGGGTTTTTCAACGCATGTGGATTTCATTATTTTTTAATGGAATTAGGAATTATCTCTATATGTAAGCACGCATTACTATTATTGACCCAAGTTTTACAAGCTGGCTAGAGTAGAGATAGGACTTAAATAGAGTTTATAAAGCTTAGACGATCGTCACCTTACAAGCTGATTTTGTGGGATTGAGTTAGCAAAATGTTACCAAAGATTATCCTAGATCTTGGGGGGGGGGGGGGGGGTGTATTAGGCAAAATGGAGGTCTCGTGTTGGATAGAGATATGACCTATTACAGTTTATAAAATTTAGATCATCATCACGTTACAACCCGGTTTTGTGAGATTGTGTTGGACTCAAAACTTAAAATGTTACTAGAGATTATCCGAGATTGATTATTGGGCCACTTGTATTATCTACGCACCAAGCCAAAATCTTGCACGGGCGTAAGAGGATGTATTGGGAAAAATTCAAGTCTTCCAATGGCTAGAGATAGATCTGAATAGGGCTCAATAAACTTGGACAATCCTCATCTTACAAACCAATTTTGTGCTGTTGAGTTAATTCTAAAACCTAAGAATGTTTAAGACACTGTGCTTATTCGGGAACTTAAGTTGTGCTTCCTGGTTAGATGTTTACAAAGCTGTTTATCTGTTAAGTGTTTATTCTCACACTTGGACTAACTTATACTGTTCGTGCATTTGGTTTTCTTTTCCTGACATTGATGTCTTCTGTAATTTAGAGAGAGTTGATACATTTGAATTGTAGTGACATGATAGTATGATACTATTAAACATTGGTACTCTCATTCATTTGAGTTTAAAAAATCATGATTTGGTTCTGAATGTTGATTTTCTGTTTGCTTTGCTCTTTCAGACAATTAACTATTCGTCGCCTAAATCTGCTGGTGCTGAGTGTATTGATCCCAATTGTACTTGGGTAGAACAATGGTAAAGCATTTGTGTCCCCAATTTTAAACATGAATGTAATGATTGGTTAATCATATTCCTGTCAGTTATATATGATTGTTGCTATGTTTCCAGATATTGTTTTGCATCTTAGAAGGTAGGTTTGAAATGCTGTTCAGGGGATGTTATTTTAAATATGTCTGGATGTAATACTGGTGATTAAATCCATACTAATATGCCTGCTGATTAGCATTGAAGGGATTATCATGGTTGATTGAATTCTGTCATTGTTTAGTAATGCATAGATACAAATAAAAAAGCCTTATTCCATTATAAGTTAAGTCTATGTTTGGATTGACAATGACTTTGACAAAATCACGGTGTGTCACCATGATTTTGGCAAAATTATACTTTGGAGCTTCAATAAAATCCTAATGTCACATTCATTTCGTCATAGTCACTGTGATTCCGAACATACACTAAATCAGCTAGATGGGTGTATTTGTCCTATTGGGATGTGTAGAGACACAGCACAACTTACATATATTAGTTTAGTACCACCTGAAAATCTGATACAACAATTTGGTGACAATAAAAGAAGTGTTCTAAAATCAACAAAATTTGTTGGACATTAGGGTGTGTACATCATAATCACTTTAGAGTTTCTTTAATAACTAACTTCTATTCCTGGAGGTTATCAGATAGTTGTATAAATTTCATTTTCTGGTTTCAATATCAGTTATAAATATTCTTGACATTAAAATGTTGTTTTTCAAATATTAGCTTATATGGTGAGTTTTTGAAATCATGTTAGGGTTCATCGAGCCGGGCCTCGGGAAAAGATCTACTATAAACCAGAAGAAGTAAAGGCAGCAATTGTCACCTGCGGAGGGCTCTGCCCTGGTCTTAATGATGTCATCAGGCAGGTTAGTTTGTGATAAAGTTATTTTCAGAAAGCTTTGACTTTTTCCGATGAAAAGAGTGAAGTCTAACAGGTGCATTGGATTCAATGTAGGAAAAAGTGATTGCCGAAGCGTGACACTCTAATTTGGATTGATTGTTGTTTATATATTCCTGACTATTACTATTAGTCATCACCCATCAATCACTAAAGTTTTTTGCAGAATAAAATGCTCATGCCTAAGCTATTGACTAACTGACGTGAAATATATTATATTCTTTCATGTAGCCGTCTTAAATATGTTCTAAGTTTCCCCTCCCTCTCTTTTTCATTTAAGTATATAATTTAATTGTTGTGCTAATTATTTTGGTCACTGTATTATTTCTAAGTGATTGTTCAAATGATGAATGTGGTGCAGATTGTAATCACACTTGAAATATATGGCGTAAAAAAGATTGTGGGTATTCCTTTTGGTTATCGAGGATTTTCTGACCAAGAATTGACAGAAGTGCCGGTAATCTCATGCCTCCCTCCTTGCTGTTTTTGGGTTAACATTGGTCGATTCATCTAAAGATATAGTCTGTCTAATCAAACATGAGTTCCCAATGACTCTATAACTATAGTGGGCTATCATTCACAGCTGTCAAGGAAAGTAGTTCAGAATATTCATCTATCTGGCGGAAGCTTATTGGGAGTTTCACGAGGAGGACCTGGGGTCAGTGATATTGTGGATAGTTTGGAGGTGGGTGATTTCATGGGATTCATGGTATCATATTTGTCTGACTTCTATTCTCTTATTATATGCATATATTATTGATTTTCAGGAGAGAGGGATCAACATGCTTTTTGTATTGGGTGGAAATGGCACACATGCTGGGGCAAATGCAATTCACAATGAGGTAATTAATCCTCTAGCCTTGCATCAAATAATGCTTCAATTTGGATTCTGTTATCCCATTTGTGCATTATTTGTGATATTGAAGGATCTTAACTATCATTGATTCATTTTATATACTGTTTTAAATTTTAAGATTGTTCTGCTAGTAAGTTGTTATTTTTTTCCCGAACTGAGATTTCTTATTTCTTTCAGTGCTGCAAAAGACGGCTCAAGGTGTCTGTCATTGGAGTGCCGAAAACTATTGATAATGATATTCTACTGATGGATAAAACTTTTGGCTTTGATACTGCTGTGGAAGAAGCTCAAAGAGCAATAAATTCTGCATACATTGAGGTAAATTACATCTTACTTTATCACTCAATGTAGTAATTGTTTCTATTCAGTACATATATTAAAATGTTGGCCTTTCTTTCCTCGTTTTTATTAGGCACATAGTGCATATCATGGAATTGGGGTCGTGAAGTTGATGGGCCGTAGTAGTGGGTTCATAGCAATGCAGGCTTCCCTATCAAGTGGACAGGTTGATGTATGTCTGATTCCCGAGGTATGTATGATAGAGATTATTTGGATGGTCTTTCTCACTTTCTTCGTCATACTGATAAACTGATACAAGTATTGGCTATGGTTATAAGGTACCTTTTAATTTACATGGCCCACATGGCGTATTGAGGCATCTCCAGCACCTTCTAGAAATGAAGGGATCGGCTGTAATCTGTGTTGCAGAAGGAGCTGGACAGGTGATTATTGATTTCTAATCAACAAATTAGCAAGTTTTAACCGAAAACATAGAAACTGCACCGTGAAAAAATGTTATGTGATCGATTGATGTTATTCCCATAGCAACTTCACCGAAAAAATATATTACTGAAATTTCTCTGAAGACTTTTTCATTTAGACATAGAAACTGGCTAACTGATAATTTTTGTGCAGAATTTACTACAAAACACTAATGCTAAAGATGCATCAGGAAATGTTGTATTTGGAGATATTGGTGTATATATTCAACAAGAGGTTTGAATTATTTGTTTATGGTGCTCAAAATAAACTAAATGGGTTGATATATGATGATGGACTGTATGTATATTGTTGAAACTTGTGATACCTAATAAATATTACAAGAAATTTGAAGAAATAACATTTAAACTGGCTAGAAATATTATAATATTGATGCAATCTTAGCTCAATGTATGTAGAATAGCTCCATTTTTAAATTCTTCACGTGACTTCAAAACAATGATTTTCACGTTAAGTCAATTGTGATGATGGAAGTAGTTATGATTACTCAAGAAACAATATAAATGCTTAATATATTCAGTTATTTGTAATGATGGTGGTAACTATTTACAAAATATTTTTTTCTGAAAGATTGTGAAGGTTTCCTCCAAAACACATCTTATCAAAGCTTAGATGCTGTGACTTAACATAAAAGTTAAAACAGTTAACAATAATGTTTTTCTTCTTTTCCACGCATTATGACGAGTGTGCCTTGGCCAAAATAGGAAGCTAATACATGCTTTATTTTCAAATGAATAAAACATGAAGTACTTTGAATCTGTAAGATTGAACTTAAGTATATGTTCTTGTAAAGTTCAGATCACTAGGTTATTTCCTATTGTATCTGTTAAATATATTTCAAATACAATTACTAAGAATTGTTTCTTAGTATATTTCTATGATGTATTGTACTACGGTTGTATCCCTAACAAAATAGATTGCTTCCTTCAGTTAAATTTTTTATTTAACAACAACAATATGATATACTGGAAATTTTTGTATTTCAGACAAAAAAATATTTCAAGGAGATTGGTGTTCATGCTGATGTAAAATATATTGATCCAACATACATGATCCGTGCATGTCGAGCTAATGCATCAGATGGAATTTTATGCACTGTACTTGGACAAAATGCTGTTAGTCTCTCTCTATCTCTCTTTCTCCCTCCCCTTTTTTGTTGTTACAATGACAGCAAAGAGATTTGAAATTATGAATAAGTATAAATATCTCACCACAAGCCCACTTCTAGTGGCATGTCTCTTTGACAGTTGGTATGTATTCATTATTTCAGTTATTGGTTATATTTATGCTTCACTCAATCAATTCAATATTGACAACTTAAATATTAATATAGGTTACCAAGTTCCTACATGGTTTATTTGTTTGTTCCAGCAAAAGATATGAATTATCCATAATTTTCTGAAATATCAGAACATCAGGAGTTCAGGCCTGTATTATGTGGAAAATATGACTCAAAATAAGACCTACCCCTGGAAACAATTTCTCTCTATTTATCAGTGTCCTTCAAGTATTTTCTGAGACTAAAGAGTTTGTGAGGTCATTTCAGGGAAACAAGAAAACCTCATGTTAGCTGAATTTGCATTATAAACTAATTTTCTTATTTCCCCCTCACCACTTGATGAGTTTGAGATGCCTGTGAAACGCCAACATCTTCAATCTCTTCCCTCTTACTTTATTGTGCCAATGAAATTATTTCTTCTAATTTTTACCTGTACAGATAATTCCCTTTCCTATCTATTTGTACTAAGTAAATTGGTGTATTGTATATCTTAATCTTAGTATCCTTAGTTCCCTTCTGATTACAACAGTGCCAAAGACAGGAGTTCCAAATTCAAGTGTATTTACATGGGGAGAGATGTTTTATTTGATTTTTTGTTAAAAATTACGGTGATTTTTTCAAAAGGCTTAAATATATGTTTGGTCTATGCAAATATGCGTTTTTTTGGTTTAGTCCCCATAAGTTTTTTTGTTTGATTTTTGTCCTTGTAAATATTTTTGTTTTGTTTTTGGTATTTGTTCTTTTGTTTTAGTCCCTGCAAAATTGACTTTTATTGAAATTAGTCCCTGCAATGCCTTATATCACTAATAATTTAGGAACTAAAATCAAATATTATATGTATTGCAGGGACTCATTCCAATAAAAACCAATTTTACAGGGATCTAGAACAAAAGAGCAAGGACCAAAAACAAACAAAAAATATTTGCAATGACCAAAATCAAACAAAAACTTTACGGAGACTAAAAAAAAAACGCATAATTACAAGGATCTATCATATATTTATTCATGCTCTTTGAACTCAATGCCAACTATATTGCTTTCGTGCTTTTCTATGCAATAAATTTCATCAATCACATAATACTTACCTGCATTACGTATCTTAATGTGTCCATATTGATTCACTGCTTATGCATTGCAGGTTCATGGTGCATTCGCAGGATATAGCGGCATTACAGTAGGCTTATGTAACACTCACTATGCATACTTCCCCATCCCTGAAGTAATATCGCATCCTCGGTTGGTGGACCCTAACAGTCGAATGTGGCATCGTTGCTTAACTTCAACTGGCCAACCTGACTTCATCTGATAATTATTTACCCTTTCCAATAAATACAAGAGATTTTGGATTTCATACTTCCAAAGAGAATATCATAGAAAGATAGCTTCAAAATATGTCTGGACAATATGCCGAAACATTCATATGCGAAAATAATAGGAAGGATAACATTTCCTCCTTGGAAAAATTGATTATTTGTATAGCATGGTAGTTTCATAGTCCTGCCTGCTGCATTCAAATTAACATTTTAGAGGTATCATCACTAAGCACTATGTGATTGATTTTGATCAATTTGTAACATTTATTTATCCCATATTAAGGGCCAAATTTTAATGGAAGTACATAGGATGATGAAAATGTGCAGTGTTTGAAATTCATTACTAGTGTTCTGGGTGTATAAATGCATACATTTCAAGAACTTGACATACTTAGGCTTTTATACACTAAAAATATTAGTAAGAGAGCTCTCTATTTTACCTTTGAGAAACAATGATGATCTCTATTTTCTTACATGCAACATGGCAAATGTTACAAAATTCAAAAAAAGAAAGTCAATTTAAAAGCTTCAAAGCTCAAACGACTAAGATAATATCAAACTTGAACCAGTCACTTATCATATAAGCTTTAGATACATTCTCACTCAGTATTCTGCTCCAATGTAGTTAATCCATTCAGTAGTCAATGCTAGTTCAAGTTCACTTTCAACATCATATGCAAACTTAATGGGAATTAATGGATTAACTATGAATCTGTCTAGTTTGTGTGAAGTAATCACTCATTTGGAGAAGCCCTTAACACTTGATTTAGTTTGGCCATTTGGGCGGCCAAAGAAGTTATTAAAGGAGTACATACGTTGTTAGTAGTTTGCATTAAAGAAGTTATTACAACACTCATATGTTGTGTGAACATGTTAACCATTTCATGATTATTGTCGTCAACTTGACGTCGAACACTTGCCAAAGAATATTGGGATAAGCCAATTGGATTTGATGGAACGTTTGTACTTTGTAGGCATGTTTTGAAAATCAATTTCATTGTTGGCCCCATGTGTGGATGTCGTAGCCACTGTAGTATTTACCACATTGGCTCTATATGGATATTTTGTCACAAGATTGACATAGTTTTGAGGCAATGCCAAACAAATGTCTTGACAAAGGTGGCCTTGTGTTCGACAAAGATGGCATGAAAGTCGAAATACTTTAGTCTCTTAAATTGAACAATATCAATCAATTTAATATTTTTTTTTCTTCATATTTAGCACTACAATTTTATATATTTGTCTTGATATAGTACGACAATATTCAATTCAACAATTTAATTTTTTTTCTTTCATATTTAGCACCACAATCTTATATATTGTCTTGATATAGTAAGACAATACTCAAGTCAACATGTGAGTTCTTTTAGTAGTTTTGATGAATGTAAGTCAATATATATTAAAAAACATATTTTGATAGACAAACTAAATTGATTGACATTCTTTGATTTAAGTGATTAATTTATTAGTTTGTACTCTATCTGTCCCTTTTTATAAATATTCATCAAGTTTTTCACATATATTAAAAAAAGTTGGTATAGCGTAATTAATGTATATATTTTGTGTGTAGTTTTTACTAATTGTCCATTATATATATAAATGTATTTAATGTTAACTTTTTACATTCTAAGATAAATTAGTAAGTATTAATAGGGATAAATTTAGAAAAGTAATAATAAATGCATCTAGTAATTTGCATAGAAATTTATATTTAGAGACAAAAAAATTCTCAATTGGTTTTTATAACTAGTGATAAAGAGAGTAAATATAATGAAATTAATTGTTGGACCCTTACAATTTCGAGAATCAACATAATAATTTAGGCGAATGTTCATTCAACCATCTATTTTTTTGACTTTTCATCGAATTCTAGCTTTCGATAGTATATTTGGAGGCCCGAAAGAAAAATGGAAGAGCGGATGACCATTCAAAAAGAAACTATCACATTAAGGTTCTAGATTTTGAATTAAAAATTGAATTGATATTTGGGAATGATTGACTTGTGTGATTCGTGTCTTTGAAAACTATATTTCGTTAGGCATATGATTAACTGTATTTCAAAAATTTATTCTTAAATTATGGAGTAAAAAGTAGAAAACGTTTTAGTAAAAAAAAATGTTTTTTATGTACAAAGCTAATTTGTCATCACAATGACACAAAAATATGGTGTTCATTATATTTTGTTGAATTTATCTTCTTCCATATTTTATTTCAAGAACCGTATTTTAAACAAAATTCTGTTTCTAAATCGAAAACGTAGACAAAATTCATACAAGGCTAATTTTTTTAAAAAAAAATAAATCGCTTCCAAATAAGTGGAATATATTTTTGTGATTATTTAAACTATATTTTTATTTAATTTACTAAATAAAATTTTAAACTTCTTGGTTTAATTATTTGAAAAAATTATGTTCAATTATCAAATAGTTAGATCTATGATAGAAATAATTACTAATCAAACTTTACTTGGTTTTCATTCAAATTTTTGAAAACAATATAGTTTAGAAA
>JBBPBP010000004.1:19627295-19652012 GCA_037974735.1 Cicer chorassanicum
TTAACCATTTATATTTTATTTTATACATTTAAGTAAAATGTGGCAATAAACTAAAAATAGTTATCAATCCATACCAAATCGTGTTTATTAATGTAAATTTTCATTAATAAAATTACTTTTTTTCAATACAATCTTTTAAAATTAAAATTGGTGCTTAAAATCATTCTTTAATTTTTTTATAAAATTATTTTATAATGGATAGACGATGGTTCACTCTAAATAAAAAAGATTTTAAAATTTATTGAACACTTATAAATAAGTTTATATTTACTTTTATTTACATATAAAGAAAAGATCAAATTCACAACTCATAAGATCTAATACCAAATTTTTTACCACAAAATCAATATATTGAAATTCAAAATCATTATTTTATGAATAGTCAAAGTCAATATCCCCTAATTTACAAAATTTGTGTATACTATCTTCAGCCGCTTTTGTTAGACCATGGTGTATATGCTGACTGGACCCTCCCATTTTTTCCTCTCATATTTCCTGATGTTTTTTTAATCTTTCAAAACTCTCTTTTTCTTAATTCTATATGTCTCTTTCTTTATCAATTTCTCATATTAATTTTTTTTTCTTCTCCAATTTAAAGAAATTTGTATTATGAAGAATATTAGTAAATATTAGTAATTTTTGTAAATGTACATCAAATTTCTAATTTTTCTTATCATACCACCAAACTAATTTTATATTCTTAAATTTTTATTATGTTTAATATCATGATACCATATTTAATATCTAATCTAAATCACACTTAATTTTAAAAAATTATAAATTGTAATTTTTATAAAATCACGATTGACTGTGATTCTAGTTATTCTACCATGATACTAAAATAAGCAAACATGTGACAACTTCACTCTAATACACATAGTAAAAATTTAGGATCCCTGCTGTCACGAACCAATTCCACCTATGCGATCACGTTAACTCCAAAATCAGTATCCACCTTTAAATTATTTGACATGAAATTCCACACTTTTGAAACAATCACACCCAATTAATAACCAACAAGACAGCCACCGATAAAACGTTAGTTCAACAACGATTGAAACGCAAGATTTTTAATAAGTAGGCATAATAATTTCGTACAAATCAAAAACATGCCAGGATAAATGGGGCCAAAAGAGACTTCATTAATACTAACACACCCAACACATTTAATATAACCCATGATATCCACACCCATGAAAACCGATTTCCCCAATTTTAGTGTTACTTTTTGAAACAAAATAATTTGACACAAATGCTTAATAAATAGTTCGACACTAATCATAAATAAGTTTTTATAAGACTTTACTGATTTATTATTCTCGACTGAAATAATCAGAGAATTAAGAAAAAATTAAAGAAAATAAATAAACCTACTTTTTTAAGTTTTTATTTAACACTCCAAATTTTTTGTTGCCACTTTAGAAAATGGAGGGACCGGACCATAATAATATGGAAAAAGAAAAAGAGAGATGAATCCAATTCACAACAACTATTGGCCTCACTACAGCTGAAGGAAATCGGTCATGTGCATGGTGGCACCCAACAAATCTTCTCAGAATTTGAGATGCACGTTGAGATAATTGTTTTCATCTCTATCATTTTGTCATTGGTAAATTCTCATGTATTCATGAGTTTTGTGATACCTTAGTTAAAATAAATTTAAAATTTAAATTATTTAAAATTAATTAAATATTAAATAATGAGGTGACTTTCTATGATAGGTTGTAGGATACTATAATCAACCAAACTCTAAGTTATAAGAGTGTTCACTCATTTTAAATGTAAGTAATAAAAAAATATTTGTCGCTACAACCTATCAAAAAAATATTTTTTTTGTCATTTTATTGATAATAACAATATTATTAGATTTTTAAAAAATGTCCGTGATTAAAACTTATATAATAGAAATAAAATGTTTTAGGACAATAAATTTTAAGTTGATCTAGTAGACACCAATTTAATTTCTTTATTTCACGGTATCAAATTTGGGTCTTTATTTCACGGTATCAAATTTGGGTTTAAGAATGATAAAGATGAAATTAGACACATAACTCATGTTAAACGTGAATGTGGGTATAATTGAAGTTGTATTGGAGTTTCACTTTATTAGAATTATCTGACTATTGCATGTATATATGTGTTTAAACTCCCTCGATTTTTGATCTAGTTTTTAAGAGCGAGATCCAAATCCTTGAATAATGTGAGTTTAGGTAGTAGATAAAAATTCAAAAGATCGAATGGTAAGCTGATCAAGTAGATAGCAATTCAATTTATTGTCAATGTGAGAAATTTATTGTGAATAATATACAAATACAATTTATATCTTATAACAATGTGAGTTTAAATGTTATTCAAATAATTGGTCTCAAATGGTTAACTAGTTTCAATTAAGGAGAAATTGTTCCGAAGAAATCGCATTCAAATTTTGGCTAAAACAATTTTTAGTCAAACTTTATTTATCTTCTGATTGAATTTCAGATTACTAAAATCTCATTCTCTTAAATTCAGATGGTTAAAAAAATTCTAAATTCTAAATTTAAATCTGATCGTCAATGTGAAAAATTTATTATGGATAATCATAATATACAAATACATTATTAGCATTTTGCGAGCCTTGCTATTTTTATGTTACTATAGTAAGCCCCCGAGATCCACTCACTTAAACAATTTTTATAAACAAAACAAAAAAGGTACAATGAATAAGCAGTTGGAACACTGATCATTTGATCCATATTGATCATGTTGACAATTACTTTTGCTCTACCGATTTCTCTCTCGACAAATCATGCTAGTCATAATGCCAACAACGGTTGGCCAATGTCTTTACCCCTTTCCATGATCTAAGAGTGCAAGCTAGATTGAAGTTGTGACACATGCTACTCATTATTAAATTAAGGCAATGAAACAAGCATAAAAATAATTTATAGAATAAAATAATTTCGTACATCAAAGAAAGAAACCAAAATAAAAGGTAACACGCAATCACATGAGAAAAAAATACATACTATATTGAGGTAAATAAAATCTCTAAAATTATTGTAAAATTAATACTTATATATGAAATACTCCACGCATAAAAAATATATAAAATTGATTTTACAATATATTTCATATATATACATGAAATATATGAAATTAATACTTTAAGATGTTGTAATTCTTCTTCTTCTTGATTGTGCCAAGGAGTGATGCTATGATGATCTTTGAAACATAGAATATTCCTTTTTATCTTGTTCTTACACGAGGAGAAGTTCCTTGTACCCCTAGGATAAGGTTGCCACACACAAGACTCACAATTTGCTGTCTTGTTGTCCGGCAGGGATGTTGCGTCATTTTACCTAATTTTTCTCTAGATTAGTTTGCACATAAATACTTTAACAAGTCACACATAGTTCATTCAAAAAAACACTTAATTACTAACTTTACTCCTAAAATAATAACATGCTTTAATTAATGCACAAACACTGAAAACAATAAAGTCATCACCAAAGATTTAATAATTCAAACTTAATTGTGTTAAATAACTCACCATTTAAGTTATAGGTGGAGTCGAAGCTTGCCTCTGTGAAGGGTTGACTTATTAACAAGTCGATTTGGGCTAATGGTTTTGGTGAATCTCATCATTAACTCTCTTTCTTCTTATGGTATGAAAATTATTGTGTAAAATTCCGCAAGTCCAACTAATAGTATATAAGATTATCGTATTCACAGAGATTAATTTAACAACTACTAAATTAATCACGATTTTATATTATTTAAACTAATAAAAATTATTGTTGATTCGTGATAACAAAAAGATAACGATAGCATAAAAATTTTAACGAGAGTATATACCAACACAACTCTGAATTAATGGAAAGTAAACCTAGGGTCATAAAGTAAACCTAGGGTCATGGTTTCACTTGTAATATCATTACCTCAAGTCCTAGTTTTATATAAATTCTTATTTATTTTCTCAATTATCAATCCCTTTTTAAAACTATTTACAAAAATTCGTTATTCAATGTAATATTATTTTTCCTAAATTAATTCTTTGATTGATCATACAAAAAATATAATTAAGAGAAAGTATAAAGAACCAAGAGGTTGAGTGATTGAAAGATTAGTATCTATGTTTCATCATACAAGAATCCTAATCTCAATTATCCTATAGATCTATCAATTAATTGTAGTTGGTCACTAGTCAATTGATTGATTAAGGCATGCAAAAGTCGGTCATCCCAAACATGCAAATAAAACAATAGAATAATTTAATTGAGATAAACAACAAAAATCTAAAATAAAACTAGAATTTAAAATTTGGACATAATAAAAAGGTATCTTAATCACAAGATTCACCAAAACTCTAGAAGAGAATTTAGTTACTCATTGACATATAGAAAATAAAGTAAATAATAAAAGTGTTCATCAATTAAAGGAAAAGAAATAAGACCCTCAAAGACTCAAAGAGTATGTTTTTTTACTCCAAAATTTGAGACACTTTATTCCAGTTACAAACATTCTTAGGTTTCCAAATTGTTTCTCCTTATTTTCTCTCTCTAATTTTTTTCTACTCATCTAATTCTAATTCTGGTGTGCAGTTCTCTTTTCTGTTTCCGATTTCTCCTCCTTATGATAACAAGAAGGTCCTAATTTTATGCAACAACTTTCCCCCTTCTTTAGTAACAACCTTCCCCTTCTCTGACAATATTTTCTTATCATAAAATTCAATCTCCTTAAAGTGTGTAAAAAACCTCTTTCTTGCACTCATAAGCTGGAATATTAAACTTGATATTTTTGCACTAAAAATGTAGTTGATTTAACCAATTTGAATTATTTTATCATCTCATGATCAATTCTGCAAATATAATAAATAAATGAATAAATAAGAAGAAGTTGAAATCAAAACTATAAAATAAGATAAAATAGAAGGTAAATACCCTATTAAAATCTTATAAAAATAGGTTTATCAAATATCCAATGGTGTCTTCAATCAATATGTGATTATATTGATTGAGTATTTCAAAGGTTTATTTTGAAAGGTGTTGATGATTGCGGGTTATACTTGATTTCTTATGATTAAACAACTCAACAGAAAAGCATGGTGGTCGTAGTGTTCACATTCTAGGAATCATAATGTTGCTCTCCTTGGAAAGATTGTTTGGGATATTGTGAACTTGGTGGATGAATTGTAGATTTCCATGTTCCATGATTTATATTTCAATGATGAGAATATGTTTTCTCCTAGGTATAAGTTTGGTTCTTCAACTTGGAAGTATGTGGTTTGAGCCATGCACATTTGAAACGATGAGTTCGAGTTTAAGATTGGGAATGGTGAGTCTAGTCTTTTGAATAGTCCATGGGTTGAGAAGGAGATTTTGTCATTGACTTTCTATGTGATACTTATGACAATCAAGTAGTCAGCACCAAATGATCTTATTTATTTTTTATTCTTTGGTTTACTATCATATGATATGCTATCTGTACACTTCAGAAAGTGTTAGAAAATAAATTGTTCTCTTATATTTGTTAACATAGAAACATCAAATATTACAGTGTTCTTGAACCAAATTGGTCCTAAATTAACATAGTCCTTTATGCTCACTATAGTGACTCTAATTGGCGCAATAAAGACATTGTAGATGAGAATGATTATAATTTGTTATACTATCTTGGATTCCGACATAAGGCATAGATTTCTGAGCTGAAACTGTTATTGGTGGAAGATTTTTCAGATATTTGAGTTTTGGACCCTTCTAATTTGCATCACAATCACACTTGTTGGAGTTGGATTTGGAGATTGAAGGGGCCTGCTAATGTTCATTTCTTTATTTGGCAACTGTGTCAGGATTCTATTCCTTTTCATTTGATTTTGAAGATGTGGGGTATGACTGCTTCAGATGTTTTCCTAGTATATGATGGTTTTGAGGAACATATTTTGCATGGTTTGTTTCGACATGGTTGTACCTTGGATGTTTGGAATCATTGTTTGTCGACTATTGAAGAGTCTACTGTTGACATGGATCTTAAGGGTTGGCTAAAAACTGGATTTGTCGACATGTAGTCAATATTATGGTTATTCTTTAGCAGATTTGGTATTCGCCGAATAAGTGTGTTTTTTAGGGCATGAAGCTTACATGTTTGGAAACTTATTCTAATGTTGGTGCCATGTTGAGTCATATTTTATTGGATTTTGGGAATGATGTCTCTTTGCTTTCATAGGTTTTGGATGAGATTGTTTCTTAGAAGCCCCTCTTTTGGCTTGATTGTGATGAATATGGATGGTAGTGTTTTTATAGACTCACATTTGACTGATTTTGGTGGTCTCGTTGGGGATCGCGCAAGTTCTTTTCTTCTTGTCTTCTATGGCAGTATTGGTCCTTTTTTCTATTATAATTCTCTTCATGTGATTTAGGATTCCTTGAATGTGTTTCCTAGGTTTGCTAACTTGATTAGTTTGAGTAAGATTTTTTTGCAGTGTGATTGGAATGTTGAGTTGCTCCTAACACATATTGAAGATAAGTTATCCATTAATTTTTATGCCAAGGGTGTTTAGAGTGGACTTTGTTAGGTATTATAATTTACTTTCATTTAATTTTTGTTTTATTTTTAGTTTTCTATTTGTAACCAAAAAAAATACCTTTAGAAAATCCAAAATATCAATGGATTGAAGATGAAGATAATGAAGGAAGAAGATGAGGATAATGAGGTAAGAAGATGAAAATGTTTAGATACCTCTCTATATAACTAATGGTTTAGTCTTAGCGCACAACGAAAATTCGTTAAATTAATTTTTTCTTGTGGAAACTGAACTCAAAATTTATCAAGCAACTCCAATACCCATAATAATGACAATAAAGAAGTAAAATTCTATAAATAGAACACGTCAAATTTTAACGTGGAAAACTTCTCAAAGTAAGGGTAAAAACCACAAATTGTTCAGATCAAACAAATAATTTCACTGTATCAAATAATGAGTACAACCAAATTCTTCGTTGTAACACTAGGGAATCAAAATCATCATCCAATGGTGGAAATTAAACACTAACAAAGCATCTTAACAAAAGTGAGTATCATAAATTGACTCAATGAGAAGGCAAAACTAATAATAAAAATTATTAGAATATCAAACATAGTGGTAGAAACAACATACTAAAATTTCAGTCAAAAAATAAAACACTTTCCAAATCAACATCCACCACCAGTACCCAAATCTTCTTGTCTTTCTCGATCAATGCTTTTGATATGTTTCTTCTATGCAACACACCAAGGCACGCTCATAGTTACTCCATCGAGTGACACATTCTTGCCTTTTATATTTAGGAATTTAAATTCCCTTACAAATACAACAATGGGTCTATCCCTTTCACACACACAATTGTTTGTTTTTTATTTCACTTTATTTAATTGGTGAAGACTCTCATTTAAGAAGAGACTCACACAACAATTCTCTCCTCCACTATTCAAGTGAGGCAAACCGTTGTTATTCCGATAACCATGTCGCAAGTCTCAACCTTGATTTTGAAGAAATCAGCATCATCTTCTATGTATCTCTAACCAATGCAGGTGCTCTAACATCACTCAAAATAACATACTCTTCAGTAGTGTACCTCTTTTAAGATTTTCTTTCTATGGTGGCTTTTCTCTATGCATCAAGCTAAATATCTTATTGAATTTGTTCATCGCGATGATTTTCATCATAAGTTGGATCTTCACCATTAACTTCATTTGGCTTATTATAAACCTCAAGTTTTTCTTATTCTTATCTAGGTTCACACTAAACATTTGCACTAACAATGTCTTTCAACTATTGGCCTTCTATGAATTCATCATCACAACTTCTGACAATTTTCTTCATAATAGTATCATAGAACTTGCACACAACTTTATCTAGACCATAACCAATGAACACAAACAGCTTAACTTTAACATTCACTTTAGGGTTATCAAAAATTCTTTACATACAAAAGCATGCAGATGATTATAAGAAACATTCTTACCTAACCAAATCTTCTCTGATACTTCATATTGCAAGGAAACACATTGCGAAAGGTTTAGGACATGCACAATTGTTCTCAATGCTTTACCCCTAAACGATTGTGGAAAATCTGTTTGCAACAAGAAACATCTAACTCTTTCAACCAATGTCTTATTCATCATCTCAACAGCCCCATTCAAATATGGTGACTTATGATGTCTAATCCATCTTTATCTATAATTAGTGTCAAATGGTTTCAAATATTCACCTCAATTATTCATGTGTATGCACTTCAACTTCTTCCCAGTTTCACGCTAAACTAAGATCTTAAATTTCTTAAACACACTCAAAACATCATATTTACTCAAAAGAATAAATCCAAGTCTTTCTTGAATGGTCATCAACAAATGTTAGAAAGTAAGCACTATCCCCAATAGTTATTGTCTTCAAAGGACCACACAGATGTATATCCACCAAATGAAGAATTCCTGGCCATCTAGGTAAGTGACTCTGAAAAGAAACTCTATTCTTGTTTTCTGTAAAACAATGATCACATTTCTTCAAGTGTGGATTTCTCATGTCTGATAACACATTCCTTTTAGCTAGCTCAACCGTGTCTTTCTCACTCATGTGACATAGCCTTTTATGCCATAACCCAACTTTTTTATCTGGTTCAATTGCATGAACATCTTTAATTATTTTTGCAAGTGTCATGTAAAGAGTATAAGATTTCGTACCTCTAGCAACGATCATAAAACCCTTTGTCCAATTTACAAGTGTCCCGTGAGAAGCAACTATCATAGCATTCGTTAATAGCTTAACCACTGAGAGTAAATTCAATTGAATATCAATAACATGCTTCACACCCTTAAGAGTTTAATTAGTACCATTAGTCATCTTCAAATCAACCTCTCCAAGGCCAACACACTTTAACACACCTTCATGAGCCAACTTCATATCACCAAATTCACCTTGAGTATAAGAGCGAAAAATATCTCTCATGTAAGTGACATGTACTAAAGTAGCACTACGTATTACCCAACTAGATGCATTATCAACAATACTAATTGTATCATGTTCTTCGATAAGAAGTAAGTTTTCATCGGATGCTACATTCATGTACTGGAGTACTATTATTGATTACCCAAGTAGATGCACTATCAACAATACTAATTGCACCATGCTCTTCAATGAGAAGCAAGTCGTCATCGAGTATTACATTAGTATTGTCCCCATCATAATATTCTTTCCTTTTCCTTTATCTTTGTCCTTATTCTGCATTTTCAAAAACCAATATTTCTTCTGAATATGCTCTTTTTTTTTTTACCACAATTGTAGCACTCAACAACTTTATACATATTTCTAAAATTGTTTATGCTTTGGTCTCTATTTCTTAAATTTCGATTATTACTTCTCCCATTGATTCAGTAATCAATATCTCTAACTTGATGAAGAATCATGAGAATTTCTTCTCATTCAAAACATTGCTGTTGACAAGGTCCATTGGCAACACACCTTTAGAAGCATAATTTGACAATGACAAGAAATAACCCTTGAATTTCATCATCAACCTTAATACCAATAACAGACAACTGAATCGTAATTCCTTAGAAAGTATTCAAATGATCTGCAACTAAAGTCCCTTCTTGAAGTTTTAAGGCTAGCAATTTTTTATTATCAAATACATCTTATTATTACTTGTTTTCTTTGCATTCATCTGCTTAAACTTATTTCATGAGAATTTAACATATGTCTCCCCAATAATGCGGTTAAACTTATTCCATGAGAATTTAACATCTGTCTCCCCAATAATGCAGTTCAACACATTATCATCAACTGACTGGCGAATGTATCCACACACTGGCGAATGTATCCACACACATGTTTATGTAGTAAAGTCAATTAATCAATAGGCTTATTATTCGGCTTCGCTGCATTTAACCCAGGCTGATGAAAACTATTCACATAACGCAGATCCTTGGTCTTACTTTTCCAAAGGGCATAATATAATGCATTCAAGGTCGCCGTACAAGATGTATTGACTTCCATAATTCACCACAAAAGTTAACACAACAGAACCGAAGCTCTGATACTAGTTGTTGGAACTAGAACACACAATAGAAGCTCGTTAAGTTATTTATTTTTTGGGAACTTGAACTAATAAATTACCAAGCAACACCAATATCAATAATAATAACAATAAAAGAGTAAAAAGCTGTAAATCGGACACCATAAATTTTAAGGTGGAAAACCCCTCAAAGTAAGGGCAAGAACCATTGGTCGTCAAAATCAAAGAAATAACTCTACTATAACTAAATAATGATTACAACAAAATCTTCCTAGTGATACTAGAGAACTAAAATCACCACCCAGTGGTGGAAAACAACTACTAACAGAGCACACCTCATAAAAGTGGGTATCATAAATTGACTCAAAGAGAAGACACAACTATTAATAAAAATTATTAGAATATCAAATTCAGTGACAAGAATAACATACTAAAATTTCAGCTGAAATGAAGAACATTTGCCGAATCAACATCTACTAGTGGCATCCAAATCTTCTTCTCTTTCTGGACCAATGCTTTTGTTAAGTTTCTTCTATGCGGACACCAAGGCACACTCATGGTTAGTGCATTAAGTGACACATTCTTGCCTTTTTATATTTAGGGATTTAATTTCCTTTACAAACACAATAATGGGTTCAGCCCTTCACACACTCAATTGTTTCTTTTTCTTTTTTTTAATTTAATTGGTGTGGACTCTCACTTGAGGATACATCTATCCAACAATTTGATACGATAATAATCAATTTGTTTTGTATTTTATATATATTAATTAATTCATTTTAGAGTTTATAATTAAGATAATGATAATAAATTTATTATGTTTAATGCGATGAAGATACTTTTATATAACAAAATTTCATTCAACAATATAAAGAAAAGGAAAAATCAATTTGAAACAGTTGTTAGTAAAAACAAAAGTCAGCTGCCAAATATAGTGTGGTACAATTACAAGTTACAGGTATGTACTATTGCATGAGAACGAAGGATTAAAAGGATTAATCAATATAATTTTGTGTGAGGAAATCATAATTTACACAAAAGATATCTACTAGATGTTAAAAATATTTGAAAATAAGTTCACTATCATATTATATTTATAGTTTAAATAAGATTTTAGTATTTATAAAATTTTAATATTTAGTTTTTAATTTCTACAAAAATTAAAATTAAATCCAGTACTATATTAAATACACGTTTAAAACATTATAAGACACTCATATTAAAATTTGAATTTTTTTAACAATAAATAAAATAAATATTAAATCACATACGTATATTAATTTATACCAATTAAAAAGTCGTTTACACAAATTAAAAATAAACTGTTAAAATTTTATTGAATTAAAAATTTATTCAATCCATATTGATTTGGAAAAAATAATCATATTAGATTTAGTGTGCCTCTCTCTATATGATGATGCTTTAAAAACAAGCCTTGCCCACATTACATCATTGATCTGTTTAGGATTTAGTGCCTTTTTGAAATTTGGGTTGCTTAGAGTTCTTAGTGAAAATGATGAGGCATATGTGGTCGGCTAATGACCATTCTAAAGTGTCCCACAACCAGGAAACAAAGTTTCAGAAATATTGTTAAGACTTAAGGGATTGAATTCGTGTGTTTGGAATGATCAACGATTTATTAAGGTAATTTAGAAATTGTGTATGTGTAAGTCATGTCATATTGAAAATACTAAATTTGAAACACTAAAGAAAAGTATTGGTAAATGTTGCTGTTGCTGGTAATCAGATCTGGATTTTTTATTTTATTTTTTTTAAATTCTCCATTTTAGATAATTTTTTCTTGATTTAAATAAATTTTTAGTTTTTATAAAATTTTATTTTTAACTCCTATAAAAATTCTTAATTTTTTAGTTTCTAAAAAAATATTTTATTCACTTTTAATCTTTATTTTGAATTTTTTATTTAAAAATTGATATTTTTGG
This sequence comes from Cicer chorassanicum, assembly GCA_037974735.1. NCBI lineage: Eukaryota > Viridiplantae > Streptophyta > Magnoliopsida > Fabales > Fabaceae > Cicer > Cicer chorassanicum. The sequence goes on from JBBPBP010000004.1 coordinate 19,639,264, forward strand.
TATTTAAAAAAGTCTTTATAAAATCAAAATAACAACTAAAAATGAATAAATTTGTTTAGAGACTAAACTTTAAGGATAATAATTTTGTAAAAATTAAAAATATATTTAATTATCTTTTATGTTAATGTCATATAAATAATTTATTTTAATCATCATTCTCTCTCCAATAGAGTTTCTTACAAATAGACTCAAGTGGCCAAATAATAAGAGTAAAAAAAACTTTAGATTGTATTACTATTAAAGGTGGAAAAATGTTGGGCATGAGTTTGGCCAATTACCTCACATAGATCTATTTTTAATTAAGGTCTCATTTAGTCTTTTCATAATTTAACAAGGCTTGTACCGAAAGCAAAAGTTTAAAAGTCTATTTAAAAATGTATTTCAGTGTTATTAAAAAAAAAATACTTCAATATTTCTTTGTTTACAAAAACCAGTTATTGATTTATGTAGACATTTGTAAATAGACTAACAAGCCGGGCCGATCCAACTGTTATTGAATCTAAAGCAAACTTTAAAGTAAGGTTTTGTTCAAAAAAATAGATGTTCTTTTAATATTAATAAAAAAAATTACTATAATTTTATTTAAATTCTACATTTTTGTTTTTTGATATACAAAATATTTTAATTAAATATGTTAATGGTTGTATCTTTTTATAATTGTGAGGTCTTTTATTTGTTGTACTATTTAAATGTTTTATTTTTTAAGGCCTAAATATATATGAAAAATTAATTATTCTTTGGAGGCCTAAAGTCCTAGCTTTACTAGCTTTGGCATTGGGCATGTCCTGCTAACAACTTTATATGTCAATCAACATAAGTTCTACTTTGATATCCAACATGATCTTTTAAATAGACTATCAATTCTATTTTATAATAATACCATTAAAAATTTCAAAAATTGATGTAGGTCACTATGTTTATATAACATAAAATGTTAACAATTTTATGATTTAAGACAAAGTAAAAAAAAGCAAAATATAATAATTAAAAAATTGTTTATATTTAAGTAGGTCGAACTAGTAGGTCTAAATAGATTTTCGTTGGCCCGTATCTTGACATTTTTAGCTAAATATGCTTTTAAAAAAACTATGGCTTGATTTAGCCTTGTCGTAGACTAGATTATAGGCCCATGTTGGTCGGCTTGAATCAGGATTTCTACCCCTACTTTCCATGATTTCAAAAAATCAAATGTATAAATTTTTGGGTCATGACGAGATCTGGGGGGTTAATTATCACATTGTGAGAAGGGAAAAGACATAAGTTTTTCTATTTGATAAACAAACATATAAGTTAGTTGAACACCATATCTTTACCCAAAATTTAAATGCATTAGATATATGAGTCATCTCCTTATATAATACTCAACATTTTCTTTTCATCTAATATGGGACTTTGACTCACACTTGATACACCAATATTTTATCCCTCAAGTGTGAGTTCATTAATTCATACGAGATTGCTCCCCTCAAGCTGGCATTTTTTCCATCCATATAAGTTTGCACCAAAATTGACACTCAACATCAATAGGACACACCGTCTGATCACTGTTGTCAGGAACATTTTATGTACAAGGAATTAATCTCCTAGTCAACCATCGACTTTGATATCATTATTGAGTCATGAGGGGGTTTAAGAGATCATCACATTAAGCTATAAGCAACCACATAAGTGAATTTGATACCACACTTTTACCCGAAACTTTAAAATATTGAATATATGAGTTTTTTCACTTATATATTGTTCAGCATAACAATATCTATTTTTCCATTTAGTATAAAACTATTACTCACACTTAATATACCAATATAAATTATTGTGATTTTGAATAATGTTTTACCTAAGCTCATCTAGGAAAAAAAATCAAATTGTAATGCGGAATCACAATTCAATTTATATTCAAGTTCCACACTATCCAAGAGAAAACTATAAATGAAAATTCTCACTCAATGTTTTATGTAATAATAACTTATATGGTATAAACTATGGTGGTTGCTTTACATCCTTTCATTGGTACTATTACAAAATATGCTAGAGTGCAATAAAAAGAAAAATAAACTAAATGAAATATTAATTATTTGAAATTGATAGAATGAAAAAAGTTTACAATAAAAATATGATACACCTTATATAATTACGGTATCTATAATGCTTTTTCATGTTGAAATTGTGGGTGCAATTATCCCAATCTTTTTCATGAAAGTGCTTTTAGAAAAAGTTGGCATAGTTTTTGTCGCGAGTGGGACTCTTCTCCGGCAGTTAATGCGTTTAAAAATAAAGATATTATTCCTTGGAAGCTCCAAAATATATGGCTTAATTGTATAAAGCTTACTATGAAAATGAGATCTTTATTTCTTATATTTATAGAGCAATATACTTTTGTGCGGATAAAGTAGCAAATTATGGTTTATCTAACCATTGGTATGTCTTTATAAAATTTAATACATTCTTTATTGCAGAAGACTTTTTTAGAAATAGGAATTCGTTTTCTAATTTTTCTTTCTCTTGACTGTCACGGGTTTGGTGTAAGCCTCCATATTCTTTTTCCTGCAGATGATTGTTTTATTGTTTGAATATCAATATAGTTGAGATGTTATTAATGAATTGTGATGTCTCTACACTCTATTCTATTTTGCTAAAAAATTAAATAATTTTCAATCAACACTAACCAACGTGTAACTATTTATAACCAACACCAAACCATATCTAGCAATCTCGTACAAATTAAAAGTGCGAATTAGCATGTCAAACTTGAGATGATTGCTAAAATCTAAGGTAAAGAAAATGCAATTCAACTAAGTAATAATTACAAGACAAAATATAAATCATAATTACATCATTTTAACAAGAAAAGTTGATAAGTAAAGTAGTGGCGATGAATGTATATAACCTTTATAATTCTTTGAATTATGTGGTGTTCTTAAGACACTCATTCCAATAGAATTAAGAATCTCAATCTTGAGAGATCACAAATGTTAAATACAAAAATAATAAATGTTTAATCATAATAATTAAGACAGAAACACATAGAGAATGAAAAGTATTTAACCACCATAGAGCATAAACATAGAGAATGAAAAGTATTTAACCACCATAGAGCATAAACATAGAATAAAGTCGATAAGGGCCAACTACAATGAAACAATCAAAAAATTAAATCATAAATCTCAAACATATCTTCAATCTTGAACAAAAAAATAAAAGGAAAAATAAAACAAAGAAACAAAAAATAGAATTAGGATCATCTCTTTTAGTGGACATCATGGCTATGTATCAGGTTGTAAAGCATGGTAGAACTTAACAAAGTGAAGACTAAATTGAGAGTAAGATTCATCATTTGGAATTTTGATAGAATGAGTGAAGTTTTGACAATAAAAATAATATATAGTGATGCTATCTTAAACTAGCATATTTTAAACTTGCAATTAATACTAATCAACTTATCGATGGATTTTCAAAATAATTACCAATACCAGTTAAAAAACATATTTAAAAACTGAGAGATAATCATGAACAACGTACCTTTATGATCTATAGAAAATGATTGGTGAACTATCATCTTAGTTGTTTAGCATTTTCAGCATTAGGTTAATCGTTTAATAAGGAAACAATTAAATAGCTAAATGGCCGAAAATAGAGACATCTCATAGACATAATAGAATGATTTGACCTATCACATTCATTCATAAACAAAAATCCAACTTATTTATTAATTAATTTAGTGCATAATAACAAAAGTCCAAATACACTTTCAATTTACCAAAGGGGTTTCGATGACAAATTCGATGTGGAATTATAAGAAACTAGGGGAAAAACCACCAAAGAATATGAAGAATGTGGACTTGGATCCAAACATTTGGAAAGGGGCCGGTGTTAAGTCCGCTAGACCATTTATTTGCTCAATGTGAACATTTCAATCACCTTGGTAAATGAGTTAACATCCCCTCTCTTTTTTCTCACTTAGTTTTATCAAACATGTTGAGTAGATTTCACTTTTTGTAGTTAAAGCATCTTAAAGCTGAGATTCATGTTTGGAACAAGGAGCAAGGAGGTTTTTTAGGATCTTATTTTAAGATTTAATTGTAATTTTGATCTCTTATGTTCACCAATTTGCGAATTGATCTCCTATTTTAAAATCCAACAGTTTTGGTCTCTCTTTTGAATTTCTTAACTAAAAAATAGTGATCTGACATATTTTAAATGATGCGGCATATCATACAATGATGTTAAATAATTAATACCTATAAAATTGCAATAATACCCTCTAAAATCTTCACTTATAACTTCTGAAGTAGTTCATTTTGCAATTTAATAAGTAATATATAAATAATTAATGAGATCGTATGTCATGTCATTTAGAATATGTCAAATCACTTTTTTTGGTTAAAAAATTTGAGTGAGGGACCAAAATTGTTGAATTTTAAATAAGGGGATCAATTTCACAAATTGATAAAAATAGAGGGAGCAAAACTGCTATTAAGCCTAATTTTAATGTGCAAAAAGCCTTGCAAGAACTTAACTGTATTCAGTTGCAATTCGATGATTTTGAACATCTTCATGCTAGGGAACAAAAGGCACAAACTAACTTAAAAAAGGCTTTAGACTATCAAGAGGTTTGTTGAAGGGATATATTTAAGATTAACTGTATTTACACAATGACAAAAATACAAAAAAAAATCCATCAAATGACCAAATTTGATATGTAACGAAACAAATCTTTTCTCTTAAGCATGGAGATGTTACATTATGCAACTTTTTGAATATCGAGTCTCATGTTGTGGACTATTTTAAACACTTGTTTGATGCTTCAAATGATTGTACTCACAATGACCTAGTGGATGAGGTCATCGTCTCTTATGACAAATGATGACAATGGTATGTTAATTCAAATCCCTTATAAGGAGGAGGTCAAAAACGCACTTTTTTGTATGAATTTTGATTCTGCTTTGTATCCTGATGGCTTTGAAGCCTCTTTCTATTTTGGGATATTATTAGTAATAATGTGTATAAAGTTGTGGTTAATTTTTTTCAATCAAGATGGATTATGCCTAACTAGAATGTCAATATTGTGATCCTTATTCCAAAAGTTCTTGAGGCGAATAGATTGGCAAACTATAGGTCAATCTTTATAGAGAATTTTAAATCATTGCTAAAGTTCTGGCAGATAGATTAGCTAAAATCGCTCCAAACATTATTTCTTGTAATCAACGTGGTTTTATTCAAGGTAGACATATTTCTGATTGTATTTGTTGGACGTTTGAGTCTATTAATCTCTTGCAAAAAAGGAACTTTGGAATAGATTGGCAAACTATAGGTCAATATTTATGGTGAATTTTAAATCATTGCTAAAGTTCTGGCAGATAGATTAGCTAAAATCGCTCCAAACATTATTTCTTGTAATCAACGTAGTTTTATCCAAGGTATACATATGTCTGATTGTATTTGTTGGACGTTTGAGTCTATTAATCTCTTGCAAAAAAAGGAACTTTGGAATAGATTGGCAAACTATAGGTCAATCTTTATGGTGAATTTTAAATCATTGCTAAAGTTCTGGCAGATAGATTAGCTAAAATCGCTCCAAACATTATTTCTTGTAATCAACGTAGTTTTATCCAAGGTATACATATGTCTGATTGTATTTGCTGGACGTTTGAGTCTATTAATCTCTTGCAAAAAAGGAACTTTGGTGGTAATTTTGCTCTTAAAACCGATATTACTAAAGATTTTTATACCATTGATTAGAAGTTTCTTTCTTGCGTACTCGCCTCTTTTGGTTTATGTTGAACTTTTTGTGATATGGTTGATGTGCTTTAAAGCCAATTAAACTCTTTATTTCAGTAAATGGTAAAGCCAATGGGTATTTTACTTGTAGTAGAGTAATGCGACAGGGTGATCCTTTTTCTCCCTTCTCATTTGCTTAGTTGAGAAAGCTTTTAGTTGGGGAATAAGTAAGCATGTTCATGGTGGTAGTCTTACTTTGATTAATGGCCCTCGAGGATGTTATGATCTTTATTAAAGCGTACTCAAATAAATTTAGCTCCTCTTGTTGGATTATTTGGCAGGTATGTTGTTATCTCATGTCAAACTATAAATTTTCAAAAGTCAACTTTCTATGCTGGTAGTATCTCCTATAGCAGAAAAGGTCATATTGCTAATTTTCTAGGTTTCTCTATCGGTAGTATTCCTTTTACTTATTTTGGTGTGCTAATTTTTGTGGGTAAACCTATGTCTAGTTATTTACAGTCTATTGTTGATAAAATCAAACTCAAGCTCTCTACTAGGAAATCCTCTCTGCTATCTATGGCTTGTTAGCTTGTTAAATATGTTGTTCAAGGTATGTTGTTAAATAGTTTTTTAGTTTACTCATGGCCCAAACCCTTATTACATCAAGTGGATAAGTGGATGCATAATTTTATCTGGTCTTAGTCACGACTTCCTAACATCGTGTTTGTAAGCCCATTGACGAGGGTGATTTGGGCTGCATTCTATCAAAGCTATTAATAAATCTACTTACTTGAAGCTCTATTGAGAACTTAATAATTCAGATATTTAGTGGGATGTTCTTCTTCGAGCTTGGGTTTTCAAAAATTCTAGTATATGAAATTAAAGATTGTTTACTCTTACTTAATGACAACGCTAAATGGTGAGTAAGAGATGGTACTCGAATTAACTTTTGAACAACTTATTGGCTTTATCAATCGATGGTTAATGTCTTGAATATCCCTGTTCATTTGCATCGCCACCTGAATTCTAAAGTGAGTTACTTTATTGATAATGGCTCCTGGAAAGTTCCCTTTGACATTCTTCAAGTCTTTCAGGGTTTACAGGATGAATTGCGACATGTACATGTCCCTCCTACTCTTGCTACTAGTTTAGAGTTTGGATTCACTCTAAATTTAGTGAGCTTTCTTTCAAAGATGTATGTCTATTTTTTAAACCCCAAAGTAATAAGGTCGGTTGGTTTACGTTTATTTGACATGTTACTATTCCCCCATTGAAATGTGTCTTTGCTTGGAATATTTTCTTAATAAGCTTCCAATTGATGATGTTCTTTGGAGTCGTAGGTGTTGTCTTCCTACCATGTGCAGTTTGTGTCTGGATGTGGCTGAAACTAGATATAATTTATTTTGCTCTTGTCCTTTTGCTACTCGAGTTTGGACCTAGCTTGGCGGAATTTTGGGAGTTCATATTGATCATAGTACCATTGATTCTATTTTTTCTATTTGCGAGCGAGCTTGGTCCCCCCCATATTTTGGACATTGGTAGATCAACTGTTATTCATTCTTTTGGATTCTTTGGAGATGTAGAAATCTTCTCATGTTTGAAAATAAATCCCTAACTTTTCAAGCTTTTGTGTTATATATTTGCTCTCAAGTTTTCCTTGTGTGTTCATATAGTAAAAGTTACTCCTCCTTTTTTATGCCTAAGTTTAACCTTCGTTGTCGCTCTCAAACTTGTCCTTTTATGGTTGAGGTTTTATGGCGTCCTCCTAGTTGTGGATGGATAAAATGCAATTCTGATAAGGCTGCTAAAGGTACTTTTGGTCTTGCTACTAGTGGGGGTATCTTTAGAGATTCTAACGGTGCCACCCTTGGTTGTTTTGCTCTCTCTATTGGATTTTCTTATGATTTTCATGCTGATCTTATTGGTCTTATGACTTCTATCGAAATTGCTCATTCTAGAGGTTGGCAGAGACTATGGTTGGAGACAAACTCTCAATTAGTTGTTTTAACTTATAAATCCCTTCAAATCGTTCCTTGGAAGCTTCAAAACTGTTGACATATTTGCCTGAATATTATGAAGGATACTTCTTTTATCATTTGTCACATCTATCGAGAAGAAAATTATTGAGCCGATAAACTTGCAATTTCTGCTTTCAATATCCAAGGTTTTACTTGGTGGAACACGATCCCTCCTTTTATCAGTGATGATTTCTTTAGAAATAGACTTAGTGTTCCCAACTACAAGTTTCATTAATCTGATTTGGAAATTTTTGGTTTATGATTTTTATAATTGTTTTAAATTCAATAATATATTTTGTCTTTTTTTTGTTATGCATTGCACTGTTTTTCCTTTCACCATAGTTTTATCCATTTGGGTTTTTCTGATAAGGTTTAACAAGACAATTGCTTGTCATTTTATTTATTTCCTTAGGTTTTGGTCTAGTCCTCCCAAGATTTTTATATTTTTATTTTATTAATAATATTTATTAGGTTGTTGCAAATGATAAGTAGTGTTTTGAAGGTGTCAACCTAGTTGGGATGCTATTTCTGTTATGTGATGCATTTGCACTTTAATTTTTTATAAATAAAAAAACTATAGTTTTGAAGTGTTTTGGGGTATATAAAAATATTTAGGCCCACCAAATGTCACACTATTATATTTTATATTCCCAAAACTTTGGTAATGAAAAAAATAGAGAAAGTTGAAAATAGAGACGATCTTAACTCGGTAAATGCTTGCTTGCAATGGTTATTGGTTAGATGCAATTAACATATTTCTTTTTTCTACTAAAAAAAATATGCAATGCTTAGTAATATTAATTTATTTATGCAACACTTAGTAATATTAATTTATTGTGCTAAAATTGAAAAGGAAGAAGTTGCAATCAAATTCACAACACTTAAGTTAATAGTATGAAACGACAGTATGTCTAAAAACACAATACACATGCATCTTCTTGATTGACCTTGTCACTAATTGAATCTGTAATGGATTGTAGGTGATCTATCGATCTGAACCAAAAAAACGTTGCAATAAGACAGAAAAATCAAACAACGGCGTATCAATATGAAGAATAAAACAATGTCGTATTCAAATGAATAAATCACTAAAAACGTAAAAGAAAAACCGCATCTATGTGAAATTTAGAAAAATAATGCAAAAGGATAATTTCGAGTCAAAAAATGGTTCTAAATCATCCTCTTCAGTGGATGATGAAGAAGGAAGATAAGAGTACAAGGAATATTGAAAGAGAGTCGACTAGGTTTGTAACAAGAGTGGTAGCGTTGTTAACATTACTTAACATTTTTGTTGAAAATAAATAAATACTTGAAACCTACAAAAAACTTAAAGGGAGATCCTAAGAACCAAATTAGTTCAAGCACATGTAACCTTATGTGTTTCAATGATAAAAAATATAAGAGAATAACTTATCCCTTAACATTTTCTAAGATGTTCATGTAGCAAATCCTTTGATAGCAAACCAAGGAAAACAATCGAAAGAAAATAAAAGATAGAATATAAAAGAAAAAGGAATCATATGGTGTTCATCTTCTATACAACATGAGTAGTACAAATTGATTATGTGACAAAAGAGTAAATTTTTTACTACTCATCGTTTGATAATAAGTGAGTAGCATAAAAGTCACATAAGACAACATCAACATCTTCCATCATAATGACGAAGTCACATAAGAAAAACACATGGAAGTACAAAGTCTAAGCAAGGAAGATTGATAATAACTTTTGAAGACTCAACTCTACGTAAACAACAACCGAGAAAATAACCATCAACTTTATGTCCCAGTACAAACAACTATGTCTCCAAGTGACAACAACTACCAATGAATATCTCCACCGATTATAATATCAAACCCGCAAGTAGTTTAATTGGTACTGGGAATGAATGAATCGATGATTGAACCCTTAGGTCTCTGGTTCAATTCCCACGAAAGGAAATTTTTTGGTAATTTACAATGGTAGGAAATGGGGTGAGAAGATTGTTAATAACAGTGCCGGTTAGAGAAGTCGGGTTGTCTTAGGTGTCTAGGGCGCAATGCAAGTACAAGGGATACTCTAATCCTTTATACAAAATACATTACTTAAAGAAAAAGGAAACAACCCAAGAGGTTTGTAAACTAACCCGACCAATTTAAAGATATACCTAGCCTTCCTCATAATGAATCAAGATATAAATTTAATCACACTTTTCCTTTTTTTTTTCCTTTTATAAAAGAGAGCCAAGATATAAAAAGTTTTGGATAACTTAGTAGTGCAATATCTCATAACTTCTCAGCCAACCAAAGACACTAGCCCACACATTGTACCAATAATTCAGACTCCTATTGAAATAAAGGTTTCCTCCATTTCCAAACCAATTGCCATCGGCCATTTGAAAATAATTTGTACACCAATGTGTGACAAACAACTAAACAAGATAAAAAGATGGATCCTTGTATTTTCCAATTGGTTAAAGTCCTAGAACTAGAAAAAATTCTATATATTTTCCAATTGGTTAATGTATTTCCTTAATCCTTGTATCTATATGCTTGAAATGTTTGTATTTTTTAAGTTAACTCTAATTTTCTCATCTATGCTTTATTTAAGTTCGGGTATTACAGTTGTGTTACTGATTTGAAATAATATTTAGTTTGTTCAATCATAATAAAAATAATAACAATAAAAAAAACATATTTTAACCTTATATATCAAAGCTCACCCGAATAGTTTACAATTAGACCTTTTTTTTGTCCTGTATTAAAAACTCATATGTCTTATATAAAATTCACTATATACAATATCAATTATTTGTTACAAATAAATACATCTTCGTTTTTGTTAACATTCAAATTCGATCACTTAATTAACGTGATATAAATTCTCTTCTTTTAAATCACAATCAAATTACTGTTAGTATTATTGCCCTCATTTACACCAACATTGAAAATAAGTCTTCATGAATCTTGCTTTGGGCACAAAGTTTTGTTAGTGTAATACATTTGTTGTAATCACGATGAGCCTGAATATGAACCTTCATTGAAAGAGCAATATCCACTTTATTTTGATTAAAATCACTGCCTTTACTTAGAAGCTATATAAAAAATGATCATTGTTTATTGATTTTCTTGTAGTCTAATTACAATCCATCTACATGAATCATCACAAGACAACACAAGAATTGTTAATTATGCAACCACACCTGCATAATAGTAAAACAAAATCTTATCAATTATAAATTTTATATTTGAGTAATGTTTGTAAATTATGTAAAAGAAAACAACATGACTTATATACCTCTATCTTTGAGCTTAATGTTGATCATATACTCCTAGAAGAATTTTGTGTTAAAATCATTGGAAGAGACTTGATTCATCTAGGTAAAAAACATAGCCTATGATCACATCATTCTTTTCATCCCTATACGTAATTAAATAAATATATAAGAGTAATTAGTAACAACACCCTAGCTAGTCATATAAATCACTCTATTATCTATGTTACTTTAATTTATTATACACATTAATGGAAAATTAGAAAGAAACAAATTGTATGAGATATCATATGGATACCTTTAATTCATCAACATATAGAGCAAGCACTTGGATTCATCTTATGCCAAACTTGACTCCATCATATTATCTTTGACGGAATATGCCCCTCCCCCTAATGATTTTCAAGATTATGTACACACATGGGAGGTAAACTGGACAATGTTCAAAACTCATAAGCAAAATGATCGAAAGTTATTGAAGGATCATACGTTATATTAAAATTCTATTTTATTTTGTTTAAAGTAAAATTATTTTCTTCGGTCTTACCATATTCCAGCGTCCACATGAATCGCCATAAGATGCCACAAGATCGTGTTGTGTATTGGGCAGCATCTGCATAAGTTAAAATAAATATCTTCATCAATTAAAATACACATTAAAAAATAAACACGTTTTATTACTATTAAAATAAATCACCAATAGTTAAATAATATGATGTACAAAAACTATTAATTTAGTCAATTTTAATAGATACTATAATAATATATGCGTAAATAAATTAAAGAAAATTATTAGTTAAAAAATTCATAATATCAATAGACACTCTATTTTTTATTGTATCCTATAACTTATTTTAAATATGTTGATCAATTAAAACACCTCTCATCGGAGAGCAACGCCATCGCTTAAGGAAAGTGTAATATATCAGGATTACAAAACTTATTTTATGGAGAAGTATACCAATGAAAAACACTCTTTTGTATGGAATAAAATCTAAGAATGTGGATCTAGTCGAAATATCAACCTTAATATTTTCAATAAATTTTAATAAAACATTATACTGATTTCCCGTTATTTATTATTATAAAATTTATTTATTTTACTAAAAATTGTAAGATTCCACCCGTGGATCCTTTTTGAAAACCGTGTTCTCATGAATATTCAACAAATTTAAATTGTAATTATTATCAAAAACAACTATTATTTGCATAAATAAGGAAGAAGTTTTTTGGATAGGGCCAGGCCAGATTAATGTATCATGCTTACCAAGAAAAACAAATTTTATAGGGACGTATACCAATGAAAACACTATATTGTGTGGATTAAAATCTAAGAATGTAAATTTGTCCAAAGATGAACCTTACTGTTTTTTATAAATTTGGTCCAAAGATGAATCTATAAAATCACTTTCCTAAAAAAAATTAGTCCAAAAAAATGATTTTTTTAAAGCAACTAAAAGCAGCTTATCCTCTAATGCATTTTTAGATTATTTGCAGATTCTCATTTTTTTAAAATTATAATAAACATATGAAAACTATCGAAAATAATTAATATTTTTTTAAAATTGAACTTTCTTTACAAAAGAAAACTGTAACAAATGGACCCTTAAATCAATTTATATTGCACAAAAACCAACAAGTAAATAAAATGTTACATAGACAATATCTTTTTTAATATAAATTAATTTGACTTTAAGCATGTGCGAACTTGCAACATACCTATGTAGTTGGTATTACTTTTAAACTGTATCAAAAAAAA
>JBBPBP010000004.1:19652022-19674852 GCA_037974735.1 Cicer chorassanicum
AAAAAAAAAAAAAAAGGGAGGATTGCTTTTAAACATTTTGAAAGACGTTAAATATATTTTAATGCTGAAATTTGTTCTAAATTATCTTCAAAATATATGTTAGTGCGCAAAATAAGATTTATTGATATTTGATGAGATTCTTTTCATTAGTAAAATAAAAACTAATTAATTCAAAATAGATAGCAATCGTATATTTAATATTTCTCAAAATAAAGAATAATAACAAATAGAAAATCGTATTACTTTCTTGCATTGGTTGTACTGGGCTCATATTTAATCAAGGAAATCACAATTGTTAGAGATTTATGTTGAACATTCTCAACATGAACTGTTGCGCAAAACACGTCAAACATGACAAAAAAATTGTCATAGTATTAATGATTTTTATTTGATGGTACCTGAAATGATAGTCATAAACTTAGTTTTGTTTTCTCACTCATGGATCTAAATGAGGAAAAATAACACAATATTAAATAAGAAGAAAAAAAAGAACTAAAGGAAATAGATGATAAAAGAGAGGAGTAACCTTTGATTTTTAATAGATATTATCGATTTACACAATATAAAGTCGGGATTTATCTAGCCCAACTGAGAGAGACAGAGAGAAGTGATATTTGAGAAGCAGAGCTGACCTTTGCAAGTGTTGTTAGAGAAAACGTACAACCACTCGTTTATAAAGAACTCAAACGAGATGGTGATGTTAGGTTGAACTTTCACGCAACATAGAATGTACAATTTTCAATACAAATTTCAATAAAATGCACAATTTTCAATACAAATTTTCTATTTTTGTACACTAACGCACTAACAAGTGTCTTAAAGGCACGTGTTATATTTTCTTTATAAGAATAACTAAGTATACATATATATTGCGAAAACATTTTAATTATTAATGTTTATATGGATTAATATCAATTAAGTATTATCTTTTTTTTTTTATTTTTGTAAAACTATTTCTAGAAAAATGCGCACTTTAAAAATTTAAGAAAAAATATATTATTTTAGATTGTTCAGTTTATTCAATTATTCATGTAAGCATCTAACATTGAATTTTTTATTTTCATTCAATACTATAAAGTTACTTTCACATTACACTACACATCAAGATCGAGTAAAATAGAAGAAATCTAGATAAACTAAAAAGGACTGCTTACACGATTACAAACAAACACGCTACCTAAAAAAACAAAAATAAAACAACTTATATGATTCCGAACAAATACGCAACATAGAAAAATAAATAAATAAATGAAATTTTTTGTTAGTTCCTTTTTAAACTAAAAACTATATTTTCTTGCATAATTCTAGAAAACAAATTAAGAAACAACACAATTATAAGTATTTAACATTGAATTTTGTTTGATTCAATATTATGAAGTGACTTTCACATTACGCTATACAAAAAGATAAAGTAAAATAGAAGAAATTTAAATAAGTTAAATAGGACTGATTACACGATTACAAACAAACAAGCAACATAGAAATATAAAAATAGAACAACTTATAAGATTACGAACACATACACAACATAGAAAAATAAAATCAAGAGTAAATGTCCATTTTGGTCTCTGAGAAATTTTTAAAGACCCATTTTAGTCATTGAGAAAAATAAAAGCACTTTTTAGTCCCTAAGAAAAATAAACTGTGCCAAATTAGTCCTTATGTGAACCACAGTTAGAAAATTGAGTTTTTGTTTTTTACTAATTTGTCCGATGTTTTATCGACTTGAGTCTCCCATGTGTAATTTCTATAAAAAAGAAAAACAATTAGGTCATTGACAATAATTAAAATAGACAATTAAATCTCTGCCAATAATTAAATGAATAATTTAATTCCTGTAACAAAAAATTCACTAAATTATAATATAATTTAAAAAACAACGCCAATAATATCAAAATTAAACCACAACGGTATCCAAAATGATTCAAAACATAACATATAAAGAAAAATGTACCATAATGTGATCATATTCTTACCCAACTAACTTCTTCTAATTTGTTGATCTGATCTGTGCTTGTCACTTAAATTGGAATAAAAAATTCACATAAAATAGCAAAGAACAAGAAAAAAAATCACAACATGACAAAGTAAGAACTGAAAATCTCGTCAATGATAAACAAAATATCCACAAATCGCAAAGACCAAATAAAAAATTCACATAAAATAACAACGACAAAGCAAAAATGGCATGACAGTACATGAAATCGCACCTTCAAAAATGCGAGCAGAAAGAGCAATAACGCATCTTTAGAAATGGGAGGTCGAAGAAGAAAAACGTGAGAATGAAGAAGAAAATGCAGCTTCTGAAACAAACGACAAAGACGACGGAAGTCATACATTCAGAATCACAGGTTACTATGGAATCAAAAGGGTTTCTATCTTAGACTTGTGGTTTCTCTAGATGAAATAACACTAGAGTTTATTTTTCCCTAAATTGAGCGAAGAACTAGTGGTTTCTCATAATAACATAGTAATAAGCATTTAACATTGAATTTTGTTTGTTTCTTTTACATTACACTACACGTAAAGATAGAGTAAAATAGAAGAAATCCAAATAAATTAAGTAGGACCTTTTAAACGATTACAAACAAAGACGCAACATAGAAGAATAAAAATACAATAGTTGATACAATTACGAACAAACACACAACATAAAAAAGAAAAATAAATAAATGAAATTCTTTGATAATTCCTTTAAAAATTAAAACTATATTTTTTTACACAATTCTTAGAAAAAAATTCCATTATCTGTTCTCAGTTGCTAAACATTCCATAGGATGTGAACACCAATAAGAAAATGTGTATCCTAAATTCCTACCATCCGTACAAATGAACCATCTCGAAAATAGAAATATTAATGTGACAGATTACATTATTCAATTGGCTGCCAATCTATCAAATAATATTTCATTAAGCAATGTCCATGATGACCATATCACAACAACTCATAATATGTTTTGCACACATATGCTCCCTTCCTTTAAACATTAAGCCAAATTTTATTGGAACCAAGTTGATTTTCCTCTTGTGAGATGTTGACAAATGTATTTTATGAGAAACATTTGTTTGTACTAATGGCTTCATAACAAGAAATCATAACAAGAAAATTAGAGAAATATACCAGAGGAATGTATCAGAGGAAACGACAGTAGGAAGCTACCAGATGAAGTGACCAAAGGATCAGATCAGAGGAACACAAAAGAATATGTGTCTGTCTTTGTAGTTTGGGTCTAAAAACTAACTCTAAAATTAGGTCTGAAGATTGCCTCTAAAGACTGAATTTGAAGTATGCCTCTAAAGCCCTTGCGTACCTTTGATGTACACAAACTTAATATGCCTATGAAGAGTTTATATCAAGCTATCATTAAATATGAAGAGATTGTTCAAGCCATGCATTCAAAGCTTGTATTCCACTAATCAAAATTTGTAACACATTCAAAATGTTGCCTCTGATATGCAGCCTCTAATTTAGCACTGACTTAGATGATTCAACAATGTGATTTGCCCAAAGCCACTAATTCTAAGTCACACAATTCTGACTCTGAATTTAATTATCCAAGAAACACAACATCTTACTCCAACAAGAAAGTCAATGGCTTTGATGGAAATTCAACGGCTCTGATTGAAAGAATTCATTCTGAAGAAAACACTTAGCTGATCAAAATTTTTGAATAATCAAAAACAAGCCTGAACCCATTCCCGCTCCAATCAATCAAGAGTATGATGGAAGATTCACGTGAATAAGTTTTTGAACACAATCTGAAATTAGATATGATTCAAAATTATAATTGAAGGAAATCTTTTACCAAGGTGACAAGAAGATATGGTCAAAATATTGTTCACAAGAAGATATGGTCAAAATATTATTCACAAGAAGATACACTCATAATTATTTACAAGAAGAAACACTCGGAATCATTCACAAGAAGATACACTAATAATTTGTTCTCAAGAAAATACATTCAGAATCTGTTCAGAATAAATGATATGATCCAAATTTTACAAGAACAAAAGTGAAACCTAATCTATTTTATAAATAGATACCTAAGGCTGAAGAAGAAAGCACAAACTCATAAAATCAGAAATCCATACAATTCAGAAAAACTTTTGAGAGCTCAAATTTCCTTAGTATTCAAATTCAAAGGTTTAAGTTCTAGAGAAACATTTGCTCAAAGAAATATTTTCGAAGTGTTTTAGTCTGAGAAATCAATTGTAATAATCTACTTAGTAGAAGTAAAACATAATTATTTCCAAACTTGTGCAACCCAGCCCGATGGTGGCTTTAGTGTTCCTCAAGCAATATGTGGTTTTTAGGTTATGTTGAGAAGACTTGACTTGTAGGATCAAAGTGTTTGTTTGCTTCAAAAAGTCTGTAGGTGTCAGGTTGTTTTGAGAAGATTGACTTCTAGGGTTAGGTGTCTAATTCACGGATTTGAATTAGTTGTTATTTCGTTCTAAGTGAAGGGATTGGATGTAGCTACCAAGTTGGTGATGAAACATGATAAATCTGTTTGTGCAATTTTATTTCTGCACTCTTTACTTTACTACTGCCTCTGATTACTTTAGCTCGATTGCTTCTGCCTTTGTTTTAGTTAAAATCACAAAAATCGAACCAATTCTTGAATAAATAGTTAAAAAGAATCCAACTTAGACAAACACAATTCAACTCTCATTCTTGTGTTTGCACCTTCAAACTCAACCAACCATAATCAACCAAGAGCAATTTTACGATCCAGGTGAACATCTTTCACATTCCTCCAGGACAATAAATATGTGTAACAGTTCTTCACCGAAAATAATGGTGGTGAATTAAGCTACCAACACCACTTGTCTTGTTCTCCAAATTTGAAGTTCATATTGATTAATATTTCCACAACAGTAACTCTTCCTCCTAAACAAATATTAAGCATTTTCATTTCTAGAAAATTGATTTTTAATCATGGTCATAACATTTGCTGACAAGCTTTCCTTATGTCTAACTCTATCGCGTAACTTTTCATTTTCAAACAAACTAACCTTTTATTTTTTAGATTTTGGAATTTTTCTCATGACAATGCATGCGATCCTTCTTTTCATGTCCTTGTACTTGGATTTAGGAATCTTTCTCATGACAACTCGTGCGTCCTGACTTTTCACCCCCTATAGAATTATAACAATTGTTACTCACAAAATGACTTGTAATGAATTCCAGAAAAGGGATGAATAGAATTTTAGCTTTAAAAAGAGTTTTCAAAACTTTTCAATTCTCGCAGTGGAATACTAAGGAAACATGTTAGACTTGCGTACAAATGTGTATTAGAATTCGTATTCAAGAGATTGATTGTATTGAATTCAATTAACACAAAATACAGTGGCTAGTTCACACAAGAAAATAGAATTTGATCGAAGGTTATCAAAAAATATTGGAAAAAGAATAATGCTTCTTAATTAAAATAACAATTTTGTAACTATCATAAAACTGTCAATTTACAAAGTTTGTGAATTGATTCACATGGGTAAGATTTCATCCTTAATATGTGAACGTAAGTTGACTTACACATGTGTAAGTAGATTCATAGATCCCCTTGAAGTGATGTGAGTCGATTCACAAGGTCTGAAATATTAAGAATGAGTTATGGATCTCAATAAATTGATTAAAAACTTGTGATTTGATTCCCACATTTAAAATCACCTTAGGAATGGTTTTATTGCATATCAAAGCGTGTCAATATGATATGAACATGCATCAAAGCTTGTGTATGCTTAAACGTGATTTTTTATGAACTATTTCGAATTCAAATGACATTTGCAAGAGATTGAGAATGAGAACTAGTTTTGACATCAATCAAAATACTAAGTCTAATCTATGTCTTATATACCTTTATAGTTACACAATATGATGCAAGAGAAAACCCATATGTACCACCTCTTAATGTTACATAATTGATATTTTGTTCACATTCAGATCTAATGTGCCAAGTTCGGCAAAACGAGTCGCCTACCAACAAATTTAAATTATCACCATTGTTTTAAATGGCTCCTATTAATCTACACCTAAGCAAATATTGAACCAGGGAATAGATGTGATAGAAATCAAATCAAATTGTCTCCTCCAAATAAACAAATATTGTCAGAAGAACAAGATTATACTAAAAAGGTTTATGCGTATTAACTTTTATATGCTAGTAAAAAAAAAAAAAACTTTACATCATTATATTTTGGGAGACTTTTTGTATCCATACAATGAATATCTTCAAATTTCACATAATTTTTTTCAATTAATTTTACTTATCTTCTGTAATTAATACAAAATATTAGTCAAAACAATAAACTTTTTAATGTATTATTTATAATATGTAAGAATTTATTTGTACTACGATTTACTTTTCCTTTTACAAAAAACCAATTACAAACCAATTCAAGTTATTGATCTTAATCAACTTGATCATCTCGTAAGATAGATACAACTTCTAATTTTTTTAATTTGGTCCTATGTTATTGACTTTTAATCACCTTCCTATTGCCTTCACTTCTCATTCAACTCATATTTTAACATTTGTCTTGTTAAGTTATTTATTGGAGGAACAAATTCTAATTTTCTCTATAGAATGAGATATAATAAATAAAAAACATTAAGTTATATTACAACTTTATAATACAAAATGATTTAAATGTACAATCATGATACCTCTATTATTATGAACATCTTATCTTTGTTATATCTGACATATATCTCAAGGACTTGTAGTTAATGGGAGCATATTGATTTCTTCTAGTCACACTATCTATAAAACGAGTAAGAGTTGTCACTTCTTCACCAACGGGATGATCATAGTTATCCAATTTAACAATTATGAAATCACCATAATCCATGTCCCATACATCTAACATTCAAGTAGGACTTCTATTCCATTAGGTTCTACATCCACAAGTAAAAGAAAAGACAAAAAAAAAACATATAACTTTATGTTTACATAAATAAAGATGTATATTTAAACCTTTTTCAAATTTCTCTTCTTCTGCTTTTATTTGAGAAGGAATGGATTGAGATTCTATAAACTCATGATGGCACCTTCTATATGACTAGGTCTATAATGAGTTTCTACATTATTTCCTTACACATTAGTTCAATTTGTATGAGTAGGAATAGATTGTATTCCTTTGTTTTCACTCGCTCGATGCCCAACACCAATACCCTAGGTCGACCAAGTGTTTGTGGGTATAGGTCATTTATACCTCTATTTTAGTTGTTGTCACTAAAATATTCCGTATGTATATGTCAAATTTTATGTAGTGAACTAAGTTAGGAAAAAAATAACAATAAAAAGAAAGATGTTTTTTAAATTGACCTGATCGGCCATGTAACGCCCCGGATTTTTTTAATCCAAAACGTTAGTTAAAAAAAATACTTATTGTTTACAAAAGTTTACAAATTTTTTTTTTGAATACTTAGCATTTATTCATTTAAATAATTAGTAACAAACACGTTATATAATATCATTAAGAAAATATTTATCCAAAATTTAAAACAAACAATTATTCCTAACGGAAGGGAATCACTTCCGTATTTCTACAATTCTAGTACATATTAAAAGTTTGTGACAAACGATTAAAGAGAACTTAGAAATATTGGACAATTCTATTATTACAAAATTGTCTTGAAAATAACTCATGTTTACCCCACGTTCGCCACACGTCAATACTCATTAACTAATCTTGAATACCCTTGAACTCATAAGTACCTAAAATGTTGTTGTAAGGGTCAATTTTTTCCATCATCCACATCAAATCAAAGCAAAACATATAGAAGAATAACACAAAACATATAAAAGTAAAACTTCCAATTTAAAAGAAAAAATGTGCAAACCGGTAAATTGTATATCAAAACATATGCATAATGCATGCTCCTAAAACTATATGATCTGGATATAAACATGCCACTAAGGCAACTTCCACACAGAAAAGTCACCCATACCAATGGGGAAAACAAACCTGCCACTAAGGCAACTCCCACGAAGATGCATATGTCATGACATGATGATATAGTATCAAGAGATATATTCCCACACAGCCCACTAAGAATCATGTCATATGCATTCAAAATTACTTTTTTAAAATCATCACTTACTCACATATCACTAAGAACACATACCACACATCCTTATCATGATTATCACATATTCATAGACAAAAAATCATAAAAATTATGACTTTCACCACATATACATAAAAATAGAATCTTTATATCATATAGGCCATAAAAATTACACTTTCACATATATAACAAGAAAATTCAAACTCCAACTCATATACATAATAAAAGTTAAAACTTTATCACATATAAGGTAAAAATTCAAACTTTATTTCATATTCATCGTAAAACTACAATTTTATCACACATAGCATAAAATTTCATACTTTACTCCATAGAAGTCATATATTACAATTCAATCTCAACAAAAATTGGGGTTTTATTATTTTAATCCATTAGTCTACATTTATTCATTTTAAAATAGAAGCAATCACGATTATTTATTTCATGTCATCCAACCAACGGCCTAACTCTAATTTGTGTAGGGAAAAGCCCTTACCTTGGCCGCTTTTCTTCCTAGTACAAAGCTTTAAGCCCCACGAAGTTGTTCACAAGGAAAGGAGTTCCAAGCTTTGGATACACGAAGAAGAAGAGGTGTGAAGGTGATGGTGGCTAGGGTTTCGGTATTCCTTTTTGTTTATTATTAGTGAGTATACAGAAATTGTGAACTTAGGGATATTTAAAGTGGAAATTGTTGGTTAGATAATGTTGGGCCTAGATGAAGAATAAGACGGATAAAATGTCACTTTTTTTTTGTTAACCTTGATCATAAAACCCAACCACAAACACATAGCCCAAATTTATTTTCATTCAAGTGGGTTGGGTCACACTGAGCCTCAAAACCTGAGCCCAATTTCTTCTTGCACTAGAAAAACACATCTACATATAATATATATCTATATCTATATATATATATATATATATATATATATATATATATATATATATATATATATATATATATATATATATATTTAAACTCCTCATTGATTAAATAATTCTTATTAATAACTTTATCAACTACAAAAAATCGAACAAGTCAAATAATTATCACACATAATTTAATATTGAATAATATTGATAGGTTCTAATTATTTTTAAATAATAAATTTAGAGGATGTTACAGGCCAACTCTCCGATTCCCATCTTCACCCATTTTTTCAACGGGTTAAGGCAAGCTAACTTAAGTGGTAAGGTCCAAAACCTCTACTAACCCTATCTAATATAACATATTAAGTAAATTGGTTCAACAGACTCAACTCATTTTGCCGCTAATCTCAACTCTTTGGTGTAGTTTACTTTGAAATTCATTTAGTTGCTCACAATATATAATATAGTAAGGAAACTAGTTTTATTGCTACTTTTAAATTTGAAATGAAACTATCACATGCATTTCGACTTTCCTATTAATGATATGAATTAACTTTCATATTGTGAATAAATTCAATTTAGCTCTTTTAATGCAAAATTCCAATTTGAAGTTTTAAAGATTTTTTTAAAAAAATAAACTTAAATTGTATTTTTTTTAAATTAGGCTTAATTGCACTTTTGGTCCCCCTATTTTAGGTGAAAAGCGAAAGTAGTCCCCCCATTTTGTTTGTCCCCAGTTGTAGTCCCCCAAATAGATTTTGAGTCCAAATCATGATGATTTGTCTTTTTTTAATGACGTGTCAAAAAAACGATGACGTGGCAGATGTCTATGTGGATTAAAAGTGAATATTATATTATTTCAAATTAAAAAATACAATTCAGCTATTATTATAATTATTGTTCTAAGGAAAAAATAAAAATAAAAATTCAGCCAGATCAACCAGCGACCCTAAAATCAAAAATAAAAAATCAGCCCCAATTCATCGTCTTCCGTTTGTCCTCTTCTTCTTCTTCTTCTTTATTTTTTGTTGTATTTTTTTGAGATTATGAAAATTTATTGAAAGAAGATTCAATTTTTTTTGTTATGTTGTTTCAGTTATAGGGTAAAAAATCTTGCAATTTTTTTGATTGGTTTGATGAGCCAATGACAGAACGAGCAAAAGAAGTTATTATATCTTTGATTTAAAGGATTGATGAATTCAAGAAGAAAGACAATGTGACAAAAAATCATGATGATGAACTGAAGTTGAAGTTGAAACTCATGAGGGGTTTTCTGGCACTTTCATGGCTCTTGATTATTGTTCTTTTGGTTATTGTAATATTGAAGTAATTAAAATGATTGGATTAAGGGTGTTTTGTAATGATAATTAAGGGTGTTTTGTAATGATGATTAAGGGTGCTTTGTAATGATAATTAAGGGTGTTTTGTAATGATGATTAACGGTGTTTTGTAATGATTGGATTATGGTTTAAATTGTAATGTAATTCAGTTTGGCTCTTGATTAATGATGTAATTCAGTTTTGTAATGATGTAATTCAGTAATTCAGTTTGGTACCATTTGGTATCATTGTCTATTCAATTTGTCAAAATAATCAGAATAATCAGAATTCAAGTCACAATAATCAGAATTTAGGTTGCAAAATAATCAGAATTCAAGTCACAATAAGTACATCATTCCATCATAACTTAGGTCCAAAAAGTATTGCATTACAAAATAAAATTCCCAAGTATCATTACATATTCATAATAATCAAAATAAAATTCAATTTATAATCAGTACTGTAGTACAAAGTAAAATTCCCAAGTATCATTACATATTCATAATAACCAAAATAAAATTCACAAGTTTAGTTCCTTCAATTGATTTGTGAATCTTGAGTTTGTGGAGCTTGTGAATCCTGAGATAAAAATGTTGGTGTTTCTCCCTCATCTCCTCTAACCCTTGTTGTCTTTGTTTACTTTTTTCTGTTGACGTTATTTCCACCTTTTGGTATCTCTCTATCTGCTGCACTTTTACCCTTGCATGTCCTCGTGTTGTGGCCAAGCTTCCTACAATTTTTACATTTCACAGTTCCAAATCGTCTTGGTAATATGTTAGAACCTTTTGGCTCGTCATTGGACCTGTTCCATTTTTTCTTTGGTCTACCCGGTGCTCTTCTCATGATTGGGGGATTTATAGACTCTCCATTTGATGCTTGCCAAAGTTTTGGTCCATTTGATGGAATTATACTGTAAGAGTAACATGTCAAGAAGTTTGTTGCCATATTCTCCCTTCAAGAAACAAGCATCCAACCCAATTAAAGGCCTGCATGTATTAGCAAACGCAGCCTTACAAGCCTCCAAACATACATATATTCTCTCAAAGACTGGTCCAACATTAGTCATACCACACTTAATAATAACCGTAGAGTTTGGATTGGATCTCCTAAGTTCATCGGCATATTCTCTCAAGTGTGCATATTGCTCCCTTTGAGCACCTTGAATCATTTCTATGGCTCTTACTTTGGCTCTATATGTTTGGTATGTAGACAACTTCACACCCCATTTATTAAGCGCCTCAAAAATCAATCCCTTCGGTTTCATTTCAGGTGTATGTCTCAACATAGGAACGAATTTCTTGGCAAGCCATTCAGTCTTAGCTTGTCTATTTTTTGCCCTCCTTTGACATGTATGATCATCTGTGAAACTCACTAATTGCCAATATTCGTTTGAATACCTGTTACTAATCCTCATGTTAAATGGGCATTCTGGCTCACACCTAACAATGATTCTCTTTCCATCATTCTGTTTGAAATACAATTTTTTCTTAGTCTCCATTGCAAAATCTTTAATGGCATTCTTAACCAGCTCTTTTGTATTGAATTTTAGACCCAACTCAAACCTTACTTCATCACCATTTTCAGGTTGGTAAAATTTAGGAAATTTGCTAACATCCTCTTCATCAACTTCACTTCCTGGTGGAGTATCCAAATCATCAGAATTCACATCATTTTCTTCAAAATCAGTTGCAGAACTAGGCCCTGGGTTTACTCTTGGGTTTGCATGTCTTTCAGATGAATTTTCATCACTTACAACATTAATAAATATCTCAGTTGGTATTCCATAAATCCAATCCCAATCTTCACCTTCATAGAACTCACCCATATCATCATCTTCATCCTCTGAATTAGCAATATAATCTTCATCTTATTCACACAGATAATCTTCACCTGCTCTTTGTCCAGTTTCATCATGGACTGCTTCAGATTCAGGTTGAACTGGTTCAGATTCTGGTTGATCTGGTTCAGCTTGAACTGGTTTAGATTCTGGTTGATTTGGTTCAATTTGAACTGCTTCAGATTTTGGTTGATCTGGTTCAGTTTGAACTGCTTCAGCTTGAACTTGTTCACCTTCACCTTGGAGTTTTTTAGCTTCAACTGGCTCTTGAATTGGATTTTCATCACTAACAATAGGATTGTATATAGAGTGTTCCACAAAGACTTCAATTACGTTGAACGCTTTGACATATTCAGCAAACTTTACTACATCATCATCATTAATGAGAGGTCTAAGTCCGCGTGTAAATGAGTACTTGGGATGTTGGTACCACAAACATTTTATACTCATATATCCCAAACTTTTGACCAATTTAGTAATTTGCATGTGGGACATTAAGTCTACATCCCAAGACCAATTCATCTCATCCACTTGGGCCCCAACGTATATCTTCACTGGGTGGTTTACAAAACTACCCCCATGGTTAATTCTTAACCTAACTCTGTGGATTTTAGCTGGCCTACACAAAACAAACCATTCAATAACTCACTCAAACTAAGCCTAAAACAAACTACACATGGACCACAAAATAATACAATAAAGCATATGGACCACATTATTAAAAAGGCATAAAGGCATACAGTTCTGTTAACACTGTAGAGACAAAATTTTGGTCCTAAAATCAAAGCTCAATACAGAGTTAAATAATGTTAATAATAAAGCAAAGCGAAAACCCCAAAATCACATACCTAGTACAAAACTTTGTATCTTCTTTCGTCCATGAAGAAAGAGAGAACTCGAAATGACCTCAACTCTCCATTGAAACACCGCTAAAAAGGATGAAGAAGAAGAAGAACACGAATGACGAACACGAACGGTGAAGAAGAAGACGATGACGGACACGAATGACGAACACGAACGGAAGACGATGAAGAGCACGAACGGAAGACGATGACCAACGAACGGAAGACGAACGCGAACAAAAGACGATGACGAACGAACGAAAATGGAAGACGAACACGATGAAGAACGGAATTGGGGCTGATTCGTTGAATTAGGGTTTGCACGTTGAATTAGGGTTCACATGCCTTCCAGATTAATTGAATTGGGGTTTGTAAAATTGGGGCTGATTTTTTATTTTTGATTTTTAGGGTCACTGGTTGATCTGGCTGAATTTTTATTTTTATTTTTTCCTTACATATTTAAAATTTAGAACAATAATTATAATAATAGCTGAATTGTATTTTTTAATTTGAAATAATATAATATTCACTTTTAATCCACATAGACATCTGCCACGTCATCGTTTTTTTGACACGTTATTAAAAAAATGACAACTCATCATGATTTGGACTCAAAATCTGTTTAGGAGACTAAAACTGGGGACAAACAAAATGGGGGGACTACTTTCGCTTTTCACCTAAAATAGGGGGACCAAAAGTGCAATTAAGACTTTAAATTATGATCATTTTGTGGTCTAACATGTGCCCTTAGTGTTTTAAGATTTAAAAGAGGAATTGATTTTAATCAAAGCGTCTTATTCATAAAAGAACATAGCTTCACTAAAAAATACATAGAAAGAACATTCTTCTAGGTGAAGAACAAAATTCTCCTTGCTCTAAATTTGTGACAGAAACGTTTTTCACATGTTAAAGCCAAAATGATCACCTTAAATGAATTTTCAATCAACACTAATGCACAAGGAAAACCTTCTATGTTGAATTCATTTCAAGACTAATGCATTTATGACACATTTCATTAACAAGCTTGATTGAAAAATGATGAAAAAAATATTCTTTATGGTACCAAACAAAGGGAACATGTCATAAAGTCTTTGAATGGTCCAGTCTCAATTCTAGCGTTATCTCTAGATTTTAATTAGACCAATATGAGCAATTCAAGTCACA
Source organism: Cicer chorassanicum (assembly GCA_037974735.1). Lineage (NCBI taxonomy): Eukaryota > Viridiplantae > Streptophyta > Magnoliopsida > Fabales > Fabaceae > Cicer > Cicer chorassanicum. The sequence goes on from JBBPBP010000004.1 coordinate 19,666,126, forward strand.
TTTTGACATGCAAAATATGACTAATGATTTGAAGAAAATATTTTATTTGTTCTACCACTTGCAAAGCACAAAAAGAAAGTACAAGCATGCATTAGTGACAGTTAGTAGTTTTTCCCCTTCCCTGTGATATTAAAGTAAACGACATTGAGGTGACACAAGGTTCAGATTTCGCAACCACCCATCCTTCACAAAAAGTAGAAGAACATTATTTTCAAGGAGAAAACTTTTTCCTTGATTTGCACTAAAACATGGAGACAACTCATCAAAGAGATTGATTTTTAGATCTCGTATCAACCAACTCTTTTCTCCAACCGTAATATGAAGTTCTCCTCATCTATAAATAGGGATTCTTGTTGACCATGAAAATAAAGATTCTAAGCTACAACATCATCAAATACTTGTTTTATTCTCATGTTTATCATAATGCTCTTTTTTATCCTACACACGTCAGCAACCGCTAGTGAAGAAGCGAGCTAGTTGAAATGTTTGCTAGTTGAGATCCCTTTAAGGGAAAAACTAATGTCTGTTGTGTTGATACAATGCGATAATAATAAGGCTATTGCAAAGATTGAGAACTGTTATTACAACAATAAGAGACCACAAATACGTTGTAAACACATCACAGTTAGAAGTTACTTTCCAAAGGAGCTATTAGAGTGGATCATGTATGCACTTGTGAAAATTTAGCAGATCCTTTGACGAAAGGATTAACTAGAGAGAAAGTCATAAACACATCCAAAAGGATGGGACTATTGCCTTTAGATCAATGAGTCACTCATGATGGTAACCCGACCTAAAAGACTGGAAATCCCAAGAATTAGGTTCAATGGGTAATAACAAGTTGTGAAGTGATATGAGATGAACATGCTATTATAAATCAGATAAGCATGATTCCTGAAGCGATGAAAGAATGGAGGTGATAAAAACTCTTAATGAGATTTATACTCTATGTGAAAAGAAGTGTCTAGCTACAAGAGTACTCTTAATAGACTCACCTATCTGAATATGGAACTAGGGTTGCTTCCTATGGAATTTTGAGGCAAAATTCTTAAACGTTCACTATATTGAGATAGACGTGCAGCCCATTAATGCACGGGTTTTTGAGAATACATCCTATGAAAAGGTTGTGTGTGGGTGTGATGTTAAAGATAAAGTTCAAGACTACGAGTCACTCTTGTTGAATCTGAATCTTACTTTATATGCAAAGGTTCAAGTCGGAAGACACCTCTACTTATGCACTATCTTAAAGAAGTGTTTGACGCTACTTCAGAAACATTTTTTTTAATTCAAGTAGGGGACTGTTGGAACACAAAGAGTATGTTAGTGTGTGAATTTAAAAAAATTTGAAGTCCCATATTGGAAAGATTTCATACATTGAGTAGTTTTCAACTCTATAAATACTAAAGTCTCACATCAGATAATTTACATTTGTGGGATTGCTTTCATCACTATATAAAGAGTGTCAAACTCCTGTGAAAAGTACACCAAAGTTGGATGCAATTTTCTAGCCAATTCTCCTCTTTCTTTCTATCCCTTCGATATTTGAGTGGTCCTAAGCGATTTTTGTGATGTAGTCCCTTCGATTTTTGAGTGGTCCCAATACCACTGTCCTTTTAGAGCAGTTTTTTTTTTTTTTTGTCGTAGTCCATTCGACTTATTAGTGGTCTTAAGTACCATATTTTTAGAGTGGCCATCAGGTTCGGCCCAAGGGGGAGGTGCCTAAAGCCTTTGCTTTAGGCCTCGCCAAAAAATAATTTTTTTACTTTAATTTTTATACGGTATAGAGGCCCAATATTATATTATCAAAACTCTTTAACCATATATAGAAACAAAAAAGGCTTTCAAAAAATTTTTAATTTGCCAATTCAAATCGATGCAACTATTTATGAGGGTGAGGATACTATACCGTTGGAAGAATCTTTTAATATTAAATGCATTCCTTTTTACTAAAAATGTCTCTTAGAATCCTTTTCCTAAACACGACAAAAAGTTTTTCACTGTTGACCCTACTTCCTTATTCCTTGCTTTCATTTTATTTTTCGTTTTGAATTTTCATTGTGTGAGTAGCTCTTGTCAGTGGCCAAAATATACTAAGGTATGTGTTTTTAATTTATTCGTCTCTTTTTCATCTGTAATCTGTTAAGTATTAAATAATATTTATATTCTAAATTATTAGTCTTTTTTTCAATTGTACCAGATATCAACTTTTTTTATATATTTGGCTGGAGCAGAAACTAGAAAAAAATTTAAATGGATAAGCTTTATTATCGATTAGAAAAGAATTGTTAAACGAAATCGATTACAATAATTTGATAAGTGATTTTGCATCAAAAAAAGTACGAAACATCAATTTTAAATAAAAATATTAATAATTTATTTATTAACTTTGAAAAGGCCCCGTCTAATAATTTCGCTTTAGGTCTCGTAATAGGTTAGGTCCACCGTGGTGGCCATGATAGCTACATTGAGGGAGTAATTCTAGTTTTCTACGATGTAGTAGAATACTAATACAGTTTTTATTGAGTTATTTTATCATAGGGACATCGTGGTTGATAGTCTTTATTCTACAATTTTTATTGGGTTGTTTTATCACGGGGACATTGTGGTAGATAGCATGTCTTGCACAATTTTGAGCAGTGCCACGAAACGTCTTAAATACAGTGACCTAATCCGTGACTCAACCTAGTAATATATTGGCTGAAAATTATTTTGAAAAAAGTTTTTCAAAACTCAAAAACAACAATAAGTTATTATAATGAAGACTACTTAAAAGGAATTTTATAAACATATGGAGGTATATAAAAATTATTACTTTATGAGATTTTTAATTGAAATTACTTAAAAAATTCTCATACACTTCAATATTGTATATATTTGCAATTTACAATCTAAATATATATTTTGTACGACGGATTAACACACTAGTAAAAAGAAAATTTTGAAAAATAGAATTCTATTTAACCTCGTGTTTAGATCCACATTGGATTTACAAATCTCCTGTCCCAACGGTAGTGTGCCATGATTTTCATGAAGTCAAAAATACTAGTTTTTATATAAACGTGTGGTATCACCTTAATTTTCTAAAAATTCAAACACAGATTAATTAAGTTTCCTCATTAATATAATATTATATACCCCTGGATCGAACCATTTATACTACGAGGCTTGTTCAATTGTGTCGTGAACAGATATGAGCTCATAGACTTCAATAACATTCACCACACATTCGCTTTAAATCCAAAGAACTTAATTTGAGGCATAATAGAAAGAAGAGAAAAAAAACTATACCAACAACTAACTTACTTTAACCCCATAACGAGATAGTCTACTCAAAACATATCAAGTACCATAATATATATATAAGTAAGTGAATGATCATCTTTAAGATCACTAACACCACTAACAATTAGTAGACTCTCACTCACTAATGGGAGTTAGAGAAATATGAAAGACTAACGACTGCACGTCCACAAATTATATTCTTAATTTTATCTTTTAAATCACAATCAAATTACACCAACATTGGTAATAAGTCTTCATGAATCTGATTTTGGGCCACAAAATCTTGTTGGCGGAATACAATTGTTGTTATCACAATGAGCCTGGATATGTACATCTCCACTTTATCACATAGCTCCCTTTGATTCATCAACTTATAGAGCAAGCACTTGGATTCTTCATATGCCAAGCTTGACTCTGACATGCCATCCCTCAATGCTTTTCAAGATTATATACACACATGGGAAGTTAATTAGACAATGTTCAGATAAGCAAAATGATGGAAAGGTATTGAAGGATAGTACGTTTTATATTGTTTAAAATAAAATGATTTTCTTTTGGTCTTACTATATGCCAGGCCAGAGTAATATATCATGCTTACAAAGAAAAACATATTTTATAGTGACGTATACCTATGAAAACAATCTTTTGTATGGATTAAAATATAAGAATGTAAATTTGTCCAAAGATGAACCTTCCTGTTTTTTGTAAATTTGGTCCAAAGATGAATCTATAAAATCACTTTCCTAAAAAAATTAGTCCAAAAAAATGATTTTTTGAAGTAACTAAAAGCAGCCACTCACCTAATGCATTTTTAGATTATTTGCAGATTCTCATTTATTTAAAATTATATTAAACATATGAAAATTATTGAAAATAATTAATAATTTTTTAAATTTGAACTTTTTTTTACAAAAGAAAACTGTAACAAAGAGACCCTTAAATCAATTTATATTGCACAAAAACCAACAAGTAAATAAAATTTTACATTAGACAATTTCTTTTCTAATATAAATTAATTTGACTTTAAGCGTGCACTTGCAAGAATAAGATTTATTGATATTTGATGGGATTCTTTTCAATAGTAAATTAAAATAAGATCTATTGATATTTGATGAGATTCTTTTCAATAGTAAATTAAAAACTAATTAATTCAAAAGAGATAGCAATCGTATATATAATATCCCTCACAATAAAGTATAATAACAAAATAGAAAATTGTATTACCTTCTTGCATTGGCCGTATTATTCTCATATTTAATCAAAGAAATCACAGTTGTTTGAGATTTATGTTGAACATTCCCAAAATGAAGAGTTGCGCAAAACACATCAAAGATGACAAAAAAATATGTCATAATATTAATAATTTTGATTTGATTAGACCTGAAATGATAGTCATAAACTTAGTTTTGTTTTCTCATTCATGGATCTAAATGAGAAAAAATAACACAATATTAAATAAATAAATAAAAGCAAGAACTAAAGGAAATAGATGATAAAAGAGAGGAGTAACCTTTAATTTTTTATATATAATATCAATTTACATGGTATGAAGTCGCGATTTATGTAACCCATTTCAGAGAAAGAGAAGTGATATTTAAGAAGCGGTGCCGACCTTTGCAAGTAATGTTAAAGAAAACGTAAAATCACTCATTTATAAAGAATTCAATAGACGGGGTGATGATATAAGGTTGAACTTTCACGCAACCTAAATTTAAACCTCAATAAAAATACACAACTTTCAATACAAATTTTCTATTTTTAGTACACTAATACACTAACAAGTATACTAAAGACGCATATTAGCACTTCCCTTATAATAATAACAAAGTACACATATATATTGAAAAAATATTTTAATTATTAATGTTTATATGGATTAATGTCAATTAATTATTATCTTTTTCTTCTTTGATTTTTGTAAAACTACTTCTAGAAAAATGCGCACTTTAAAAATTTTAAAAAATATAAAATCTTAAATTTTTCAGTTTATTCAATTCATCACGTAAGCATCTAACATTGAATTTAAATTTCTTTTTCATTCAATATTATAAAGTTACTTACACATTACATTACTTAGAAAGATAGAGTAAAATATAAGAAATTTGGATAAATTAAATAGGACCGTATACACGATTACAAACAAACACGCTACATAGAAAAATAAAAATAAAACAACTTATATGATTATGAACAAATATGCAACATAGAAAGAAAAAAAATCAAATTTTTTGTTAGTTCCTTTTTACACTAAAAACTATATTTTTCTTACATAATTCTAGGAAACAAATTAAGAAACATCATAGTTATAAATATCTAACATTGAATTTTGTTTAGTTCAATATTATGAAGTGACTTTTACACTACACTATATAGAAAGATAGAGTAAAATAGAAGAAATTCAAATAACTTAAAGAGGACCGATTATACAATTACGAACAAACAAACAAAATAAAAATATGAAAATAAAACAATTTATACGATTACGAAAAGAGTAAAGGCCCATTTTAGTCTCTGATAAATTTTTAAAAACCCATTTTAGTCCTTGAGAAAAATAAAAGCACTTTTTAGTCACTAACAAAAATAAATCGCGTCAAATTAGTCCTTATGTGAACTACAGTTAAAAATTTGGTTTTTTTTTTTTTGCTAACTTGTCCGAAGACTTATCAGCTTGATTCTCCTACATGTAATTTCTATTAAAAAAAGGACAATTAGGTCCTTGACAATAATTAAAAATAGACAATTAAGCCTCTGACAATAATTAAATGAACAATTTAATCACTGCAACAAAAAATTCACTAAATTATAATATAATTTATAAAAAAAAACAACGCCAATAATATCCAAATTAAACTACTATAGTATCTAAAATGATCCAAAACATAACATATAAAAAAAAGGTACTAGCATGTGATCATATTCTAACTCAACTGATTTCTTCTAATTTGTTGATCTGATTTGTGCTTGTCACTTAAATTTGAATAAAAAATTCACATAAAATAGCAAAGAATAAGAACAAAAAAAAAAAACTACAACATGACAAAGTAACAACCGAAACATTAAGCCAAAATGAGAAGTGATTATTAATGACATCCTTTGGGTAAGCACCATTCAGACTCAACCAACCATAATCAACAAAGAGCAATTTTATGATCAAGGTGAATATCTTTCACATTCCATGAGGACAGTAAATATGTGTAACAATTCTTCACCAAAAATAATGGTGGTGAATTAAGCTACCAACACCGCTTGTCTTGTTCTCCAGATTTGAAGTTCACATTGATTAGTCCACAAAATCCAATAGTAACTCTTCTTCCCAAACAAATATTAAGCATCTTTTTTTATGCCTATCTCTACACACACCACACAAAACCTACCTACCTTTCTTGTGACATAGTATTCTACTTCAAACTCTACTATAGACCATCTCTAACAGGGGAATTTCACCCAATAAGCATCAAAATTATTATTTAGGTACCCTTATCAGTGACAAAAAGGAGAATGTTTTCATTTGATTTGAGAGCTTTATTAAACATATTCTTTCTCCATAGGAGTCACATATTTTTTACATTAAAAATATTAAATTTGTTTATGAAAAATTTCGAGTTTGACCCATTTTCCATATTGATCATTTAGGGTTGTCCTCAAATTTGCAAGACGCCGCTCATTTTAGTCCTTTTATTAACTCTTTCCATTAGAGTGTATGAAGTTCCACATTAAATTTTTATGTGGCACTCCACTTGAACACGAAGTCATTGTCACATCATAAACACTATTTTGACCGGAAAAAAATTGATTATACTTTATTTTGGAACTTATTCTTCCTCATAAAAATTCAAAATCTTCTACTTCACCAACTAAAGGTGAAGTCTACGGTGGACTTCCTACGTAGGTGATCTATTATGGACATTCATTGGAACGTTCCTTTTAATCTTTACGATTGAGACAATGTCTCATTCGAAATTAGTTGGATAAAATAATTGAGAAAGAATGAGTCCTTCAAAACTCAACTCATCGAACCGATATCAATGAGGACATCATTTCAAGTATATATATATACACTTCAAGCGAGTGTCATCGATCGTTGTACAATCTATTATATATAATTAAAAGAGACTCCTGCCACCTATTTTCTCCACGTAAGCGAACATTTGCCACCTAAGCTAAAAAGCTGATGTGTACATCTTCCGAGAGTTCCCTATTCACTTTCTAATAGTTTTTCCCCCTCTCCTGACCAATCTGAATCTGCCCCAAAATCCAGTATCTATTATCAATATCAATATCAATCAATACAATAAATTACCAATTCATGTGCCATAAGTTACCGATTTAAATACAATAAATATCAATTATTTGTCCTCCATTATTATTGATAACGGTAGTTTTTCCCCTCTCTCCCGACCAATCCGAATCTGCCCAAAATCCAGTATCTATTATCAATATCAATCAATATAATAAATTACCAATTCATGTGCCATAAGTTACCAATTTCAATACAATAAATATCAATTATTTGTCCTCCATTATTATTGATAACGATTATTCCTCCATAAATATTTTCAAATTGAATATTGTATAGTATAATTACTGAAAAAAAAATAATTTAATAAAATTTATAATATCTACGAAATCTATCACATGTCACTTATTAGATAACTAAAATTAATATTTAAATCAAATAGAGAGATATAATTTTAAATTAGGCCAACAATTTGTTTTTCTATTTTTTTTTATTATATCATTACTCATGTGGACTTAGAGAAAAATTTATATATTTTTTGAAACACATTTTTTCTAAGGACAAAATTATGAAATCTTACTATTTTGATAAAATAATACGTTGGAGTGTATAAAAAGTAGACATTAAAAATAGTCAATATACAACTTTTGTATTTTTTTTATTATTGTGTCGTCACATATATTTACCAAAACAAATAACAATTAGTCAATCTAATAAAAAAATTTGTGTTTTGTTTCTCTTATTAGTTATCAATGCATATATTTACCATGAGCATTATTTCAATTTTTTTTTTAATATGTGTAGGAAAAAATGTTAAAATTTTAAAAATTCCTACATAACTTATATACTTTAATAAAAATAGAGTTTACAATTATCAATTATATAATTTATCTTTTAAATCATGGTTAATATTTTATGTCTATAGACCATAAAAAATCAGCTAAATGGTACAAATTTGATATTGTAAATAAAGTTCAAATCTAACTTGAAACGGTTGTAAAATTGTTAATTTTTTTTATGATTAAACTTTTACAAGATATTGTTCTTTTATCTTTTTTTTTAGCAGTAAAAATATTCATTTAATTACAAACTCTACAATACCTCTTATCGCATTTTTTTTATAACTTTAAAAATTTACAAGATTAATATTATATATATATATATATATATATATATATATATATATATATATATATATATATATATAT
>JBBPBP010000004.1:19684655-19697433 GCA_037974735.1 Cicer chorassanicum
TTTACATTATAACTTTTTGACGCTCTTTTTATGAAAATGAGTCATTAAAAACTCAGTTGTAGTGTATAATTCATATACGGGACAAATGTTTGTTATTAATCAATCATTTTAATTTAGTATATTTTGAATATTTTCTAAATATTTATGACTATAATTATAATATACTAATTATGATTTATTATAAAAATCATACATTAGATAAAACAATTTCAAAGAAAAATTAATTAAATTAAGTGATTATATATATTGTTTACTAAAAAAATTAAATGTAATATATATTCAATTAATTATTTATTTACTATAAATAAATATATCAAACTTAAAAATTGAACCCGTATAAATACATGATTGTTTTACTGGTTAGTAAGAAAATATAGTGATCAACGATTTAATTATTACAAAATTGTTGAGGTGTCAACGATGTAACTAATAGGCAAAATAGTAACTTACACGTAATCATGTTTTCTTATGTTATATTATTATTATATATATATACTTATACAGATTATAAATTTCAATGAGGAAGATCACGAATCTAGTGTAAAAAGTCCAAATAAGATGAAAACTAAATTTTTGAGGTCGACGAATTTCGAAACCTAATCACACTATCTACTTTCAATACTAGGGGACCAAAACATACCATTGTACTTCCCTTTTCTTGAATTAAATTGGAACTTAAACAGATACCATACCGTGCATCAGAACCCACCACCATAACTCCTAAGCAGAGTCACATTCTTTTATTTCTTCACTTTTCCTCGAAATTATTTGCATCTAAACTGTCATAGTCACAGTTCATCCTCACCTATTTTTATATTGTATCTCCATTTGCAATGTTTGGGAGAAAAAAGGATAACATTTTTCAAAATACAGAAACAAATTCTGAAGCTCGTGATAATAATAACATTCTCCAACTTAATAAACTCAAAATTAAAATGAAAAAATAATAATAATTTCATATTCCAAATTCCAAGCACCAATACCATAATTTTTTTTTTTGAAAGGTCCAATACCATAACTAGGTCCTAATATCATAATCTTAATTAAAATAAAACTAAAAAATTTAATAAAAATAGAATCCGTCTAAAGAACATTATTAACGTTGTTCATCATCGAACTTAGAAATCCTTAAGCAACTTACGAACCTGTTCCAACGTAACAAACAGAACAACCGTAAAAGGTCCCTGTCTCGTAATCGTAGGAATAAAACCCTTATAAAGAGCCATAGGACCCTCACCACGAACAGTCTTCAAAACACAATCAACAGCACCGGAGTACGGCGGCGGCGATCCAACCTCCACCTTCATATTCATCACCCTCGTTTTAATCACATCCACCGGATTCGTCACAACTGCCGCCACAAAACCCGCTGCAAAACTCGCTGTCACGTGAGTCCCAAGTCCATCCCGCATCCAACCCTTTTCCAAAATAGTTTCCTTAAACTCGTCGTACGACGCCAACTGCGACGCCGTAACTAACATGGCGCGGTTTACTGTAAGCGATGAACCGCGCCATAGACTAGTAACTCCCTCATCTTTTGCCATTCTCGTGATGGCATCAATGACGGATTTATAATTTCGTCTTTGGGTCAGCGGAAGTCTTCCGTCGGCCTGCATCCTGACCATCGCCACGTCGGCTGGATTTCCGACCGCTGCGCCAATCCCACCGGCGATCAGCCCTGCTGCGATTTTGCTTGTTAACGGCATGGTACCGCCGGCGTTTGGATCGGTCCATTTTTTCTTGAGCATGTCGTAGAGTCCCATACGGGTTGTGGAGTAGAGAACCTGCCGGAGGACGGTGGCGGATACGCCGGAGAAAAGAGCAGCTACACCTTCTTGTTGGACTAATTTAACACCAACGGAAATTGGACCAACACGTGGCACCGCCGTAGCCGGCAACGAGTGAACAGAACCCGGTTGGATTGCAATTGCGGGTCGGATATTGGGTGTTTGAATTTCTCCTTGAAGCTGCATTCGAACTTTGATGAGATCAAGAGGGTGTGTTGAACACCCTGCAATGATGGAAGCTATGCCTCCTTCGACGAAACCCTTAACACCCATTACTCTTTTTGCCAATAAGTTTGTAACTCACAAAAAAGTTTGTACCTTTGAAAAAATCAAAGGAAATTAAAGAGATGGGTTGGGTTGATTTTGTCAAGAGAATTTTTCGGGGATATTTCAAAAGTAAATAATAAGGAATTTGTTTTATTTTTTATTTTGTGTTTGTGATTGTGATTGAGCTTTGAGGCGAATGTAACTGAATCAAATTATTGAGAGATGATAGGAAAGGACTAATTGGAGTTTTGGTTGGGAATGAGGACAAAAGGCTATGGGACAATATTGAGTAAAGTTATGCCTCCTTAGACGAAATCCTTGACACCCATTACTCTTTTTGTGAAAAAGTTTGTAACTCACAAAAAAGTTTGTAACTTTGAAAAAATCAAAGAAAATTAAAGAGATAGGTTGGGTTGATTTTGTCAAGAGAATTTTTCGGGGATATTTCTTAAGTAAATAATCAGGGATTTGTTTTATTTTTTATTTTGTGTTTGTGATTGTGATTGAGCCTTGAGGGGAATGTAACGGAATCAAATTATTGGAAGATGATAGCAAAGAACTAATTGGAGTTTTGGTTGGAAATGAGGACAAAAGGCTATAGAACAAGATTGAGTAAAGTTAGGCTTATGAGACATGCAGAAAGAAGAAACGGTGTTCAGATACGAAAACGAGAAACACACATAGAGGTTTGTGTTGGGGAGTTACTTGGGGTAAGGGAATGGAATTTATAGCAAAGTGTGTTTTGAAGGAAAGAATGATTGTGGAAGGAAGCTGCCACTATCACGATCTCACTCACACAAGGTAACAAAATGGAAATTATAAAAAATATCTAGTCAAATCTTTCTCGAATTATTAAACGCGTTTGTGGGGCCCTCCAACTTTTTTTTCAATTGCTTATTAATAATAACGAGATCCCCCCGTTGAGTTTATTTCTGTTGTTTGAACTTTTGAATTTGAATATTATTATTGTAATGATTTGTTTTATTAACTAAAACTTTCATTCATTTAAATTGGTAACATATATTCAAAAATAACATATATTAAAAAAACACTAAAATTAAAAATGAAGAATTATCAAATACAGTTAATAACATAAAAAAGGAAAGAAAAAAAAGACAAACAATATGAATAATCAAAGAAATTAGAATATTCATATCTCTGGAGCTATAGCATTGAAGAGTTCATTGATATAATCTTTAATAGATGGAAATTGATCTATTAAGTTGAATCAAACAAGCAACACAACAAGATGGAAAATCAAACAACATTGTATCAAAACGTCGAACAAAACAATGTCACATTCAGACAATATAAACATAGAAAAATGCGGAAAAAAATTTAGATCAATGAAAAAACCACTTATTTTTATTAAAATGAGAGAAAAAATGACACCAAAAAGGCGATTCCAAGAAAAAAAATAAGCTCCAATATTTTACAAAAATGGTTGAATTGTCCTTATTATTTTTTTAGCCAAGGCAATGTTCTTATTATTTATTACTAACGTAATTATCCAATTCATCCGCGGGATTCACAAAAAAGTATATAAATATTAAATATAATTATATATTTTAATGATTAATGACAGATAATGTGGGATTGTAATAGTTTTAAAAGTACAAGATCATATGGTGCTAATTTTGGTTTCCTAAAAGATTATTTGGAAAGAAATAAAAGGAGATTTTAGGAGGTTTATGTTAGAGTTTTATACTAATGCTAGACTGGTTAAAGACACAGATTGTTTTTATACCTGAGAAGGTTAATCCACAAAGCTTATCTGATTTTCTGTCTATTTCTTTGGTGAGCTATATATATCAAGTGCTGGTAAGGGTTTTCCCTGACAGGTTGAAACAAGTAATTAGTCAAGTGATTATAGACAATCAAACTGTTTTAGTGCATGATAGATATATTTTAGATGGCATTTTGATTGCTAGTTAAGTGGTTGATGATGTCTTCATCGACGAACATGAGTTTGTTTAAGGGTTATCAGGTTGGTTCTAAGGAGGAGTTCAAATTATCTTATTGATAGTTTGTTGGTGATGCGTTAATTTTGGGTGATAAGATTTGATATAATGTTAGAGTCATTAAGGCTAATTTACTTTTGATTGAGATGGTTTCAGATCTGAAGGAGAACTTCCGCAAAAGTTTGTTCGAGGGTGTTAATGTTAGTCCAACATGGTTAGAAGAAGCATTCGTTATTCTCAATTGCAAAGTTGACCAAATGCCTTTTAAATATTTGGGTATATCTATTAGTGGTAATTCACATAGGTTGTCGTTCTAGTGTTCGTTGATTGAGAAAATTACACAGATTTCCAACTTAAACTATTCCTTATCGCGTTACTAGTTTATTTTCTTTTCTTCTTCAAGGCTCTGTCGGGTTTAATTTCTTACATTGAATCTTTTTTCAAACTGTTTTGTGGGGGTAGTGAGAACGCCCATAAAATTCATTGTGTAAAGTGAGAAAAAGTGTTTTATGTGTGAGAAGTTATGTTTGGGGTTCATAGGTTAAGGGATTTTAATTGTGTTTTATTAGGTAAATGAGGGTGATGCTTGGAAACTGATCAAAATGGTATGTGGTTTAAAGTTTTGTTTATAAATTATGAATTTAAGGGCTCTAGTGTTGTTCGGAGGTCAGTTAAGGTTTATAATTGATAGAGACATTTCTTTAATGTTTGTGAGGGGACAAAGGAGGGAGGCCTAGTTGGTTTTCTGAAAATTTAGTAAGGAAGGTGGGTGATGGGTGTCATACTTCTTTTTAGTATGATAAGTGGTTGGAGATAGATGTTTTATGTGAGCGCTTTAGTCAATTGTATGGTATAGTGGTGGACACATCGATTTCAGTTGTGGAGATGTTTATACTTGATTGGGGTATTGGTCAGGGAGGATGCAGATGAAGTTTATTTATATGGAAGGAACATTTGATTTTGTAATGCATTGTTTGTTTGAACTGTTTGTAGTGTAGGAAAATGTGGTTGACATGTGAATCTGGAAGCGCAACCAAGGGGAGCTATACTCGGTTAATGTTGTTTATACTCAATTGGAAAATGCTTCAAATTTGGAGAATGATTCTAGGTGTCAAACCATTTAGAACAAATTGATTTCTCTCAAATTGTCGATGTTTATACGGAAACTTATGAATAATAGGATACCACTAAAAATAATTAGGTTGGGCGTAGTTTGTTAGCGCAACGATCACATTTGTGTGTTGGTGAGCGTCAAGAGGTTGAACCATTACAACATTTATTTTTAGTGCCTTTTGTTTGGTCGTGTATGGGTTGATGTTTTGGCGTGGTTGGGGTTTTAAAATGCACTTTTCAATGATGCATCTCATCATGTTAGTCAATTTGAAGGCATCTTTTGTGGCGGTAAGAAAATTAATCAAAAAGGTTAGGTAATTTGAATTGTGATGTTTATATAGGCTAATGTTACATCTAGTCAGTTGGTGGGCTGAGTGAAAAAAATTTCTTAATGATGGCTTAAATCGAAGGCCAAAGGTTTTATGTTGATTTTAATCAACGACCGTTATATTTGATTGTTTGTCTTGGCTAGGATCACTTTTTTATTTAACTATTTTGCTTTTTGTTTGTGAGTTTTGGTGTGTGGCGGACTTGTTGGGTGGTGGTGTTAACAACTCGCAATTCTTTTTGAAGGGGACTCTATGTTACCAAGGATTCCTCTAAAAAGTAGATGGTGAAGTCAAATTCAAACTTGTTTTCAAAATGTCATGAATGAGTAACCTCAAAGTCACTATTTTCTTGAAGTCTCAATACATGAGTCTTTGTTCTCTTCTCATTCATCTTCTTCTACCTTGAACTCTAGCCTTCCTTTTAGATGAACCTTCATCAATCATTATTTTTAGAGTCATTTTGAGTCAATTGTTTAGCTTATTTCTTTCAATTTAATATTCGTTTTAGAGTTATTTTGAATAAATTGTCATTCGAAAAAATAAGATGTTTATGCTTTAATTTTCACAATTGACCGACTATTTTGTGTAGATTTGTTTTGTTTCATTGGTTTAGTGCAATATTGAATTTTGGTGAAAAGCAACATGACCTCTGTGTAGTATTTTAATCGTATCTAAAGTTTTAGACATCCAAATGGAGTAAAATTAGTTTCAAATGAAAGCTAATATCCAAAGCTACAATTTTTATGAAGACACCAAAATCCAATTTGGATTGTAAAATGGTGAAAACTGCAAGTCAAATAAGAGGGAGAGCAATTTTAGAATAACATATGTGTTTATTTAACACTGCAGAGCATTGCATCCAGGAGTGGAGCATTGCGCCAGCTGTTGCGCCCAACCATGTGCTACAGTTCATTTGGTGGCATAGTTTTATGTCCATAGCAGAGCAATGCGTCCATAATCGTAGCAATGCACTAGCACGCGTCTCAAAGCCCTATTTAAGCTAAAACCTCATATTTTTGCAAGGTTACTAACCAAAGAGGCATTGGATATTATAATGGGCACATCTTGGAGGCTTAGAACTTGAAAATTTCAATCTTTGAAGAACTAAAGATTCATTTCATCTTTCTTATTTGTAATTGTTGAGACAAAATCTCAATTTAATGTTTTGATGAAAACAAACAAAAAGTTAATTAAGAATGTTAATTATGATTCTAAATGTTATGTTAAGTTAACTTGTGCTTTTGAGTGTATTAATTCAAAGATAGGAGCCAAGCAAAGCAAAGAAATCATATTCAAACTGAACAAACAAAGAAACAACAAAATCTGGAAAACGGAGAATGTTCTCCAGTTTCAAGAATGATCGTCACAACCTCTTGACCAATCAATCTCTACTATTTCAGCGAAGCTTTTGCCTCTGAATTTTATACTAGTTCATCAGTACATGACAAGGAACAAGTAGAAATCATTCTAGTCAAAGAAGACATTCGAATCACAAAGAGAGAAGATCACAAACTAGCAAGACCAAACAGATCTGAACTTGACTGTCGACATTCTTGACAGCATTCTGATCATTCTCCAACATGTTAACATTAATCTCCAGCATGCTAACATCATTCTCCAACATGTTAACATCAATCTGCAGAATGTTCAGATCAGTCTCCAGATTGATTATCAATCTTCGTTTTTGCAGAATCAATCTCCGTTTCTATAGAATTTCAGCATTGATGTCCTTACTTCTGCAAAGGTTTATAATCATTCACCAAACTGTTTTGGACAGAATCAAGGCTCCAGATCAAAGCTGTAACATCAATAATTACATATGAAGCTTCAAAGATCAATCTCCGTTTCTGCAGAATCGATTCTCTTATTTCTGCAGAAGTTGTTCATTACTTTCCAAACTGTTTTGGACAAAATCAAGTCTCCATATCAAAGATATATCATCAACAAATATATCTGAAGCTTAAGGGATAATTAAACACGCAAGAAATCTAATCAAATTTGATTAAAACAATTCAGTCAAGCAAGGCCCAAAACTGTTCAAATGGCTGAATATTTTTATTCACTTTTATTAGTTTTGGTCAAAACTGACAAAGCACTACCAACAACTCTTTTGACCATTATTAAATGCTCTAAACACCTATAAAAGGAAAGCCAAGCTCAAGGAAAATCAGAGTTTCAAGTACTAAGAAAATTCATCAATCACATATGCTTACATACTTGAATTTCTCTCACTCACATACATTGAATTAGTTCTGATTTTTTCCATTCGATTCTTAGAATCATTCTCGTGTATTTCTCTGTCAAAGAATCAGATCTCAAACAAGAGTTGAGACATCTCATATTCTAACAAAACAATCTCATCATTATTATAAAACCCAAACTATAAGAGTTTAGTATAGTTTGGGTAGATTGTAAGAAATCCTATCAAGATTGATAGGTGATCTTATTGAACTCCTTTCTGGGTGGAAATGTTTTAACTTTGTAACACATCAAGGTTGATCTAAGCTAGGTGCTGTAAAACCAAGAAGGTTCTTTGTTTTGAACACTTAGTGGAAAATCTCACGGTTGTGAGGACTAGACATAGCCCGAGTTGGGTGAACCAGGATATATCCTTGTGTGGTATTTCTTCCCTTATCTATTTACTTTCAGTCTGATTGATTATCAAGTTAAATACATAAACTGAATTGCTAATTTTAACTAATCAAGAACGTTCTCCGTTTTCTGTTTTCACAACCAAGATCAATCTTGAGTTAAATTCTTAAGTTTTTTCAGGAATTTTTAAATAGAAACATTTACAATTCAAATCCTCCTTCCTTGTAAATCGACATTGCTACTTCAATAATTTCATCTTCTTCATTGTTACTATGTTCTTAATCATGAACTAATTTCTCCATTGATTAGAGATTAGATGAACCTTCTTGAATTCATGTAGTTCTAATTTTCGTATGTTATTTATGCAATTACAACGTATTTGATTATTGATAATATTTTTGCTCTTAATGTTTTTCTGTGCTTGATCACCAGAGAAAGAAGGTAATTCGAGTCTTAATCGTTTTTCTCTTATTAGATTTTCTCTATTTAATTTTATGTTTGTTCGAAATTATCAACCAACTTATAAACCTTTTATTACTTAAGTGTTATGACTTTGTTGCGTTGTCGAATTAATAAAAATTCATGTGGAGATGATTTTACTTATCACTTTATTACTTGAGCGATTTGGTACACTTGCCAAAGAGCTATCATTCTTCTTCTTTAAGATTTATCTCTTTTCTCTTTTCTTAGTCTTCTTAATTTTCTATTTTTTCTAGGTCATCTCTTTCTCTATCAAGATTTGTGTATAGTGATACATACGAAGAATGGTGAAATGAAAGAAGTCTGAGGGAGAGAAGGAGAGAGAGATGAAAATTATAAACCAAATTTTTAATCCTAACAATCAAACTAATTTTTTCACACACTATTAATGGCCAAGAAAAAAAAGAGAGATCTACAATCTTTAATCTCATTCAGTTACGGATCATTTTTTTTGCTTGTGTATGTTCAAACCGATTATAGGTAGGTAATATTAGAAATGATCAATCCAACCACTTGTTCAGAATTCATTTTTCAGACAACAAAGATCTTGAAGTTGACGACAACCACCATAAGCACCTTATTCAGGATTTTCAACAAACACATGAAACACAAACCTAAAGCAATCAAAAAATAACAACAAAACACAAACATGGAGGTAGAACAAGATAAACATAAAACACCATCAAAGACAATAGATCCTAAACTAGCCAAAAATGAAGAAACCAAGACATAAAGTTTTCGTGGTGGCTTCAGGGCAATTGGGAATGTGTCTGTAAGTGGGGGTGAGCATTGGAGGACAATCAGTGATTTGGTGGCTCCAAATATCATACTCAAAATATAGAGAAAAATGAAGAAGAAAAAAAATACAATATACTCTTAAAAAGGGAAAAGAGGGGACCTCTAAATAATATTGAAATAAAATCTACAAGAAACAAGAAAGAATTTTCTCGCATGTTTTTACACTTTTATCATATTTTTAATATATATATATATATATATATATATATATATATATAGTCAAATATAAGTATTATTTTATACTTTTTTAAAGTGGAATAGTAAATTAAAGATAACTATTTTTTATAATAAAATAAATTGGAAAGGGTCATCATAATACTATAAGAAAAACAAAAATATTTTTATTAGGTAATTGTAAATTTGACATGTTGCAAATGTGGCCATTATTAAAAAGTTAAATATTGATGCCCAGTTGGATTTGACTTTTTATGTTAGATGGCGGATTTGACCATGATCAAAAGTCAGTATCGATGACTTTGGCGTTTCCTCCTCGAACACTGTTTCAAAAGTTTTTTCAAAGGCAACTTCTGCCGTAAATTTAAAAATTAAAATGTTTTATTACATTTATTTTTTAAATTAATAAATTAATAATTATTTTTATGAATTAAAGAACTTTTTTATTTAATAAATTTAATAATTATTTGTCAACTTTTATATTTTTAAAACGATTATTTGATAAGAAAAAAATGTATTTCTTTATTTATAATTATTATACTAATTTTTTACATTTTATCCCACAAATTATTTAATATTTTTAAATTTTATTTTGCAATCATTTTTGATAAATAATTTTTAATTTTATAATTTTTAAATAATACAAATAATTTTCTTTTAAAAAAGCTCATTTATCTGTTAATTTAAAAAGACTTAATTGCAATCTTAATCCTTCTATTTTTACCGATTCATGAAATTGATCCTCCTATTTTAAAACTCAACTTTTTTTGTTCCTCTCTTTGATTTTTTAACTAAAAAATGATAACGTAAGATATTTTAAATAACGTGACTTATGATAGAACAATATAGAATGATTAATACTTATGAAATTAAAATAAAACGTCGTAAAAATTTAGACTTCAACTTCAGAAATTTTTCATATTTTTAATTTAATTAATGACATAAGAATAATCGATGTATCTAGATGGTTCTATATTATAGAATTGTATGTCACGTCATTAAAAATATGTTAAATTGTTGTTTTTTTAATTAAAAATTATGAGAGAGAAATCAAAACTCTAATAAGCGAAACTTCAATTAAGCCATTTAAAAATAAACGTATCCATATATATTGAATGTAAGCATTTACAGTATAATCTCTTTTTTTTCAAATGGTGTGAAGTAACCTTGTATAATTTTACATTTACACCAACTAAATTTGAGCTTAGCTAATGAAGCGCTTGTTGGGTTGCACGTTCAGCAACATCTAACGTACGTTTACAATGATCAAACCACACCATATTTATTTTTGGTGAATAAACCACCAATGCTTTTGCTACCACCGTTTCTGATTTTGCAGAAACTTGAAACCCCTCTTTCTCAAGATTAGAGAAGAGATTGTGGATTGGGCTTCAAGGCCCATTACTTTAATAATTAATTTACTTTTGAAGAGTTCTTTATAATTAATGAAAAACTAACAAAATGGAAGTATATTGTTTCAATAAAAATAACGTGGAAGATCCATTATTTTTATTTTTTTTAGCATGTTTGTACCTATACTTAATAAATTAATTTAGCCATAATTTATTTAGTAAATTATAAAAAAACAAAAACAAAAAATCAAAGATAATGATTATATATATAACTAATTAAACTCTATATTAACGAAAAAAATGTTCTATACATTTTTTTTATTTAAAAAGTTTTAATGATCTATAAATACTTAAATTAATAATGCAACATAAATTTAATGAAATGTAAAATATAAATTTAATTTAATTTTAAGTATACATATTATACATAATTATACATCTAAAATCAATTTTAGTTTAAACTATCCTATCAATATAAGTTTACCGAAATCACTGTTGATTGAGTCAATGGGATCTATATTTATGGACAAAGATAGTAAAAAAACATTCATAATGCTCGGGGTAGTTTTTTATTTATGTTCTAAAATTTTGAAAAATTAAAATCAATTTTAATTTTAAGTTTTCAAAATCAGTTTTTATTTTTAATTTTCAGTTTTAGTTATGAGTTAAGTTTCAGTTTATTATTTTTTTGAATTAAATTACTCTATTTACCTTATCTCATCTTAAAATAACCAATATATAAAAAATTGTTACATAAAAATAATTTAAAATAAAAAATATACTAAAATTTTGGTTAAATAAGTTTTTAGTCACTATAAAATTTTATTTTTAGTCTCGGTAAAAAATTTCGAATTTTTAGTCCCTAAAAAAACTTTATTCATTTTTATTTCCTATTCTAAAAAGTTTTTTTTATAAAAAATTAATATTTTTAATCATATAAAATCTAAATAAAAGTGAATAAATTTGTATTTAGGAACTAAACTTAAAAAATTATAATTTTTTAATAACTAAAAATTTATTTAACCTTTAAAATTTAAATTATTTTAAAGTAATTCAAATATTATAAAATTTTAATTTATTTATAATAATTTTAATAATAATAGTCAAAATACCGTAATGGTAACAAACAACGAACGATCCTAAAATTGTAAATATGAATAGAAAATGTAAAAGTTAATAGAAAATTTGATGGTCGGCACAACACAATACCAAGATCTGAGAGAAAGGAACTAGTAAACGTCCGTTGGAGGGGGTGAAATGCTGCCCTCTACTCTTCTAGCTAGAAATAAGAAGAAAGAAAAAGAAAGACGTCAATATCATTTCAACCAGAAAATTAAACACACGCTTTGCGGGTCAGAGCTGCAAGTAGAGATGTAGCTGGATAGATAAAAGCGTTGATTACAATTTACAACTTTTCAATTATCTCTCTCATCACCTGCTGACCCACGGCATGTACACACATAATTGAAACACATGATTAAAAGAGGATAATGTTAACTGAAATTAAATTAAGATACCACGAATACAATTTATTCTAAATAAAAGTGAGTTAACAAAAATTAATGTATTTAAATATATTAATTTTTATTGACTAATTTTGAATATATCAACTAAACTTTTAAATAGTTGAAAATATAAATTTTTAATTTATTTGTATTTTTGATTTTTTTAACAAATATTTTTTAAGTGTTACTTGTTAATATTTGTCTTAAATTATTCTATAATAGATAAGGGTTAGCTGAGTTAGCGTATAAAAGGAATTAGTCTAGTTAAGAGAAAGGGATGTTTGATTCCATTTTTAGAGTTCAAATTAATTTTAGAATTGTAAAGTTAATTTTTGATATGACTAATTGTTCTAGAGTAAATTTTATTTTGAAATTAAAATTAATAATTAAAATTTATGTCTTTATCTTTAGAATTAATTT
>JBBPBP010000004.1:19706269-19743816 GCA_037974735.1 Cicer chorassanicum
ATTAACTATTATTATTATTTTTTAAATTGTTATTATTATTATTATTATTGTTATTATTAATAGATATAATGTATTATTATTATAATTATAATTAATTAATTACTTAAAAAAATATAAAAGCAGAAAAAAAAAAAAAACACCCCAGTAGGAGGTCGCATCCCGGGCCAGCGACCTCCCACTGGGCCCAAAAAATTTCTCACTTCAGCTGGTCGCACCCCCGCCATGAGACCTCATTTTTAGCCCAAAAAGTAGGGCAGATTGAGAAATTTTTTTCAAACTGTGGCAATTTGGGAAAAGGCAAATAAAAGTAGGATATTTTAAGAAAAAATCCCACTTTTTTAAACTATCTTCCATTGTCTTAAAATATTTACACGTGCATAAGGATGAGATAGAGAGGTGGAAATATCCCTCTAAGAGTATTGTTAGGGATTAAAATGTGATTTATTATCATAATATGTATTTTTTTAAAATTAGATAGAGGGACTTAAATGCCTCTTTAAAATACTGTTAAGTATTAAAATAACTATAAGTTCTATTATAGGACACATAAGTAGCCGAAAGATACCTTGGCATACAATCAAAAGTTTCATATAAATAAATAAAAAAAACTTAAATTTTATACGATGGTTCACTTAAAGAGTTAATATTTCAAATAATTAAAAATTGTATTTTCTTTTTACAAGAGAAGATTATTTATTATAGACTATTTAAGTCTTCACTTTTATTTTTATTAAATCCTATATTTGAATTTCTGCTACATTATATACACCAATCATCAAAGTTAAATTATTAAAAATAACAATAAATATTATAGGCAATTGTCAAAATTTATAATAAGAATTTAATTCGTATATATCAACACCGTAAAAATATTTTATATTGTCCGTCAATTACAATATTTAAAATTATGTATATATATATATATAATTGTAATGTATTAACAATATATATTTTTTTTAACTAACAATACAAATAATTAAACTCTTTTTATAATAAGTAAAAGAGAAAATAAACCATCCTAAAAAACTGATTTTGATTTGTTGTCAGCCTGTTAAACCCTTAGTAAAAAAAATAAGAAATTCTTATAGTTTACTTAAATTTATTATTATTTAATCTAAGTGTCAAACTTAAACGTGTAACCAAAACCCAAATTTCAAATTCGCTGTTCTCCGTTACACCGCGACCCCGTCTTCCATACTCGAATCGGGTTCGAACCCGAATTGAACCCTAATCACTTTTTCATTTTACGATTTTGAATTTTCCGTTTGCTTTCGTTGAAGCTGCCATTGAAGAGTTCAATTGCGGCAAGTTCCAGAAACAGGTAGATACTGAAGAGTTCTGCGAACTTCATTCGAGCATTTCTGTTGCAGCGATTCTACGATTTACAATTTGTGCTTCTGTTATCAAGTCCAAGGTGTGCACCATTCTCATAATTTATGGTTATTTAAAATACAACATTCTACTCAATGAATCTAATTATGTGTTTGATATAATTAATCTAGATAAAAATTGTTTATCTTAAAATTGTGCCTTGGTTGTGCTGTGTAATTAGTTTTTTGGCAATGTAGCTTTGTGAATGTCTGCCATAGTTTGCACATTGCTTATTTGTTTCAGGAGCTATGTTTGACTTAGGGTTTATTTGGATTGGCTTATTTGAGATTCTTTATTGGCATAAGTACTTGTGAGTATGTTTATCAGAGCTTATGAAAATAACTTATGAAATGTCCATAAGCTGTATTCGTAAACTATCAAGGATAAATTATGAAAATAGCTTATAGCCTATATAAAAACAATTTGACTTTATTTTACATTATATTATAAAAATAGCTTATACATAAACGCTTACGCTATAAGCACTTATGCTATAAGCTGTTTATCCAAACAAGACCTTATTTAGTTCTGTTATATGCTTAAACTTACGTTAGGAACTAGTTCTTTGATTTCTTTTCTTATGCTTATGTAGTTAAGTTACTGAAAATTTAAAAAATATATAAGGACTGTTAGAATTTTATGATGTGATTTATGGTACTAAGACAAATCATGTGATTATAGCTGTATCATAGTCTGTGTAATTATAACAAGAGTAAGAAAAAATTGTATAGTAGATTAATGTATGAAAATTTATTGAGGGAAACTTCTTAATATCACTTGTTGCAATGTATTGCTTTGAATTTGTGCTTCATCTACAACTGCTGAGACATATTCCTCTACAATGTAAAATTTGCTATTTAGAACCATCATTCTGATATTCAATTGTACTTTTTGCTTTTTCTAAACAGTCTTTTTCTAAGTTCCTTTTACCCTGTCTAATTTAAGTTGTATGCACTGTCTTTTTTTTCAGTTCAAATCTCTTGTTTTCCTCACTAAGCCCATCCCTTGTGACGGTCTCCCTCTCTTTCTTTGTGTGTGTTGGACTTGATCAACATGTCGACTTTCGGAGCCGCAAATACAAATCCAAACAAATCGTCTGAGGTAATGTTATGTTATGTGTTTTAAATGTAGAATGTAGGTGGCATATTTTATTTTTTTGTTGAGGAAGTAGGTGGCGTATTTGGTTTAGGGTTCATTGTCAACAATTTACAACAAACCTACAATTTTCAGGTAGCACAACCACCTGGTGATTCTGTTTCGAGTCTTTCTTTCAGTCCCAAGGCCAATTTCCTCTTGGCTACTTCATGGGACAACCAGGTTTCCCATCTTTCACTTTGTTTTCTTAATTTTTTTTATTGCATTTCATTTATGTCAAGACACAACAAGAAACTCTAACACTAGTTCTTGTTTATCAGGGTTTCTTCTCTTTCTATGTACTATCTCATCGATTGATTGACAATTTTTCCCCTAATAGGTTCGGTGTTGGGAGATATCAAAGAATGGAACTGTTATTAACAGTACACCCAAGGCTTCAATTTCTCATGATCAACCAGTAATGCATTTGCATTTCAACAATTTTAAATAAAATATTTCTGTGAGACTGAAGTGGCATTGAATCAGTGTTGTCAATTGCAAAAAATAGCACTTTGTTTAAATTTCACTACACAAAAGTGCTATAGTGCCGCTATTTGACAACATTATGTACTAAATAGCGTATTGCAGAACAATAGTGATTTCTTCAAATTCCGCTACGCTATAGCGCTACAGCGCCACTATAGCCTCTATTTAATACCACTGCATTGGATGGACCTTTAAACCAAGCTTTTTTTTGTTGTTGAAGGTTTTGTGCTCCGCTTGGAAGGATGATGGAACAACAGTTTTTTCAGGAGGTTGTGACAAGCAAGTCAAGATGTGGCCCCTTTTGTCTGGGGGGCAACCAATTACTGTTGCCATGCATGATGCTCCCATCAAGGAGGTTGCATGGATACCAGAGATGAATCTTTTAGCCACAGGAAGCTGGGACAAAACCGTAAAGTATGCATATTGATTCTTTTTATTCAGTTACAGTCTAAGGAGTCCTAGGTATTTTGTACTAATAATTTAAATTTGGGAATCTAATGTAACATTGTAGTCAGACTGTCAGGCGGATTCAGAAATTTGTGATACAGGGAGCCAAAAAAGATTTAAAGTAGTAATAATCTGTTTAACGAAAAAAAAGTTAATAACAAATGTTGCATAAATATTAAATCATAATAACTAAATATTGCATAAGGTAATATTATTCGTGTGAGAGGAAAATATATTTATAATTTGTCTCTAATTATATATTGTCAAGATGTTGATTTAAAAGATAAAATATAAAAACAATAATTGTACTAATATATATGTGTGGTTGGTGTTGGAACCCCCTTGCCCTCCCCTTGGATCCGTCCCTGATTGTAGTTATGATTGTGTCTTTTCTAGCATATATGATTGGGGCTCCAATTTAGACGAGCATTCTTTCAGAGAGTGGACAACACTCTAAAAATAAAGGCACATAAAACTGCAATGCAGTAGCTAATGTGATAAATTAGTCAAGAAAAAATTAATACATTCAATGAACATGTGAAAATTGTTAGTTAAGAGTCACAAAAACTATATCTGTTTTATGTTTGTAAGGTGGCTTTTTCTATTTGATGATGCATACTCAATTATGATATTTTGTGTTGTGCTTAAGTTATCTGTTAGGCATCATAATATTCTATCTGGAAAAGTATAGCTCCGAATTGGTGGCTTCATTTCAAATACTTTATTTTCACTTTTTTCCCTTCTCTTTAATTTCTGAAAGGGGAAGTGCCAATAGATGTAATAAAATCATGTTTGTGTTGCTATATCTAAAAGTTCTATTGGGATAACATGTAAGCCAATAATTTTCCTTAATAACATGTAAGCCAACACATTGTCCATGCTTAAAGCACAAAGTGTTCTTGCATGTTGGATCTTTCTAAGAGATGTGATAAAATTATCCACACATCTTCACTTAATAATTTTAGTTTGAGGTAGTTCTTTTATGACATAATAGTATAGCCTCTGAGAAAATGGTCGAGACTCAAGAGTTCGGCTTTTGCTGCTCACAATCTTTTAAGTAGAAAGTTAATTCAATATATTATACAATAAAATGGGCCTGTATACTGTCTATGCTTCAATCCTAAAGGACTCTTGTGTGAGTGTGTGATTTTAGAGATGTAATAAAACCATTCATGTTCTTAACCCAATAACTTAAGTGTTGGGATTGTTTGCTCAGGATAAGATATTAGAAGTTTAGAATCTATGTGATCAAGTTGGTGAGAGTATGATACTCACTGTTCTCATTCTTCAAAATAAAAGTTGAATTTCAGGACAAGGTAAACTTCGACTTGTGTTTTGTCCACACTTCAAGTCCAAAGCACTCCTTTATGCGGAAACATGCTGAATATAATTTCAAAAATGAGCTAGTTTCATTCTTGTTCTTTTTGCTTTATGAAGTGTATAATTGTCCCTATGCATGACACTGCCAACTGCCATGTCTGCTAGCAATTTTATGAGGAAAATGCAACTTTTATTCTAGTTCCTTTTCTTGGTATCCATATGTTGGTTTAGAAAGATTTAGCTACTACATAAATTTATGCCTTATTTTCTGCATTAGGTATTGGGATACTAGGCAGTCCAATCCAGTGCATACTCAACAACTTCCTGATCGCTGTTATGCAATGACAGTGAGATATCCTCTGATGGTAGTGGGAACTGCAGATAGGAATCTTATTGTCTTCAACTTGCAGAATCCTCAGGTGATTTTTTATTCTGAAATAAATTTTCATAATTTTGTTGCTTGTAGCTTTGTAAGCAGTAGGTTGGTGTTCTAATGTGAACTATGAGTTTTATACTTTAGAGATGAAGTTTCAACTATAAATTATTTTCAGGATCCACTTGGGTTAACGGGTGCTTGCTTATAATTTTTTCAACATCATGTGAAATCTGTGTAATCTGCTTTTTCTCTATGCAAGTGTAATTCGTAGTTTATACTTTTCTAAATATTGTTAGTGGCAATCTCTTGATTTTCTCAACTATTTTCGACAGCATATATGAAGTGCACAATGTTAATTACTGGAGCTTGATCCAAATCATTTGAACTTTACTTAGTAGTATCACACCTAGGAAAAACCTTAAAGAACAATTAAGTCCGTAAAATAACTTGGTGCTTTAAGGCTACATTTTGAAATTTATTTGAGATTTTTAAAAAATTAAAAGAATGATTATTTAACATTTCAATCACACTTAATACATTTTTAGAAACATTTTATAGCTTTCTTATTTTTTTTTAAAAAAAGCCCTCCAAATCCCTCCATCCAAACATACCATAAGTGTCTTGATAACCATGTTTTTCTTTACTATGGTTAAAATTTGTTATGTTCTCACCATATGGATTACATCTTATCTTTTTAGGCATCCAACAAGAGAAAACATGGAATTTATTAGTAACTGCTTATTAGAGAAAATTGAGTAAATTTAAAGTGAACTCATGGACTATGCAATGCAACCCAAGCTGAACATGAGTGTCTTTGTTTACACTATTTTGTTTTCTTAATTATGGTTTTATATGTCTGACTGTCTGTTAAAAACTGTTTTGTTCTTATATCCTAGTTTTCTGGTTTTTTATATTTCACCTTTTCTCTGACTTCTGGTTTTCGATGATTTTGGAGATGAAAAATTAAGCGCAGATACATATTAATATTTGATGAGCTATTGATTTCAATAAATGTTGATGTTATATGTTTTTCTTGTAACTTATGTGGAAATCTTAACAGACCGAGTACAAAAGGATAGTATCACCCCTAAAATATCAGACAAGATGTGTGGCTGCTTTTCCAGATCAACAAGGTTTTTTGGTATGTGTTTGCTACTCACTTGCATTCAAATACAGTTATAAAAGCCTGAAGTCTTAATTGTTGCCTTTTTATTTCATTCCACCACTGCAATGATGTGGGACAATTCTCCACTTGGTTTGGAGCTTGTATGTTCATACTGTGAAGAACCTCTAGAGCTTGAGGATGCTCTAATTGGTACATTATATTGAAGTATTTAGACAATTGTGTTATCAATGCATTATTTGCTAGAAGGCTTTTTTGAACTGATAGAATTGTATGTCCGCAGTATCTTTTTGGGTATTTTATTTTGTTTTCTCTTTCAATTTAAACAGTTTCCTGTGTTGCTTTTATGCCATTAGGTTTTTTCTTGGTGTTATTATTACTATATATATCCTTGCTGTATACACACTGATCTCAATGTGGATACTATTGAGTATTGACTACTGTTTGTCTGTAGGTTGGTTCAATAGAAGGAAGGGTGGGAGTACATCACCTTGATGATGCACAGCAAAGCAAGAATTTTACTTTTAAATGCCACCGAGAAAATAATGAGATATATTCGGTCAACTCCTTAAATTTTCACCCGGTAATAAACTACATAATATAAAAATTACTTAAATCTCATTTAGAAGGTTGTGGATGGATTTAATATTCTTTATTTCTTTTGTACAAGATCTTATTGATGTCTTCGTGTTCAGGTACATCACACTTTTGCAACTGCTGGATCTGATGGTGCTTTTAATTTCTGGGACAAGGACAGTAAACAGAGGCTAAAGGTTGTTACTTTTTTTTCCCAAACTCTCCTTCTCACTTGTCCTTTCTTTCTGAATGTGATCTATGTAATTCCAAAGCACATTATACTTTTTTCTTACAGATAAAATCTGTTGCACCTTTTTCTTTTTACTGTTTGTATGGCTGAACATAAACATGATAGGTAACTCCTGTTAATTAGAGTGTTAGACTATGTTGCATATAAATTAGAGGAAAGGATAGAGTAGACAGAGATGAGAAGCAGGTGCAAACCCTTGATGTTTTGTCAGGAACTCAAACCGTAATCAGGGGATTCTTCCCCTGTCTTTCTAACAAAGATACTGATTTCTTCCCTACTTCTGTCTGTTGTTACACCTCTAGCTAGAATTTTTTCCACCGTGGGGACTCTTGGTCTCTAATTTGCTTTTTATTGCTTCATAGGAAAATGGAAGGAGGAATCTGTTATGCATAAGATGTGGGTGTTTGTGTTTTATTCTAGGTTCTTAAAGCCCTAGTTACTGTATTAATCATGTATTTATGTAGAAAATAATACAGTCTTCTCATTTTGAAGTTAATTGCTCTTGTAGTAATTTAATAATGTGTTTTGACTGTGTTTTGTAGGCTATGCAAAGGTGTAGTCAGCCCATACCTTGCGGTGCATTCAATAATGATGGTTCCATATATGCTTACGCGGTATGCTTCACACTGTTGTTTTAAACATCATAGTTATTTACTTTCTTTGCAGTTTTCTTAACGTACTTTTTTATATCTTAAATATTCAATTATTCCTTAAATAAGGAAACCTACATTTGTTGGTATGTAAGATCTGAATAATATGCATGTCTTGCCTCTTAAAGTCTTACCTCTTTCTCTCTATCCCCCAAGCTTTTTCCACTAGGCGGAAATGTTCATAGGGACGATCAATCGACGCCATGATGTTTCGCCATGTGTTGGGTTAAAAGATAGATTATTTATCTGTAAATCTCGTTAAATGATTTGGCATATAAGTTTCTTTGGTCCCTCTTTCTCTAACTATTGGATTATTTTCCGTATAGCCAACACTCCTTATTGGAGCTTCTATAGATCTTCTCTAAATATGCCTAAACCAATTGAGACAAGTTTGTACATCTCTTCAATGGGGCCTATCCCAATGTTCTCTCCAATGATTGCATTTCTAAAGTTGTCTTGTGTAATCACTCAACCATTGTAACATCCTCTTCTCTACCATATTATGTTTACTTTCTTGTTCTCCATTTCATGCATCCTGATTGGATCCTATGGTTGAGATCTCCCTCTATCTCATCTCTTTATATGATGGACTTGAGGCATTTGAAACTCGAGACTTGTGGTATCATATATTCTCCAGTTTTCACGTCTACATTAGAATTTGTTTCTCTTGCTAAACTTGTATTCAATATACTCTGCTTTACGTCTTCTTAGGAAAAAAACATGTCCCCAAGACTTGTCACTATATCTTTAAGACTTTAACTATTTGCTCATCTTCACTAAGTGGGGCTGTATCACCTGCAAGAAGTATGTACTGATGTACCATATATTGCATGATAAATATCGAATATACAAAAAAGTAATATACAATATCCAACTGTCAGCTATTTTTTATGTTAAATATTATTCCGCGGGGAAGACATTTTTCAATCTTTTCTGAGCCAACAGAGTATGTATGCTGCTGGATATTGCCTGAATAATGAGATATTGCCAATATTGTAAATGTAAATGCTAATTTGATGAATTTAAATATTCACGACTTTGATGAGAATATGTGCATCCCCCTTCCAAACAAAAAAAGATATCACATAACACATGCATCTTTGAACAGTTAATTATAATGGAAACTGAGTATGAATTGAGTTGCCTAAATCCCACCTGT
Organism: Cicer chorassanicum; assembly: GCA_037974735.1. Lineage (NCBI taxonomy): Eukaryota > Viridiplantae > Streptophyta > Magnoliopsida > Fabales > Fabaceae > Cicer > Cicer chorassanicum. Next base: position 19,715,162 of record JBBPBP010000004.1, read on the forward strand.
CACCTGGATTAGATTTTTATGGTTGAACTGTCAGTTTTATGAAATATGCAATGGACATTTGATTAGTTGATTCCTGTTAAGTGAAGAAAATTGCAATGTTGCTCTCCATGAACTGCTTTAAAAGTAATTAAACAAAATTTTGTTTGCTTTTTATGGACATGTTGATTTGTGCCTTCAATTCAATAATTTGGCTTTAAAACTTTATACATGTCTATAGGTTTGTTATGATTGGAGCAAAGGTGCTGAAAATCACAATCCAACTACAGCGAAGAGCAACATTTATTTGCACTTACCACAGGTACACATGTTCATGCGTGCATACATTCATTTGATGTATATATTCTTGAGAGAAGCGGAATAGTGATATACTTGCTTGTACGTTTTTATGAGATATTTCATCTCGTGATTAACAGGTTTTTCAGAGGGTAATCCCCCACCCCACAAAAACAAAAACAACTTGAGGGATGCTTCATTCATCTTAGTTTTTACGTGTCTTTATATATTAAAAGAGTTTAATGACCATACATTGTCAACGTAAATCATTTTACAATGACAGCAAATACAAGCCGTTGATTATGTTATTATTTTAGGATGATGACAGTTACGTTCGTGTGATGAGATAACAAAATCAATGGTTCTTATTGATTGTCAGTGTAAACCAAGTTTACACTAACAACGCACCTTCTATTTTCACATTAAAATGAATTCATACATACTACATAGACATGTTTATTCTTCTAAAACTTTTTTTCCATTGAAAAAGCTGAACAGTTTAGAAGTAACAGTCTGTTTGAATTGACTTATTTGAACTTATCTATTGGACATAAGAACTTGTGAGAATGTTTGGAAGAGCTTACGAAAACAACTTATGATATGTGCGTAAGTTGTTTTCTGCTTATTTCCAAAAGTTCTCTGGGATATCTTATGAAAACAATTTAACTTTATTTTATCTTTTGTTATAGAAATAAATTTTAGATAAACACCTATATGTTAAACACTTATGCTATAAACACTTAATTAAGTTGTTTATCTAAACATAGCTTGACTGTTTTTCTGATGTGAGCAGGAGTCTGAGGTTAAGGGTAAGCCACGAGCTGGAGCAACGGGCAGAAGGTGAAGTTTGGTGTTAAAGATTCTGTGTTTGGTGCATTCATAACAAGGATTTGAAACTTGAAGCAACATACCGGGTTTAATGATTTGGTGCAACAGCTAAAATGATTAGATTCTAACTCATTCTTAGGTTTTCAACCAAAATTTTCTTTCTTAGGTTTGCCTATTTTAATACTCTGCCAGTGTTCATTCAGCATGATTTAGGGTTAGGCTGTTACTCTTGTTTATCACATGTACAAATTCAAATGTTATCTTTTACAATTCATGTGGACTGTGGATGGATCCTGATGGTTTATTTTTCATAGATAGAGAAGCAATGTAACCTTGTCATTCATGATACAAATGTAATCATTGATACATCATTCATGTTTATATTTTGGGTTATTATGATTTCTGAGAATTAGAGAGGAAAAAAAAAAAGAAGGAAAATGAGGTTTAGTTTGTGCATGTCTGCTCAAAAGAGAAAAAATTGGTAAACTTAGCTTAGAAAATTTGCCCACAAGCTAGATATATCATCTTGTACCGTGCGTGTTTGATTGAGATTCATGGATCTAATTGTGTACTCAACCTCACGATTTGGATTTAATGCAGTAAAGACTGCATGTAGTCATGCAGTTTGAGGATTTGTGTCCGGGTTGATTGAGATTGGAAGGTTAAAATTTTAAACTTTAATTTTATGTTTGATAAAAATAATCAAATTTGTTTGAAATTTGGACTGTCCAAACTCTATTAGAACAGACAAAAGTACAATAAACTTAGCAGTTGAAGAAAAATTTAAATTTGCTTTCAATTTATTGCTCATACCGCTTAATTAGAGTTGGAGGATCCAAGATATAAAACTTATGCCTATATTTCAACTTTCAAGTTGAATGCCTGAGAGTTATAACTGATGGGGAAACTCTGATGTGGATTTGGGGGAAATATGTGGATGAGGTTCAGCATCAAGTTTATCATGGTTCATCTAATGGTAGAAAAAGGTTGTGTACGGTGTATACTTATGTCCCTTGTGTATATTAGAATTAGTCAGAGTTACATCACAAGTTTTAAAGGAACGTTTAGCATGCAAAAGTGAATTTCACAACGAGTATGTTTGGTTGTGAGAAGAAAATAAAAAGAAAAAAATGAAAGAAAAAATGTGAGAAGAGAGAAAAAGAAAAGGTAAAGAAAAGAGCGATATATTTTTAATCGATAAAAATATTGTAAAGTCATCGACTATGCCCTCTTTTGCATATGGAAAGATATTTGGGTTCCAGTCCACAAAAGGTTTATCACTCTTCTCTATTTTTTTTTTTTTTCTAACCAAAGATAATTTTTCTTTACCAATAAATTTTTTCGTTCTTAGCTCAATTTTTGTCTCACCTTCCTCTCTCTCCCTTACCTTTTGGCTATACCATTTAGAGCCTAAGAGTCTTTTTTAAATAAACAACTTAATCGTTTATAAAATAAATACTTATTATGTAAACATTTATTTATAAGTTATTTTTACAATTAAAGAGAAAATATAGTTAAATCATAGAAAGTTGTATTCATAAACTACTATTCTTGAAAGTTTATATAATTTTATCTATAAGCTTATTCAAAATACTTTTTCAGTGATTAGGTTAGCAAATAAGTTCAAATCAGCTCAATAGTTTCTTTTTTTATTTTTTTATTTTTTTTATTTTTTTATTTTTAGTTTATATAATAAGCTATTCATAAGTTGTTGATGCATACAAGTCTTGTATTACAAGATTTCCTATTACAATGAAAATTTCCCTGAATGCATCGCCATGGGAGAGCTGCTTTTCATTTTATTTGCAAAGAGCAAAATAAAATTTTATGCGCTGTCTACAAATTTCTTTTTTCAACGTTTTGCAACTGTATGAAAAATGAGTTTTATTTAATAAAACTTGTTTATATACTTCAAAGTCCTAGTTCAGTGGTAAGATATTGTAACATTAAGGTATCCAATTCAAATTTTCTCAAAGAATAGTTATAAATTGACTATTAATGCCACTTCAGTAAAATATCACTAATCTAAGACTGAGAAAAATAAATAAATTTCACTAATCAAAGAAGTTGGCGAACGTCATTCAAGTGTTTAAAGCAAATGCGTCAATAAATTGAATAAAGATAATGCGTCTTTCTGATTTGGGCTGAAATAAAGTTATCCATATAGAGTTTGCACGAGTTCATTAACATGATCGTCGCTTTGGCCGAGTGGTTAAGGCGTGTGCCTGCTAAGTACATGGGGTTTCCCCGCGAGAGTTCGAATCTCTCAGGCGACGTTTTATTTTCATTTTGGGTAGTCTGTTTTAATGAATGAATTGCCACAGCTCAATATTTTTTAATTGTTGTCACCTTTTTTTTTTTTTTTTTAATTTATTTATTTATTTTTAAAAAATTCCTAGCTTTAATTACTAATTAAAATAAAGAATAAAATAAGCGAGTAAAAAGAAAATTTTTACCTTTTAATTATTTTTATTCGTGGACACCTCTATTTTATTTTCAAAGGTGTATAAAGAATCATTAATTTTTAAAAAAAGTAAAATGCACTTTTGATTATTCTATTTTAAAAATAATTAAAATAAATAAGCAAGGAATTTTATATTTTAATAAAATGAGCTGACAACTTTTTTAAGATAAGTCCACATAATCATAAAAAAAATAAAATTAATGTCACGTTAGCGTTGACCGAGTCAAAATCAATAGAGACATTCATTTGTAAAAGGGGTCAAAGTTAGGGGGGTCAAAATTACAATTTTTAAACTAGAGGCCGAAATTGTTAGATTTTAAACTTAAGAGTCAAAAATGCATTTTAGCCTAAATATTAAATCAATATTGTACAAGTGCACCTGTTTGTTCCTGGTGAATCAAAACATTGTATAAGTATAGGGTTGTTACACATGTATACCTCAAACGTTTCTACTCCATTCAACATCTCATTTCCTCTCTATCTTTCTTCGTATCACATTTATAGAATGACAACATAATCTGCACTCGCGGGTACCCACCCAAATCTATTATTATTTGGGTGAGGAAAATCCGCTTTGATTGGGTGCAAGTGCAAGTTTACCCCAAAATTAAAACTTGGGGACGGGGACGGATTTGTGTGTGTTGGTGTACTTATGTTTGCATGTGAGCTTTTGAACAAGAATCACATAGGCGGATAAGTTAGAAGTCATTCACATCAGTAAATGCATTGTATTCACTCAACAATGAAAGAATCATAGTAGCATCAGAAAAGGACTTACATTATCTAAGAGTGTGACAACACTATTTACAACCTATTTTTGACCAATGAGAATCCAACAAATTAGTTTTTATTATGAAGAAAGTTTCTCACTTTTTTGTCAAAGTGTTCTGTTAAGAGACATAATGTTCTCCATTAGTTTGCCGCTAAATGACAAATGTGTACTTGGAAAGTTCAAAAGTGGTTTGATACCTTTTACAAATTCCAATGCACTTCTTAAAGTGATTTTAACGTGACATTTCTTGCAAGTCCAATCTGTTCATCATCTTTATGACTGGAGAATGTTCTTCTGAAGTAGAGAATGTTCTAGTTAACATTTACACTAAATTAAAGAAGTCATGAATCAAGGTGGCAAGTTGTTTATGTTTGTGTGCCCGACAATTTTATTTTTAAAAGCAAATTTGAATGTTCTCCTTATCTATAAATAAAAGTGGTTTCAAACTGATCATAAACTTGCCCTTATCATTAAATATAAGAAGCTTCAAAGTTTCAAGTGACTACTTTTCAACATAATCCACTTTCATGTGCAAGTATCTTAGTCTCTTTATTTTAAACACACTCCAGCTCTCATAAAAGATATATGGATCACATATTCTGAGGGTGTTTATATCATCATACTCTCAAAACACAACTTGAGTGTAATTTCGATTCCAAACACCATCACATTCATTTGTATCATTTTGAAGTGTTTCTTTTATGTTAAATTGAATAAATTTGTGTAAGTTTGTTGAGGCCAAGAGAACACAAGTTGTAATCATGTTGAGTTTTTGATAATACATGTTGTATAGATCTAGTAGTGATCTAAGAAAAACTGTAAGTGCTGAATGTAGAGAGAAAAACACAAAAAATGGGATTTTGAATTGTGTTTTGTTTAAAAAAAATTAATTATATAATTTTTTTTTATGAATTGACGATGTTAAAATCAAGAACAGATAAAGAGACAAGAAGAAGAATACAAGGCAATTTATACTAGTTCACCATCAACATGGTAGCTACGTTTGGTCCATTCACATTGAAGGATTTAATCCTTTGATCACCAATAGTATCACACGTCCACTTAAACACATACTTGTCAATCTGATTGTGTTCAAGTCTTCTCAATCTTCCAGCTTAGTAAAGACTAAATCATTTACAACTTGAGATGCTATCTTAATTACTATGTGGATAGGATCATTAAGCATAAGTGAGTGATGGTCAAATACAGGGGTGGAAGAGATGGGTGAGGTTCGACTGGTTGTTTTGGTAGGTGTTTGTGGAGGGTTAGTGTGGAGAGGTAGAAAATTCAGTATTAAGGAATATCAATTTAATCTATATCTAAGAATAGCGATGATTTTTGCTATGGTTACCTCAAACATCTCATTTAAGGTGTCTGTATATGAATCAGAGCTGAAGAAAACAGTAAAGGTATGAGAGGTTTTTTTTTGTTTGATGGTGTAGAGAAGGGTGGAGGTTTAGTTGGTTCAGATTCAGACATGTCATTACCATTATTCCTGATAATATTAGTAGAGGAATGAATAGGCTTATAAGTAGAATTTACCTTGTGTCTCTTTTGTAAGATGAGGTTTACTTCTTCCTCATTGGCGTTTACATCATCATCTTCTTCTTCCACTACCACAGTAGATACCATGATTACCCTTTTTCTTTTCTTCTCAAACTCTTAAGATTCTCTTAGCAGAGGGAATCAGCTTCGAAGCATCTCTCAACCAAAGTGATACATTCTTAGATGCTTATGAATGATATCATTACTATTTTCCTCAAATATTGGTGTGAACGAATCTCCAACTAGGAAGGGAATGTCTTGAGATCCACTAGAGTGTCTTAAGAGCCTTTTGACTTCATCGCTTAGCTTTATGTTGTCTTTGGTAGCAATGAGCCCTATTTTTATGATATTGAACACTAGTGTAGAGGAGGATACCAAGTGCTCATATTGAATAACTCCTCCTACTTTCTCTAGAGCCTTAATAAGAGGAGTGCTTATTAGCACAATTGTGGTGAGTCTTGAGTAGGGAATAGTCTTGATCTTGCTTTATATGGAGTTAATGATACAAGAACTCATGTGCTGAAACACCATGTTTGGCAAATTAGTCTTGATCTTCAGGGAGATGTTCCACATCAATCCCTTGTGGTCTTTGTTGTGTAACATCCTCTAAAATTATAAATTAAAATAATTTGGATCTATAAATATATATTTCCAATATTAAATTAGGTGTGGTAATTATTCGCCTTGTTCCACTTATTGGTGTAAAGTTGTTAGTAAGAATTATTTAGTAGATGTATTTTTTATCTCTAAGGCAAGAATAATTTGGGCTAAGGGTTGTGGCTTGGTGTCACACAATCCATCTGTATGAGTAAAAAGTTGGGTTGGGAGTCTATGCCTTGTTTTTGATGAAGGTTAACTAATAATAATAATAATAATAATAATAATAATAATAATAATAATAATAATAATAATAATAATAATAATAATAATAATAATTTCTCTCTTCAATTCCTTATTCAGGCCCAACACTATCTACCCAATAATATTCACTTTAAATAGAAAGGAATATTGAAACCCTAGCCACAATCACAAACCCTATTTCACAAACCCTTTACAAACAAGATTCTGTAAAGAATACAAAAATTCTAGCCACCATCACCATCACTTCTTCTTCTTCGTACATCAAAAAGCTTGAAACTTCTTTTCCCTTGTGAACAACTTCGTGGGGCTTAGAGAATTGTACTAGGAAGAAAAGCGGACAAGGTAAGGGCTTTTCCCCACACAAATTATAGTTAGACCGTTGGTTGGATGGCATGAAATTAATAATTGTGATTGCTTATTTTTTTAAAGGAATAATATGTGGACTAATGAATTAAAATAATGAAACCCCAATCCTTTGTAATAAGTTCATCGTATAATATATATTTTTTAAGAAGTAAAGTATGAATTTTAATGTTATATGTGGTGAAGTTTTGATTTTTATGGCGAATATGAAGTAAAGTATGAATTTAATGTTATATGTAATAAAGTTTTAATTTTATAATGAATATGAAAGAAGAGTTGAATTTGTATGTTATATGTGACAAATTTTTATGATGATGTATGAGTTGAAGTTGAATCTTGTTGTTATATATGTTAACGTGTTAATCTTTATGGTGTGTATGATACCAAATCTTGACTTTTCTCATGGCATATGAATCTTCGTGGAAGTTGCCTTAGTGGCAGGTTTTCCCCATTGGTATGGGTGATCTGTGTGGAAGTTGCCTTAGTGACAGGTTTTCCCCATTGGTATGAGTGATTTTTCTGTGTGGAAGTTGCCTTAATTAGGAGAATTATTTTATAATTTTTTTGTTACCGAAAAAAATTATCTGAGAGCGACATGCAACTCTTTTAAGAACGAACTTAGAGACTGAGTAAAATGAGTTGACTTAAAGTCACAAAATATCTAGATATTTTTCTAGGATGTTTTATAATGAGGGGTTAGTGAAAATATCTATATATTTTCTTACTATGTTGTAATACTTGGTAATGACCAAAATGAGCAACCTCACTATCCCTTTTTGTGTGGACTAGAATGACTTGTGTAAAAAGGATTAGATGGGAAATGATGGGTTAGTAAGATGTTGGAAAAATAGACCCGGTTAAAATTATTCGTCAAAGAATAATTTACTCGAATTACAGAGGATTTATGATTCACAAATATATTACAACGTCACGCATTTCTGTTAAATTCATCAACCAATTGGATTGTGACGATAATAGATATTTTTACTAAAGTAGATCTAGAAATGACTAATGTGATTTGTGTAAGAGTGATTAGATGGTGTAATGATGCGTTTTAGAAAAATATCTAAATATTTTGGGGATTAGTAGTAATGTGAGATCATTTGTTTGGATATGAAGGGAAGGAAGAAGAAAATAAAACTCCAAGGGCACCTAAACCTAGGGGTGGCAAAAATCCCATACATTTATTTATCTTTTCACTTTATTTGAGTTCATTGAGAAGATCAAGTTTATCCATATTAAATGCCATAGTGGAGGCAGAAGAAATGTTACCGAAGATAGAACAAGAAGCAGAACTTGAAGCCATCAGAGAGTTCATAAGGGTTTCAGATAGGTTTCTAAGGTTTTAAAAATGGAAAAAGTGTGGGAAATACATGAGAGTAGTGAATGTCTTGAGTGTTGATGTTTTTGATAAAACATTTGAGTTTCTAAATGTGAAAAACAATAAATAACAGGCACGCGCTAGGACACAAGAAGTGACATGTGTTAGAAAATCACATAACTCACACATCGTTCAAGAAAACTGTTCATATCTAAAATATATTTCATTTTAAGCGCCTAGAGGAAGAGGAAAACTCAATTCATTAGAGGTAGAGCATACATATTTAACCAGTTAGTATGTTTTACTAGAGGCAAAGGCATACATAGACTTCTGCACCACTTTTTTATAAATTGAATGTTTAAATTTTTCTTGATAAAATTTAATCTATCTTCAACAAGGGGTTTTGTAAAAATATCTACCCACCGATGTTCAATGTCAATGAATTTAATGTCTAAAATACCCTTCTTAACATAGTCTCTTATAAAGTGATGTTTAATCTCTATATGTTTGGCTCTTGAATGTAAAATAGGATTTTTGGTTAAACATATAGCAAAAGTATTATTGCTGAAGAGAAAAATGTTACTCTCATTAATTTTAAAATCTTCTAGCTGATGTTTCATCGATAACACTTGAGTGTTGCAGCTGACTGCAAAAATATATTGTTCTTTAGCGGTAGATAAAACAATGGTTCCTTGTCTTTTTCTTGACCAGAAGATTAGATTTTCACCAAGGAATGTGTAGCTTCCATTGGTGTTTTTCCTTTCAAGCATAGTCACCATCACATAAACCAATTAACCTGTACTCAGAGATTGGCTTATAACACAAACCAAGATTAGTAGTTCCTTTTAGATATCTAGGTATCCTTTTAACAACGGTTAAATGGGATTCATTAAGGTCAAACTGAAATTTTGCACACACACACACACTACACAAAATGTCAGGTCTAGAGGCCAGTTTTAAACCATACATAGATTTCTTTAATTTGAAAACATGGTATGGAAATTCAATATCCTCAAATCTAGGAGGTTGTTTAACATACACTTCTCATTTATATAACCATTCAAAGATGGACTTTTCACATCGTTTTCATATAAAATATTTTAAAAAAAAAATTGCAAATGAAAGTAAAATCCTGATTGCTTCTAACCTTGCCATAAGGGGAAAATTTTCAGTATAATCAATATATTCCTGCTGACTATAGCTTTGAGCTACAAGTCTAGCTTTATTTCTTACCACTTCACCTTTCTCATTTAACTTGTTTATGAAAAGTCACTTGTTTCCAATCAATTTATTTTCTTTGGGTTTGGGTACAAGATCCAAAACATCATTTCTCTTGAATTGATTTAAGTCTTCTTGCATGGCCATAATCCATCCATCATATGATAGAACTTTGTCTATTGTTGCAAGCTCGATTTCAAACAAAATTCTGAACATTGATGTTTCATTAAAAACATATCTGGTCTTCATAGGATCACTTAAATTTGCAATGATCAGAGAGTTTGGATGTGATGATTTGTATTTCCATCCAAGTTTAGGTTCCTGTTGACTTTGTCGGGTAGGTGGTTCATTATTACTTGTCCTTGTATTGTCAACGACATCTTCTGGTTCTTTAAAGGGAGATATTGTTGCTTCTTCTGGTTTCTCTAGTTCCTCTTATATCTGTAAATATGCAAAATCTTCATCAAGCTTTGACTTTTTATGGTAACGCTTTTTGTCATCAAACATGACATGGATTGATTCCTCAACATTCAATGTTATTTTATTGTATAGTCTATAGGCTTTAGACCTTTCAGAGTAGCCCAAAAATGTGCACTTTTGAGATTGTGAATTAAACTTGCTAATATTCTCTGTGGTGTACAAAATATAACATATGCAACAAAATTGATAAAATATGAAATGTTCGATTTTATTCTTTTCCACAGTTCACAAGGTGTCTTATTGAGAATAGGTCTTATATAGATTATATTCTTAATATAACATGCAGTGTTTACTACCTCTTCCCAAAAGTGTTTGGCAACAGTCATTTCATGAATCATGGTGTGTGACATTTCCTAAGGAGATCTATTTTTCCTTTCTACAACACCATTTTGCTGAGGCGTTCTAGGAGAAGAAAAATTGTGTAGAATTACATTCTCATCACAAATGTTTTCAAAATGTTTATTTTCAAATTTACCCTCATGATCACTACAAATTGTTGTAATACAATTTTTTTTTTCATTTTGTACTTGTTTGCAGAAAGTGGTAAAAACTTTATGTGACTCATCCTTGTGTTTAAGGAACATTACCGGTGACCACTCGAAATAGTCATCAATAATAACGAGTGCATACTTTTTTCCACTTACATATGGAATCCTTATTGGACCAAATAAATCAGGGTGTAAAGTTCAAGTGGTCTAGAAGTGGAAACAACATTCTCTGAGCAAATGATAATTTTTTTATGTTTCCCTTTTTGACATGCCTCACAAAGAACGTCTGATTCATATCTTAGATTTGGCAAACCTCAAACTAGGTTAAGTCTTTTCAACTTTGAAATTAATCTCAAGTTGGCATCTCCAAACCTTTTGTGCTGAATTAGTTGTTCTTCATTCGCTAACATGAGACACTTTACTTCTTGTTTTCTAAATTTGATAAATTTTATTTTGTAAATATTATTTTTTCTTTGAGTAGTAAATAATATAGATCCATTTGTTTGACTAATTGCCTTACATGACTTTTGATTGAAGACAACATCGTAACCATTGTCACTTAATTGACTTATGCTCAGTAGGTTATGCATTAATCCTTTTACAAATAGAACATTTTTAATAGAGGGAAGAAAACCATTACTTACTGCGTCACACCCTTGTTGAGACAAAATCTCAAATTAATGTTTTGATAATAACTAAACAAAAGTTAATTAAAATTATAATTATGATTCTAAGTGTTTTGGTATTTAACATGTGTGTTTGAGTGTGTTAATCAAAGATAGGTATCAAGCATTTCAAAACAAATCATATTAAAATGAAGCAAACTCATTCCGAGAAACGAAGAACGTTCTCCACAGTTCCAAAATAACAAAAATGATCAGATTGCTAAAGAAAAGATTAGATCCATTACTTATAATCTGTTCCAGAATGTCTCTAGAAATATACGAGGATCATTTCAATATAAGAATCACTCCAAAGGACAAAGGCAAAAGCTATGATTCATAATTCATAAAGCAAGATCATTCTCCAAGTTGAGCAAGCTTCAAGTACAAAACTGACAGACTAAATAGGACACCTCAATTGTACTTTTAAGTAGCTTGCACACATGACACAAAGCATGGATCACTTCAGACAGCTGTCAAGCAAAGATTAAAACTCAGCACACCTCAAAGTAGAAACATAGATTGTTCTTGGTTTACAAGACCTTCCTGCTTTAAGCAAAAACATTCTTGCTTTATGACTAATCTTATCCACTTATTGACACATGATAGTTGGACCATTCTCAACGGCCAAATGAGTTGTCACTAGTCCTGTTGAAGTCTATAAAATAAGCCTTAAGATGAAGAACAGATCAGAGCTTCAAGTGCAAAGCAATACATCACTCATACAATCATATTTGAATTCTCTTGAGCTTCTCAATCATTTCAAATTTTCAGTTATGTTCTTAACTTGATATTAGAATCAGTTTTTACTAAGTTCTGAATCCTAGAATCTATTCTGAAACACGAGTTAAGCATACTCAGATTCTTCCAATCTCTAAATCATCACTTTGTAACTCAAGACTATATGTTGAAATAGTTTGAGTAATTTGTAAAAATCCTTTTATGTTTAAAAGGTAATGTGTAAAAATTCTTTCTGAAGATTGAAAGGTAACATGTGAAAATCCTTTCTAGTTAGAAATGTAGTACTTCTTATCAGATCAAGATTGATCTGTAAAGTTGTGTGAAACGAAGAACGATCTTGCTTTGAGCACTTAGTGGAAAATTTCACAATTGTGAGGACTGGACATAACCCGTATTAGGTGAGTCAGGATATATCTCTGTGTGATATCTCTTCCTTTATCTCTATCTACTTTTTATCTTCTAATCATATTTTATATAGATAAGTTAAAATTATGTGTTTTCACTAACCAAGAACGTTCTTCGTTTATAACCAAGATCAATCTCGAGTTAAATATTTTAAGTTTTAACAAGAATTTTAGAAAGGGACAATTACAATTCAAACCCCTCTTCCTTGTAATTAACATTGTTACTTCAACCCTATGCTCTTACCCTTTTGATTTCCTCCAAATCCTTCAAATTCTCATTCCTTGAGGGTCATATTTTGGAACATAGACTTTTCTCACGTCATGTGTCGTGAGTATCCACTATCCAAGTACCAAGACTAGTGTTTCAACTTTGTTGCTAAAGATATTTGCTAGATTCATTATTTGGTTCTTAGGTGCCCACATTTGATTGAGTCCTAGTTTGTTAGTTCTGAAAAGTGTCTTATTTTTCCATGTTTTCAGCAAAGAACAAGTTCTCTTATCATGAATTTTCTTTAAGCAATATAAGCAAGCAGTTCCAGGTAAGTTAAACTTTGGAGTTTCTTTTGGTTATTAAAAACCAATACCTCTTTTATTGTTTCTGCTAACACCATATATTATAGAAGCTTGTTTGTTTCTGTCTAAGCCATCCGCAACAAATTATTGAAACTTTCTTTCATAATTAATAGAATTACGAAAAATTACCTATAAGGTTTTTGAAACATTATCAATCAGAGTTAGATTTTTGCTTTTTATGCTTTTAAAAGTTTTTTCGAGGGAATTGTACTTAACTATTAAGACCAAATGATTTTTTCTAACATTTTTTTTAGTTTGAGGAGACATTTTAATTCTTGTTTAGAAACTCATGTAACATAATTATAATTTCATTATGAGATATGTCATAAAATACCTCAATTTCCTTATTGACAAATTCATTGTCAAAATTAGAGTGGGAGCGAACATTTACCATCAGAGCCATGTTTGTGTGCTCTTCATCTTCATTAGAGCATTCAACTGGGTCATCCCAGGTAGCCATTAGACTTTTTTTGTTTACATTGAAGTCTTTTCTTTGAGTTTTCCTTCTCAAGCTTAAGACACTTTGATTTGAAATGTCTTTGTTCTTTGCATTCATAGTAGACGAGTTTCTTCTTTTCTGATTTTTCTTTTCTTTCTCTATTATTTGGGAATCGTTTGAAATCTTATTTGGGAAATGGTTGATTCATGTTGTTTTACATGCACTGGATTTTCTTTGAAATGAATGATAACTCTTCATCATCTAAGTCTTCACTCAATTTTTTTGATTCGCTTTCCTCTAATTCCTCCTTAACTTGCAGAGCGTTCGAGTTTGCTTTGTTTCCTCTTGAATTGTTGTTACTTTTGGTCTCCACTTGATAGGCATGCTTATGAGGATCTTCTTGACATGATCAATAGTAGCGTAACTCTTTTAGAGAACCTTTAATCCAGCTATAGTTTGGAACCTTTCTCAATGTCTTCATTCTATTCCATCTAGAAAAACTCTTCATTCTCATTCATCGTGAAAGTTTTGGCTTTATGATGCACCTTGTATTGTTTCTTTTGATCAACATTGAGATCCTTTTTTGGATATTTCAACAGCAACAACATCTTTAGAAGCTTAATAGCCATCTATGATTATTTCCCAAAGCTTAGAATCATGTGAGAGGTAGAAACTTCTCAATTTGTTCTTCCAATATTCAAATTTCTCCCTATCAAACAAAGGAGGTATGTTAGCATTTCCACTTGTAGCTTCATCACCAGAAATTAATACAAAGTTTTTCATGGGTTGTTGTATACGACGGAAGTAGATTTCTTGTATGTTTTTGTAGTGAAGATCAGAAGTCCTTATATAGAGAAACTTCAAGGCCATTAGGGTTTACGAGCGTTGTTATGATTGCATGAAATCAACATGTAACATAATGACTCGTGTCAAATCTTCAGAGATCTTGAATCAACATTAAAAACTTGTCCAAATTCGTCTTCATAATTGATTCAACGTATCTTGATAGAAATGACAGGAAGACCAGACGATGACATGTTTAGAGAATGTCATGCACTTCTCCAGATAGATGAAAAGTCAAAGTTAGCGAGTAGAGGATGTTGGGATGTTGACTTTTCAAATTTCTGGACTCAAAAGTTGACTTATTAAAGTTGACTTTTTTTATCATAGTGGTGACTTTGTTAAAGTGTTGACTTGACGCTTTCACCAAATGGTCAACTGTTTGCGAGATTCATCAGACACAGAGTTATTAGAGCGATGTTATATTAACAGATTCACCAGAGGTGCATTTAACATAGTTATTCACAACTTTAATAGATTTTTGAGGGCTTTGTCTTGTTTTCCTTGGTTATCTTCTCCAATTATCAGAGGATGTAGTGTAAAGTCTTTAAGGTTCACGACAAGGGAAATCCATACTTAATTAAATTCATTAGTGGTATACATTGCCCCACAAAATAATTTTTACTATCATCAAAACAATTAAGAGTCATTATTTTTCAACTCAACTTGGTTTTAACACTTAGAGCGTTCTTTACTTGACAAGATAATGAAAAATATCACAAAGTGTGAGGATTGCAAGTGGACTAAGTTTAAGGGTGAATCAAGATAATTTTTCTTTGTTATTCTCTCTTAAGTAATTTTGTTTAAAATATATTTTGGTCTAAGATTTTGGGTGAACCAGGATAACCACACTACCTCCCCACTTAAGTAATTTTCTTTAAAATATATTTATAATATTAAGTGTATTTAAAAACATTCTCTACAAGAGAAAGTCCCTTGACAACTTGTTAAGTGTATTATGAGAAAAGTGTTTTAAGTGCATAATTAAATTTTAAAAGTGTCACAATTCAAACCCCAATTCTAATGACAATTATTTTCACTTTAAATCTATTGATGTCAGTGCTTTTTAGAAGAGCGTAAACTTTGATTTTTCTTTCTCTTCTTCGTAGCTTTCTTCTCACAAAAATTAAAATTGAGTTGGAAGGCGTTACCAGGATCTTCCTGGATGAAAAATTGTAAAGCAAACACCATGGTGGTCGAAGATGAAATCAATACACTTTGGTGAGGATGCGATTGCTATCAAAACCAACTTCTTAAGCTCAAACCATAAGAAGATGACCAAATATGAACTAAGATAGATGAACGCAGTGGTTTTCGGATCTGAGAACATAGGAGCAAGAATTTTGTTTGAAACTAAAGGGCTGCCCCGCTACATTTCCTTGTCTGTTAGATTGAGAACATTGCAAGAATCTTGAAGAGAGTATCTTTATTGGCTTTTATTGACGTAGAAGACAGATTGAGAGTATTTGCGGATGAAAGATCATGAGATGAATAGCTCAGTTGCGAGTGCTTCTAGCGCAATCTTGTTGTAAATGAAGGAAAATTCAAATGTATTCATTTTTCTATAAGAAAAGAGGCACTACTCCTCTGTTGAAACTTCCTTCTCAGAATTAGATTCATATCTTCCTCTAAATCAGAATCATAACTATCTTTGACTATGTCATTTACGGAAATGTAATATCTCTGAAATCACAAACAAAACTCTAATATTGTATTAGAAATAACATCATTATAATGTTGAGGATGAATCTCATATTGAAAATAAGAAAGAGATCTTGATATAGGAAAAATTCATTTAAATTCATATTATAAAAGGTAAAGAAATAAATACAATGAGTTTTTTTTTCTTCATATAAAGGAAAACTAACTAGCATAACATAACTAACAAACTAACTCAAAGTTTCACCGGATATTTATGCTTAAAGATAACTAGAAATTCTAACAACGATTGATAACATTTGTTTGAAGTATAAGTTAACATCTCTATCTATCTTTACTTCAGAGATTATGACCTCATTCAAATCGCTTCGATGAGTTGAGTTTTCAAGAACCCATTTATTTATTTTTTATTTTATTCAATTGACTTTGATCGAGTCATTGTCTTAATCGTATAGCCTAAAAAGATCATTCCAATGAATGTCATCGACCTTCGTTAGAGTTTTAGATGACTTTTGAATATTAGTCCACAGTGGATCACCTACAAAAGAGGTCCACCATAGCCTTCACCTTTAATTGGTGAAGTAGAAGATTAGGAATTTTAATGAGAAAGAATAAAACCCAAACAAAAGTGTTCCCAATTTTTTCCCCAATCAAAATAGTCTTTATGATGTTGCTATGACGTCGTGTTGAAGTTGAGTGTCACTTAAGTATTTAATGTGGCACTTCATACATTTTGTTGAAAAGAGTTGATAGAAAGACTAAAACGAGTGACACCTTATAATTTCAACGACATTCTTGTTTATTCGCAAATTGCATTAACTAATATGAATAACCCTTATAATTTTAGGAATCAATATGATAATTTACTCGATATCTACAATGGCGCTACCTTTCATTAAAGGGATTAAGCAAATCTCATATATACATAACTAATCTATTATCTATTATCTATTATAATATATTAAAACAGAACTCCAACACCATATGTTGACATGTCATCAGGTTGAATGCCACGATCAAGTTGAATGCCACGAAATCGAATTTGTGCCACTTCAGCAAAAATTCGATGTGTCAGTCTTCTTTTGCTACCTTTCATTTTCCAACAATTCTATACACCATCCACTATCTTATACTATGTCTCCTATTTAAATATTATTTCATAACCTCTACTCAAAATCGTCAAAATTAATCCCACATTATTATTTCATAATGTTTGCCTAAAATCTTCCAAATTAATTCCACATTACTAATCAATACGTTATTTTGGTGTAGATTTCTCAACTTCCCATTTTCGAGAAGAATTTTTACCATCTTTCTTTTGAGAAGGAATACCATCTTTGTTTTAAATACAAGTGCATATAGAATTTTGATTCCTATAAAAGTCTCATACTTCTAAATATGTATTTTTTTCATAGTTAAAATTAATATCTCAACTCTTACAACATAACGTTTGCCCAAAATCTTCCAAATTAATCCCACATTACTACTCAATACATTTTTTTGGTGTGGATTTATCAACTTCTCATTTTTGAGAAGAATTTTTACCATCTTTCATTTGAGAATGAATACCATCTTTGTTGTAAATACAAGTACATATAAATTTTTTATTTCCTATAAAAGTTTCGTACTTCTAAATATGTATTTTTTCATAGTTAAAAATAATATCTCAACTCTTACAACATAACGTTCGCTCAAAATCTTCTAAATTAATCTCACATTACTACTCAATACGTTTTTTTGGTGTGGATTTATCAACTTCCCATTTTCGAGAAGAATTTTTACCATTTTTCGTTTGAGAAGGAATACCATCTTTGTTGTAAATACAAGTACATATAGAACTTTTATTCCTATAAAAGTCTCATACTTCTAAATATGTATTTTTTTCATAGTTAAAAATAATATATCAACTCTTACAATACAATTGATTAATAGAGTAAGCAATATGAGTTATATATTACCTTTGTCATGACACTCATTCTTTAAAATAATGTAACATATCACAACTTGAAAGAATGACAAAAGAGATATCCATTTTCGACTCTACCTGCCATTTACTTATTTGCTAGCAATTGTATACATCTTTTTAGCAAAGATATGATATTGAATCTAATAACATGAGAAGTTTCTTACTGCAAAAGACTTCAACTTCTTTTGAATTGAGAGTACATATGCCTCCCTTGCTTACTGCTAAAATATATTTTGACTATTTATATGTGCCTTTTATTGTTGGATGTGTTTGCTAAGAACATTGGCGGAGAAAGAGCCTTTGGCTTGCTAATTATTTTTGTTGGATCAAAATCTTTTGAACTAATACACTAATAACATGCGTGTAAACAAAATACTATTTTAGCATGTCCTATGTTTTTGGTGACAATATCATCTTATTTTGAAGCATGTGCTCTCTTGAATGGGAAATCAACAATATCTACTTTTTTTGTTAGAAAAAATATATTACATGCTTTTGGTACATCAAAAGACATTTGAATTCAATGCACGTGTTATTTATATTTTGTTACAATTTTATTACTTGTGATTATCATCTTTGAGAAAGAATATATTCATTTGAGAAGGAATATCATGTTTGTTGTAAATACAAGTACATATAGAATTTGTATTCCTATAAAAGTCTCATTCTTCTAAATATGTATTTTTTTCATAGTTAAAAATAATATCTCAACTCTTACAATACAATTGATTAATAGAGTTAGCAATATGAGTTTTGTAAAACCTATGTCATGACACTCATTATTTGAAATAAAGTAACATATCAAAACTTGAAAGAGTCACGGTAGAGATATCCATTTTTTTTCAAAAGATGTCAACCTAGGACACATAAGATGAAAAAACAAAAAAACCACTAACTTCACCCCCATTGAATACAATCGCAATTTCTAGCTATATCTTTAACTAGCACCCCTATAAATACATGTTTTGTCATATAATGTCATGCAATTTGTTGGCCACAGAATTCCAAATATTATTAGCATACACTAACCCCAATCATCAAATGCTTTTTAGTCACTATAAAAAATTTATCCATTTTTAGTCCTAACATTTTTATAAGAATTGGAGATCTTTTAGGAACTAAAACATATTTAACCATTAATTCTAAATTTTAAACAATATTCTATGCATTCTATAAGAGCCTATCAAATAGATAAAATGTTATAAACACATTTTGACATATATTGCAAATTCAAATTTAACTATTACTTGGGACATATTGCACTACTCATTATACAAATTTTAGGGAGACCATGATTCATTTCAATCAAACTAATACAAAAGATAACATCTTTCAATAAAAAGTTAACATCGTCTCCTCATATTAATCACATACATTTGGAAAGATTAGATTTTACAAATTATGAATGTTTAAAATATTTTCTCCCAATATTTCTTATTTAAAAAACAATTTTTTAATTATTTTACTCAACATAAGTAACTTCACAATATACATAATATATGACTAATATAAATTAATTAACAGTCGTACAACACGCGGGTCACAATCTAGTTATTTATAATTTTTAATGTGTGTATTTAATAAACATTCAATCATTCAAATCCAACACTTCAAAAAAATTATTAAATGAGTCCTGTCAATAACTCTACACTATTACATTACCTAAGAAAGTGAACAGTTAACTCCGCTAATGCACATCATGGTTTATTTTGTTAATTTTTGTTTAACTCCGCTCAAAACAACTCATGTAACTATTAAGATAGTGACGTGTCCACAAAGTTAGAGGTGACAATTTCAACTCAACTACGTATATATTTTTTAATAATATTTATTAAAATCTTAAATTAAAATTGTTAAAGTTTTAATTTGTCTTCTTCATCTACCATGAAATTGAAACTTATAAATTCCCATATTAAAATCAATCACGTTTTAGGTTTTTTAAAATCCATAATTCAAAACAAATAATTAGGATTTAAAATAAATCAAATCAACTCGAACATAGTTCATGACTTGACTCAACTATTAAATCATTAAACTTGAATCATAGATAAATGAGTTGGAAATGAAGTTTGTTAATTAATTGAACTATATGTAGTTCAATTTATTTAGTTCATGAAATGACTCGATAATATTATTCAGTAGTTCTACCATTGAATATGTCAAAGATACTTAAATTTTCAAGGTAAGATTTTGTGTGTTGAACTGTTGATTTTATTTTATTTATAAAAAAAATTATTAATTTATTTCAATTAAGAATCATGTAAAACAAATATAATGATAATGTAATAATGATAAGAATTATGTAATAATTTTTGAAGCATAATGATAATGAATTTCATATTAAAAATAAGAATTTTTTCAAAAAGATCTGATATACATTTATAATTTAAAGTTCAACTATTATTTTATGTAAAAATAAATTAAACTAATGATTTGAAAGACTAAAGTTTTAAAAAATTTAACTTTTAAATTATATGGTTCAAGCTAACTGAGGTAACCGGGAGTTTGAATTAGGTTGAATTTAAATTAAAATAAAAGCTTCATATTATCATGAGTCAAATTTCAATCAAACAAATCTTAACGAGTCAAATTGAGCTGAGCCAAGTTCCCTCCACTCCCCTTATTTCAGCCATCTCGAGAATTTACATCCTTCATTTTGTCTATCTATGTATTATATCTTCCTCCATCTTTCTTTCAATTTTGTTTTCTTCTTTGTATTGTGTCTTCTCTAGTTTTTTCCTTTGCTCTCACACACATTTTCTTCCTAAATATTTGAATATGAATTTAGCAAGAGTTGCATCTGTCCAACCAATTCGTTTCACCTATTATTTTAGATAAGGTTTGTAATGGTTTTGGACCTTACAACTCAAGTTAACTTGCCTTTTTATTGTTACTTTTTCCTAACTTAGTTCACTACAAGAAGTTTGACATATACCCATGAAAATTTTGAGCGACGGAAACAAAAAATCGTAGGTATAAATGACCTATATCCATAAACATATGGTCGACCTGGGGTGTAGGTCTTGGGTATCGAGCGAGTGGTAACGAATGAATACAATCTATTCTTAGTCATATAGACTCAATCAATGTGTAAGGAAGTAATGTTGCAGAAACTCATTATAGTCCTAGTCATATAGAATGTGTCATACAAAAGTCTATTGAAGTTCACTGCATTTCTTTTGAAACAGAAGCCAGAGAAGAGAAATTTGAAAAAAGTATAAATTATACATCTTTATTTATGTAAATATAAAGTTACATGATTTTATGTCTTTTGTTTTACTCTAGATGTAGAACCTAAAGAGGCTAAAGGTCCTACAAGAATGTTAGATGTATAGGACATAGATCACAGTTATTTCATAACTGTTAATTTGGACAATTAGAAGAATCATATTGCTGAAAACGTGACAACTCTTACTCTTTTATAGGTAGTGTGGCTAGAAGACATCAATATGCTCTGTCCAACTACAAGTCCAGGAAAAGATATGCCAAATAATAAGGATAAGATGTTCATAATAATAGAAGTATTATGGTTGTATTTGTATTAAAAGAATATGAGTTGAATGAGAAATAGAGGCAATGAAAGGGTGATTAAAAGTCAATGACACGACCAAATTAAAACAAAAACAAAATAAGAAGTTGCATCTATCTTACTAGATTATAGAGTTGATCAATATCATGAATTGGTTTGTTATTGGTATTTTGAAAAAGTAAAAGTAAGTTGCAGTACAAATAAATTCTTAATACTTTAAAAGGTTTATTATGTTGACTAATATTTATATTAATTTAGAAGTTAAGTCAAATTAATAGGCAAAATTGGGCTAGGTTTGAAAATATCCATGGTATGGATACAAAATGTCTCCCACTACATATTGATGAAAATGTTTGTTTCTATCAGTACTTCTCATGAGGTGAATTTCATTTAAAAAACAAAACATGTACAACTTGTTTGATTGGTTTTTGACAAAAAGGGAAAATGAATGGTGCCTAAAAGTAGAGAGATTTACATTGATATTCACACTTGAAAAGATGAATTAATTGTCAATGAAAAAGCTACAAAATTAATGAAAAAGCTACAAAATTAATTGTAAATTTTGATTTGATTTGTTTTGTCCTTACAGCTTGACAATATGCTGGTTGGTTTTAAATAAAGTAGGTTACTTAGATTTACTTTTTTTTTTTACTAGCGTTTGAAGAAAAAAAACATACATCATTTTAGTATAATCCTCTTCATATGTTCCAAAACTATTAGAATACTATCACCCATTTGAAAACATCAGATATTCAAGATCATAACATAGATTTGAAAACTCTTTATTGTTCAAGTTGAGTTTGCAATCAATGTTTTGTGTGACAAACAACGTCGAAGGGATCTCTTTGTTGGGGTATTTATTTTAGACACGAATGGTCGAGGGGATATCGGTGGGTATCGTGATGCAGGACCGAAGTGGGTACCTCTTTAGGTTGCTTGAGAGGTATTGTCTATAGGTGCTATCTTGCAAGATTGGAAATTGGATGTTCATCTTGAAGATAGAAGCTCATATTTTTGTGCAGGATTGTTCAAAGAATCTTGTTTGTGAGCGTTTAGGAAAAAGAAATTGGTGTACATGTAATTGCCAGAATTACAGACTAATCTTGTAAACGTTCAAAATCTAAAATTAAAGGAAGAAACTCTCATTCTTTGAACCAGAACTAGATGTAAACTACATGTTGTTGAGACAAAATCTATAATAATATTTTAATGACAACAAACTTTGATGATTAATTGATAAATAGATTTTGATTTATCTCATTATTTAATGTGTGTTTTTGAGTGTTCAAATAAGAATAAGCAAGATTAGATTAATTTCAAGCAAAGTCTGAACACAAAGCAACCTTCTGATATACATCAGAAAGTTCATAACAGACCTGAGAAATTTCTATCAAAAACAGACTTTAGAATGTTCGCACAAATAAAGCAAAATGAAGTATCTTTATATTACTTCCATTTTTGCTACATAATGAAGACATCATTAAACATATCAAAAAGGAACAAAGTGAAGTAGAAATATCAATCAGAAGGAAGGGGGTTTGAATTGTGATCCTTTTTGAATGTTAATTCCTATTTTTACTTTTTAAATTAACTTAAGATCAATCTTGGTTTCACAAAAAAAATCCATAACGTTCTTGGTTAGTTAAACACAAATGAAACAAATTATTTCTATGTGATCAGTGATAGTATGTGAGAAATAATAAATGATAGGGTTAAGAAAATCACACAATAGTGTATTCGGGTTCACCCAATGTGGGTTACGTCCATGCTCACAGTTTGTGAGTTTTTCTACTAATGTGCTTCTCACAAGAACGTTCTTGTGTTCACACAATCTTTCTTGATCAGTTACAGCATTCACCTTTCAATCTTGAAAGGATTTTTGCAGTCACCTTCCAGTCTTGAAAGAACTTTTACAAAGTACCTTTTTATCACTAAAAATGATTTTTTCAAAATACTCAAATAATCTAAAGAGGTAGACTTGAGTTTTGAATGATGTTATGATAAGAGGTTTTAGGATTAGAATCTACTCAATAAAGAGATCCTTGAATATATTAAAAGAGAGCTGGATTTTTTGCTTAATTGAAAAGTTTTGTGTGCTTGAGTATGATTGTTTTAGTGATGAAATGATTGCACATAAAACTCTTGCAATTGTCTTCACCTTTGATGCTTCTTTTATAGGCATGGAGAAGGTTAGAAAGGACTCAATATAACTGTTACTAAACCTGAAGATAAGCATTTGTTCAGAGTGAGACTTAATAGACGTGTGTGCTATTTAATTTAGAACGTTCTTCTTTGTATCCAGAACGCTCTTGGTTTTGTGTTGAATTGAAAATGTGGCTGAAGGATTTTGTAATTGTTTGATGTCAGTTCTTTGTCTCAAAGTCATGTTGAGCTGTCTACAAAAGATGCAGCAGCAGTGTCCTTTCAGCCTTGTTGTCATAGTTTTACTTGTTCATAGCTCATCAATCTAGAGATTGATTTGTTCATTGGTCTTGATGTTGTTTTTTGCTTCTTTGGGCCTTTAGCTACACTTTTGGGCTTGAGTATAGTTTTGAGTAGTCTTGATTAATTCTACTTTTGTCCTTAAAACGAACAAACCAAAATGATCTTGATTACCCATAATGATCTTAAAATCAATTTTTCAGTTTAGTTAAGGCACGGTGTTTTTTTGATTTATATCATGGTGTGATTGTTGAATGTTGTATGAATGAGTTTGATCACCTATCTTTGAATAAAGCACTCAAGAACACAAGTTAGACATCAACATAGTCAGACTTATGATTAGAGTTTAACTAACTTGTTTGTTTATCTTCAAAACACTTGATTTAGGATTTTGCCTCAACACAAAGCCAATATAAAAAATGAAGAACATTCAGACTTGAAGAATATGTAAAGACACTCATAATCATAAATAATGAATGAAGACATATGATACACCCCTCACCATGTGAACAAGTGCAAGAAACATTTCAGGTTGTCCTTAGTAAAATTAACACAGTTTAGAAGCAACATGAGCAGATGGAAGGACTACAACTTAGTTTGAGAAAATTCATTCAACAACTTCATGAACATCATAAAGTTCATGAGTTTGGAATGTTTGCACAAAAGTACATAAGTACAAAAGCAACTGAAAATTTACAAAAGGCTACTGCACTAGAACTGTTCACTACAGTAAACACAATCATCATGGAAAGATGTGTTGAGCTTTACGTTTTTTCTCTCTTCATTAAAAGACAAGAACAAACTCAACAAACATTTTGAAGTTGACTTAAACTTAGAACGTTCATTGTTATTCAAGAGAAACTTCACTTTCGATTAACCAAATGTTGGGACACCAGCCTAATGGTAACATGAAGATATGCAAGCTTCAATATGAAAGTCTTGCTCACCTATATAAGTATAAGATTTAAGAACTTGAAGATCATGAACTTACATCAAGTATATTTCAAAAACACTTTTCAACGAAGTGTAAAACTTGATTAAAACACTCAAGCATACTCAGGTTTATTTGTATTTGTAAAACCAAGTTCTAAAACATGTATAAGTTCACTAGAAACTCGGTCTTCACTGAGAAATTCAAGATACAACTAATGTCATAAATTGTAAAATTTCTAAAGTCACTTTTTATGATGGAAAAGTGATTCAGTTGATTTATATTTATTTTAAAGTCTTAAGTGACTCTAAAAAAAGTGTCTAAGCCTACTAAGGCTAGGAAAATATAGGTAAGAAAGTCTCAAGTGGCATATTATTAAGGTGCAAGAGTTGAGAAATTTCTCAAGCATCATAGTGAAAAACTAACATGAGTGAGGATTAGATGCAACCTAAGTTGGGTGAACTAGTATAATTTATGTGTGTGATTCTCCAATCCTTAACTCTTAACGTTAATGCTTTAAGTTTACTCAAATCACACACATTCAAACACTTAACAATTGCATGTGAACTAACACTTCAAAAGATTTTGAAGTTCTTCATTTCTTTTATTTCCAATTCAATTCTCATTTTCTTATGACTATTTATTCTACTTCACATGTGAGGACGAAGTAGAGAAATCAATATAAATTGTTTTGTCATTCTCTTTTTTCCTAACTCGTTTAATCTCTGCAATTTGGTTAGTTATTGATTTTGTTAATATCGGTGTTGTGTGGCGAATTTTCTATTTTATGCTTTGATTGATAGAAAAATTATGATCTTAGAAATTTCCGTTTTTAAATCATATCTTGCTTTGAATTGTTAAGTGAAAATTCTGTTTGACATTGTTCTCAACATAATAGAACATAATAGACTTGATTCATACTAAAAGTTATGATTTTTATGTGTTTCTATCAATAATGATTTCATTGAGTATTTTAGAGATTTTCATTAATTTGATCGAAGTCAAAGTGTTTTTTTTTTAAAAAAAACCTTCAATCAACTTTTTTTTTTTGTGTGAATCAACCACTATATTTTCTGTTAATTAAAATCAATACTATCAATCTTTTCATTGACGAATTCCAAAACACATTTGTATAATTAACATGCTTGGAGTAGTTTTTATTATAATTTTACTGTTTGGTATTAGGATTAACATTATTCATTGAAATATTGTGTTAATTAAAATCAATACTATCAAACTTTTCGATGACGAATTCCAAAACACTAACATGCTTGGAGTAGTTTTTATTATAATTTTACTGTTTGGTATTACGATCAACATTGTTCATTGAAATATATATGGCCATATATACGTAATTGCAGCAAAATGGGTTAGACACCTCATGTTGTTTCATTCTAACCCATTGCTCAATGATGCCAATATAAACTATATATGTTGCCACTAGCTCAATGTATGTAAATTGTTTCACTAGTACATTTTTTTAGAAAGAAGGAAGAACTAAACAAACATATTATTGAAGTTGGAACAACTCAACTCAATCAACCCAATACACACAAGATTGTATGTTATTTGAATGCATGACATATTTTTTTAACGTACAAGGACATGAAAATAAGAGATACATGTGTTGTCATGAGTAAGATTCCTAAATATAAAAACCAGAAGTTTGTTAATTTGTTTAAAAAATGAATAATTACGTGATAAAGTGATAAAGTTAGACATATGAAAAGTTTTCTAACAAATGTCATGACGTTGAGTCAAAATTGATCTTTTGAAAATGAATGCTCATTGTTTGTTTGGTAGCTCAATTGACCGCTTTATTTTCGGTGAAGAATTGTTACACATATTTAATGTCCTCATAGAATATGAAAGATGTTCACCTAGATCATAAAATTGCTCTTTGTAGGTTATGAAGGTGTGTTATCTAGGGATGTGCAAAAAATGTAGTTAATTGAACTGCATTCATAAACTGGATTGCCGAAACCAAAGAACTGCACTATAAATTTAAAAAAATCCAGTTAACTAAACTTTTTTTATAAAACCAATTTGAACCACTTTCAAACCTTTTTGTATTCAATATCATAAAATTATTTTTAAATCAACTCATAAAATATTATAAATGATAATATTTAATCAAATAAAAACATCCAAAAATATAAAAAACAAATACATATTACGATGAACAAAAACAAAAATAAAAAAGTTATATATATATATGGGGTGTGGACCGGTGTGTGTTAAAGTTTCTATACATGTATTTATGCTCAATTTTACGGATATTTATCCAAAACTCATATTCATATTGCCATTTTTATTGATAACGGATATCCCAATTAATTTTGAATAAATTCGGTATCATCTTATAATTTAGATTGGTCGTTAATTTAATTCTACAAAATTGACTTTTAAAAATAAATTATTGACTCAAAATCACTTAAAAATAAGTTTTTGTTACAAATAATACAATTAAACTAGTTTTAGAACCAATTGTTTTTTTAAAAAAATCACTTAAAACTGATTTTAAAATTAATCTTTTAAAAAATTCACTTAAAAACCGATTTTAAACAATTCAATAAAAACCGGTTCGAATTGATTTTAATAAAAACCAATTTCGAACATACTAAACTGATTTATAATTATAAATCAGGTTTAAATCGGTTTATAACTGAACTATAACTAGTTCAAAAAATAACCGATTTTTTTTAAAGTGATTTTTAAAAGTTGAACTGCATTATTAATGTGGTGCAATTCAGTTTAGTTTTTGTACCGTTACTGCATAAAAAATATTGATGCTCGCAAGGGATGCTTTATTTCATAGGAACGTAATTTTTGCAGCTGTGTTGTCATACGTTTTCTGCTTCAATAATATGGAAATTGTTGGCCATTTATTTTTTCTGCTCATTCTCACAATGTATGCACTGAGTTATAGTTGGTTGGATATGAATGGTGCTTACCCAAAGCATGCCATTGACCACTTTATTCAATTTGGTTTAATGTTTAAAGTGAGTATATGTGTGCAAAACATATTATATATCTTGGTGTGATGTGGTCATTATGGATACTGCTTAATAAAATATCGGTTCTGTTTGTTTAAATTTTTTTTAAAGAAAGAATTTTTACAATAAAACTTTAACTAAAAAAATTGATTTAAATAATTATCATGAAATATGATTTTAAGTATTTCATTTATTTTTTATAAATTTTGGTTAAATAAATTTTTTAAAAATAATTAAAATATAAAGTTATTTTGAGAAGTTTTTCATAAAAATCATTTTTAACAGATATATTTTTTTAAAAAAATGATTTTTATCATGTTAAAATATCTAATAATAAATATCTAAATTATTAAATGTCAAAATTACTTTTTTTAATTAATATCAAATATCTAAAAAGCTTCTACTATTTTTAAATAATTTTTTATAAAAATTATTTTTGAAAATATAAAATCAAAATCATTTTAAAAAAATCTTAAACAAACGTACTCATTATTTTTATATTACATATTTGTTCGTAATCGTATAAATTATCGTATTTAATTTATCTAGATTTCTTCTATTTTATCTTATCTTTTTGTGTAGTGTAACATAAAAGTCACTTCATAATACTAAATCAAGCAAAATTTAATGTCAGAGGCTTGCACATACTTACATGATCAATTGAATAAATTGGTCAAAGATTATATATTTTCTAAAAAAATTTAGGATGTGCAATTCTCTAGAACTAGTTTTAGAAGAATAAAAAAGAAAATGTTAAATAGCACCCGTAGTCGCTTAACTTAATTTCAGTTAATTTTTAATCATTTATCTTTTTTTTTTTTCTCGATTTGGTCCTTTATTTTAATTTTAAGTCACAATTT
>JBBPBP010000004.1:19747929-19767750 GCA_037974735.1 Cicer chorassanicum
CTCTCTCTCTCTCTCTCTTAGTTTAGTGATATGTGTGTTTTGCGTTGGTGTTGTTGTGTAACTAGAATGAAAAAAATATAAGTGGTGTTGATTTGGTGAATTGATTTTTTTGCCTTATGGAGTTTTCATAATAAATAAACTCTATTTGTTATTCACTCTTCTAATTCCCCTTATTTATAACCCAAAAACAAACTAGAATATGTATCACTTTATATATATATATATATATATATATATATATATATTTTATTTATATTTTATAAATTATAATTGTTGATTAATAAGTAAAACATAAAAATAATTACTACTAGTTATTTAATGTTAAAGAGGGATGTTATATCCTTCCTCCTTAAATAAATTTGGTCCTAAAAATTAAGCAACTTACTTAATAAAACAAGTGATGATACATTTCCAAAATCTCGGACTCAAGTTTCCAAGTGGTCTCTTCGGGTGACATACCTTCCCAAACAACCTTCACCAACAAAATTGTCTTTTTTCTTAATGTTTTCAATCTTCGATCCACAATTCGACTTGGTACCATTTGAAAAGTAAGGTTTGGCTTCAATTGGATTCAATCATGGTGTAAAGATTGTGACGGGTCATGAATGTACTATTTGAGTTGAGACACATGGAAGACATCATGTAATCCAGACAAAGAATGAGGTAAAGCTAATTGGACTCATGTAATCCAATGGGCCTACACGACGAATGATTTGATAAGGACTCATGAAACGAGGACTCAATTTCTTTACTCTCACAGATCTTCCAATACCTACAGTGGGAGTGACTTTAAGAAAAAGCTTGATCATCTTCTTTAAATTCTAGGGGCATTCTTCTATTGTCAGCATAACTCTTTTGTCGACTTTAGGCTATTTTCATTTTATCTTTTATCAATCTAATCTTTTATGTGGTTTCCCTGATAACATTCGATCCTAAGGTTCCTTTATCTCAAACCTTTGACCAACACAAAGGGGTCCTAAACTTACGTTCATACAAGGCTTCGTAAGGCGCCATACCTATACTTGAATGGTAACTGTTATTGTAGGAAAACTCCACTAAGTGTAAATGTGCATCCCAATTTCCCACATCTTCTAATATACAAGCTCTAAGCATTGTTAAGACAAACTCTCAAATTAAGTTTTGATGAAAATAAACAAAGGTTAATTATGTTAATTATGATTCTAAATGTTATGTTAATTTAATATGTGCTCTTGAGTGTTTTTATTTAAGATAGGAACAAAGCAAAGCAAAGAAATCAAATGAAAAACTAAACTGAACATTCTTAATCATAAGTTATACAAAACGGAGAATGTTCTGCAGAATCAAGATTGTCTGTTGCAACCACTTCACCAAACTTTCTCCAACACTTTAACAATGATTTTGCCTTAATTCTTTATACCAATTTCATCAGTACATGGCAAGGAACAGACAAGAATCATTACTACTTAAAACGGTTCTCAAATCACTACGATAAATCATCATGAATATAAGCATGTCAAAAACGGACTGTAACTTTCTCTAGTCTAGAACTGTCAAGAAAGTTCAAATAAGACTGAAGATCAAGATTGATTATAAGTCCTCAGGTTGTCCAGAAGACCATCCGACCAGATTGATCATCAAACTCCACCTTGAGTCAACGTTATTCGTTTTTGAGAAGAACAATCTCTGTTTCTGTAGAAGAAGACTTCTCAGTTGTGCAGAAATTATTCACTCCTTTCCAAACAGTTTTGGATCGAATCAAATGTCTAGATCAAAGCCCAATAATCATCAAGTATTTTTGAAGCTTAATGGGTCATTAAAATGCGCAGGAATTATGTGTGTGATTAAGCAAAAAGGCCCAAAACTGTCAAATGAATGGTGTATTTTTTCAACAGAAAGGTTGCTTGTGTTAGAGGAAAACAGAGCACTACCAACAGCTCTTTCTTACCAGAATTAATTTCCCAAATCGTCTATAAAAGCAAGGCAAAATCACAAGCATCATTCAGAACTTCCAATGCCAAGAATTCTCATTAAATTACATTCACTTGCATCCTTGAAGCTATCTCATTCACAAAAGAAATCAGGCTGAAATTATTTCATACTTCCAGATTATCTTACTGAGTTCTTTCATTCTGAATTTATTCTCAAACAAGAGTTGAGCATAATCAGATTCAACCAAACCTTTTAAATCATTATTGTGTAAACTCATAACTATAAGGATTGTTTATAGTTTGAGAGTGATTAAAAGAGTTAACTGTAAAAATCCTAGCAGATTAGTTAGGTGACTTGATTGAATCCTTTCTGGGTGGAAATGAAGTGTAGTTACAGATCAAGGTTGATCTTTAACTGTGTAATCAGAAGATTGTTCTCCGTTCATTGAACACTTAGTGGAAATCCCACAGTTGTGAGGACTAGACGTAGCCCACGTTGGGTGAACCAAGATATATCATTGTGTAGTATCTCTTCCTTATCTCTATTTACATTCAGTTATTTTTATTGTCAAATTAAATAGAGAAACTAAAAACTGCAATTTTAACTAATCAAGAACGTTCTCAGTTTTCTGGTTCATAACCAAGAACGTTCTGCGTTTCTATTTTTCATAACCAAGATCATTCTTGAGTTGTTTTTCTTAAGTTTTTAACAGGAAATGTTAAATAGGCAAGATTACAATTCAAACCCCCTTCCTTGTAACTTGACATTGCTATATCAAGCATATCTTATAATGTTCAAATGGTCCTCTCATTTAGACCGTCGGTTTGAGGGTGGTAAGCGGTACTAAGATTCAAACGAGTTCCAAAAGCTTTATGGAATGCTTTCCAAAATTGTGATGTAAACTTAGTATCCTTGTCCGACACAATGCTAGTTGGCATTCCATGCAACCTTATTATCTTTTTTATAAATATCTTGGCCAACTTGAGGGTACTGAAGGTAGTTTTCACTGGAATAAAATGGGATGACCTAGTTAATCCGTCTATTTTGACCCATATAGAGTCGTACCCTGCTTGGATACGAGGTAACCCTACTACAAAGTCCAAGGATATTTTATCCCATTTCCATTATGGAATCTCTAATGGCTGGAGTAAACCTGCGGGTTTTTGGTGTTCATTTTTAACCCTTTGACATACTAAGCATTGGGCAACATACATTGTTATCTCGTTTTTCATCCCAAGCCACCAATAGTTCTTCTTAAGGTCTTGATACATCTTGGTGGCACTTTGGTGAATTGATAACCCACTTCTACGGTCTTCTTCTAGAATCACTCTCCTCAAGTTTTTAGCATTAGGTACACCAATTCTTCCTTTAAAGAGAATGATCCCATATGAAGTGATGGAAAAGTCTGGTTGAGTTATC
This sequence comes from Cicer chorassanicum, assembly GCA_037974735.1. Classification (NCBI taxonomy): domain Eukaryota; kingdom Viridiplantae; phylum Streptophyta; class Magnoliopsida; order Fabales; family Fabaceae; genus Cicer; species Cicer chorassanicum. Next base: position 19,751,260 of record JBBPBP010000004.1, read on the forward strand.
TTGGACTATAACTCTCCATCATACTCTTGAGCTTGCCTAATCCTATTACGAAGATCACAAGAGATTTCTAAAGGACATAGTAGGATTCCTGCATCTAATGGTATCATGTTTAGGTTAAGGTTTCTAAATTCTTCTAATAAGCGCATCTCATTAACCATCATATGGGATACATGGAGTGCTTTTCAACTTAAGGCATCAACAACCACATTTTCTTTACTTGGGTGATACTTTAACTCAAAATCATAGTCTTTCAAAAACTCTATCCACCTCATCTGCCTCATGTTCAATTCATTTTGGTCAAATAATTATTTCAAGCTCTTTTGGTCACTAAATACTTCAAATTTAGCTCCTTATAAATAATGTCTCCATATCTTTAAGGAAAAAACTATGGCTGCTAACTCAAGGTCATGGGTAGGGTAGTTTTCCTCATGGTTATTCGTTGTCTAGAGGCATAAGCTACAACTTTACGGTTTTGCATTAACACACATCCTAATCCTTTCAAGGATGCATCACAATAGACTTCAAACCCTAAGGTTGAATCGGGAATCACAAGGATAGGTGCAGTGGTTAAGCGAGTTTTCAACTCATGGAAACTCTTCTCACAATCTTCATCCCATACAAAAGGGTTGTCTTTCCAAGTGGGGCGGGTTAAAGGTAAAGCTATCTGGGAAAACTTTCTAATGAACCTACGATAATAACCGGCCATCCCCAAGAAGCTTCTAACTTCCATAACATTCTTAGGTTGATTCCAATACAAAACAGTTTCTACCTTAAAAGGGTCAACAATCATACCTCCTTAAGAAATCACATGACCTAACAACTTTACTTCACTTAACCAAAACTCACACTTGCTTAGTTTCGAGAACAATTTCTTATCCCTAAGGATATGAAATACTATCTTGAGGTGTAACTCATGCTCTTCAGAATTTTGAGAATAAATGGAGATATCATCAATAAAGATTACTACAAACTTATCCAAATAAGATCTGAAGATGTGGTTCATATAATCCATGAATATAGCTAGAGCATTGGTTACACCAAAAGGCATAACTGGAAATTCATAATGTCCATACCGTGTTCTAAAAATTGTGTTTTGAACATCTTCAGACTTTATTCGAATTTGATGTTATCTTGATCTAAGGCCGATCTTTGAAAAGATGATAGCTCCTCCACTTTGGTCTAACAAGTCATCTATTCTAGGAAGAGGGTACTTGTTTTTAATGGTTATTTTGTTGAGTTGCCTATAATCTATGCAAAGTCTCATTCCACCATCTTTCTTCATAAATAATAAAACTAGACCACCCCATGGAGAGACACTCAGCCTTATAAAACCCTTAGCTAAGAGATCCTCTAATTGAGCTTTTAGTTCTTTTAACTCTAGAGGTGACATCCTATAAGGAGCAATGGAAGTTGGCTTTGCATCGGGAGCTAGGTCTATGGAGAACTCTATCTCCCTCTCTGGAGGTAGGAATATTTCATCTACTTAGTAGACGTCTAAAAATTCATTCATAATTGGAATTGAAGCGACATCAGGTTTAGGTCCTAAATATGAAGATGACATTAGTAGAAAACCTTGACCCCCACTACAAAGACATTGTAAGAGGTGAGACACATTGGGAAGTAGAATGAAATTAGTTTCATTTCTACTCAGAATTGCAGGACAAAAATACAAAATGTTTTCTTCACAATCTACAAGTACACAATTAGCTGAAAGCTAATCCATTATTAAGGATGGCGTCCATTCCTTTCAAAGGTAGACAAAACAAATCAATTGGATAGACTCTATCAGATACAATAAAATGACAACTTTTACAAACATAAGAGGTTTTGACACTACTCTCAGCCTTAGTGGAGACGACCATGGGAGGTGTAAGCTCAGTTAATTTGAGACATAAGCGTAAACACACTTAGTGGAAATAAAGGAATGAGAAGCATCTATGTCAAACAATACTTTTAAAGGTTCATTATTTAGAAAACACTCACCAGCAATCAAGTTGTTGTTTCCCTTAGCCTTCTTAGCATCAAGAGTTTAGACCCTTCCATTGGGTGGGCTGTTTGAGTTAGCTAGCCCTTTTATTTTCCTTTGTGGACAATCGTGACTCAGGTGCCCTAATATCTTACACCAAAAGTAGATGTTCCTACTATACAAGCATTCTCCTTGATGTGATCTTCCACACTTAGGACATTCCCTTGGACCCCTTTCTCGAGGTACAACCGAGTTTTGGGATTGCTTCCCTTTATTGGGGGGCATCTTGACCTTCAACTGGTGAATACTCTTTGGCACATCCCTCCCTTGTTGCCACTTAAGTTGTATGTTCTCCTTCAAACCCCGTAAACTTTCTTCTACTCAACAACCGACATATCTCCCTGTTGAAGGCGTGTAAATTAAAACTCATTTTGTTTTCTTATACTCTTGGGAACATATTTATCCAGAAATACAGTACGAAAATTCTTTCAGTTCATCGGTGTACTCGTACTTATCATGTATGCCTTTGCACCCTTCCACCAGTTCTCAGCTTCTCCTTGTAGCATATGAGTAGCAAAATCTACTTTATCTTCTTCAGTACATCGCACTACAAGAAAAAAATTTAGTCATTTCATCCAACCATGATTGAGCTTCCAATGGCATCGGGCTCCCTAGAAAAGCTAGGGGTTTCAACATGTGAAAGTCATAAAATAATCTGTTTGCAGCCTCTAGTGGAGGTAGTGGCGGTGATTGAGCAGGACCAACAACTTGTGCAAGATGATTCATTATGTTGGCTGTAACAGTTTGTTGTTGTTGCATCATAAGTTGTTGTTGTTGCATCATTTGTTCCCAACGTTCATCATTAGTCCGCCCTTAGTATGGTCGGTTTGACCGAGACTCTGATACTAAAAATGTAACACCATAAGTTAATTGTCTAGAATATAACTTGAGTGTTACCATAAATCGACAAAAAAGATGGTTAATACAATTTTGAAACAAAGTCATGCAAATGTATTAATATATATACTAATCCTTCAAAAGAAAAAGCAAAAAAATGGAGTACATAGTGAAGTAGCAATGTCAAGTTACAAGGAAGGGGGTTTGAATTGTAATCTTGCCTAATTAAAATTTCCTGTTAAAAAACTTAAGAAAAACAACTTAAGAAAGATTTTGGTTATGAAAACAGAAGCGGAGAACATTCTTGGTTTTGGAAACAGAAAACGGAGAACGTTCTTGATTAGTTAAAATCACAGTTTTTTAGTTTCTCTATTTAACTTGATAATAAAAATAACTGAATATAAATAGAGATAAAGAAGAGATACCACACAATGATATATCTTGGTTCACACAATTCGGACTACGTCCAGTCCTCACAATTGTGAGATTTTCACTAAGTGTTCAAAAACAGAGAACAATCTTTTGTTTAACAGTTAAAGATCAACCTTAATCTGTAACTCCAATTCCTTTCCACCCAGAAAGGATTCAATCAAGTCACCTAACAATTCTGATATGATTTTACAATTTACTCTTTTAATCACACTCAAACTATAAACAATCCTTATAGTTATGAGTTTTCACAATAATGATTTAAAAGATTTGATTAAATCTGATTATGCTCAACTCTTGTTTGAGAATAGATTCAGGATAAAAAGAACTTAGTATAATGAACTAGAAGTGTATGGGAGTTTAAGACTGGTTCTTTTTGTGAATGAGATGCCTTCAAGAATGCAAGTGAATATGATTTGATGAGAAAACTTGACACTTGAAGTTCAAAATGTTGCTGAGAATTTGCCTTCCTTTTATAGACGATTTGAGCATTTAATTCTGGTCAGAAAGAGCTGTTGGTAGTGCTCTGTTACTTTTGACCAAAACAATATAGGTGAATAAAAATAATCCATTCAAGTGAACTGTTTTCGGCCTGCTGAACTGGGCTGATTTACTCAAGCTTAAACAACTTTTCTGCGGGTTATTAAGATCCCTTAAGCTTCAAAAATATTCGTTTGATTATTGGGCTTTTTATCTGGAAACTTGATTTGATCCAAAACTGTTTGGAAAGGAATAAACAACTTTTGCAGAACTGAGAAGTATGTTTCTGCAGAAACGGAGATTGTTCTTTCAGAAATGGAGAATGATGATCAGAAGTGGAGATTGATGATCAATCTGGTCTGATAGTCTTCTGGACAGTCTGGGGACTGATAATCAATCTTGAGGTTCAATCTTGTTTCAACTTTCTTGACAGTTCCAGACTGGAGAAAGTTACAAACCGTTTTGACTTACTTTGATTCTAATTTTAATTTTGAAGAGCGTAGAAGCTCCCCCTCAATTGATGCAATAGATGTTTTTATTACACTGAAATAGATAATTCAATCAAATTTTCAGCATAATGAATATTTCATTGATTTTTCAAAATAATACAATTGAAAAGTACAAAATATAAGATCTTGATTACAAAAAGGACTTCTTAATTATCATAATATAAAAACTAAAATTAATTGTCCCCCTTTGTCACACAAAAAGGAAAGAGAAAAAGATTCTTATTTAGCTAAAGAAGGAGAAGATCCTTCTGAAGATGCAGACTTGGAAGGATCAGGAGCAGGAGCAGGCTGAACAGGAGGAGGAGGCATACTGAGCTTGGGGGCAAGAGTTTATGTGAGCCAAGATTGTGGCAAGGAAGATTCTAAATCCTATTGAGTTTGTCGGGCCAGAAGGAGTTGCAGGGTTGCCATTAGTTTCGAGTTTGTGGGTTCCTTTGGAGGAGTCATGATTGGAGGATGGACAGGAGCAGCACTGCTTAAAGAAGTAGAGATGGTAGGTAGAGAGGCAGGTAGAGGCTGAGGGTTAGGTTGGGAGGATGAGGTTTGGTTAATGGAAGGACCGGGAGTGACTGGAGAAGTCAAAAATTAACTGATTCCAAATATGGATGAAGAGGTTGTCTGGGGGGAAATATAGGCAGGCATCATGGCTGACACATTTTGACGTGGGAGAAGTGTGGTCATGGGATCAGGTGGAGAGTGGAAGTATTGGGAGAATGACATAAAGTCAGTAAAGGATAAGGTGGATGGTTGTGGAATAACGGAGAAAGTTGGAAATTCTGGAGGAAGGTCTGGAGCATTCTCAGCTGCTCTGTTTGGGGATGGGGAGGCTGACGTTGGGTCTGGGGCTGCAGGTTTTCTTCTTGCAGAGCGTTTTCTTTTGAGAGGGGATGGAAAAGTAGAGGTGATGGGGGCAGACCTTCTAGTTGTTGGAAAGATAGGCTGACATGATGGTGTAGGGGAAGGTTGTTTTGTGACGGTTATCTTCATATGAGCAATGTTTTTTGTGGAGAATTTGGATAGTTTCAAGAGGGATTTTTCATTGGACAGAGGGATTTAAAAAAAGTTAAAGACTTTGGTTAAGATCATACCGTAGGGAACGGTATTTTTCTTGTAGTCTTTAGTTGCAGCAACAATCATATGATGAAGGATGAGATGTGCAAGATTGAGGTGTTGACAGTTCATGAGATGATAGATGATCAGCGCGTCGTTGTCAGAGACATACTCAGGGCTTCCATAATGTGGAAGAATAGTATGTTGACTCATATTATTAAAGATCTTAGGGAGGGGTTTGAGGTATGTGGAGAGGTACCGAGTGGTGTTTTCTTGAAATAGTTCAGAGAAAACATCGATTTGTTTCAGGTTGAGAGCTGCATACCATGTGTTCCAAAAAACAGCAGGACCTTTAGTAGGAAGGTCCAAGATTGATGCTAGAATATCAGGAGTCAACCTTATCTCGATTCCCTTAATGGTGGAAATCAGAAGAGATTTATCAGAGAATGTTTGGGCTTGACTGTAGAAAGCCCTAACAACATCTGGATATTAGTGCTCAGATGTTTGCAGAAGACTTGTCTGATGCCAATGGGTCGCTGAGCCCATTTGGCTTTAAACAGTTTGGTGGCTGTGGGAGGGATTAGAGGAGTGGATTGAGTTTTGGCTTTCTTGGAAGGTGGAGAAGGTTGTGCAGGGGAATCAAAGTGTGATGAAGATTCAGAGGTGGGAGAGGAAGGGCGTTCAGGTGAAAGAGGTTGTTTGGTGGGTTGTGAAGAAGGGAAGTATGAGAGGGAGAACGTTCTTGAGTGGAAGAGGGAAACTCCTGAGGGATAGGAGAACGTTTTTGGAGAGGAGAACGTTTTGGATAAGGTGAAGGGGTTTTTTGAGGAACAAGAGATGTGGGAGGGACAGTAGAACGTTCTGTGATAGGGAAACGTTCTTGGTTTTGGGTGGGTGAAGGTTCAATGGGTGGGGAACGTTCTTGACTTACAGAACTTTCTGAAGAGGAAGATGGAGTGTGTCTGAATTTCTGCTTAGGGGCAAAGGTTTTGAATCTCTGGGGAATTTTTAAATTTTTTCTTGCCAGAAATTTAGAGATTGTCATGGTGTTTTTTATTTTAGGGGATGAGTTATGGGATGGCTGGGTTTGGGAGAAGAGAAAAGTTCGTTAATCAATCTCCATTTTTGATATGGAGGAGTTGATTGAGAAGGTTCAGACGAGAATGGAGATTTTGATGGAGTGACAGGTTTTGTGGATTGTGTTGGGTTTATGGCAGAAGGGGTATCAGATGATTCATCTGAATAAGAGTCTGAAATGATGAAGTAAGCAAGTTTAGTGATTGGGGTTTGTGAAGTCCCAATTCCTGCCAAGACTTTCATTGAGCGTCTTTTTGGTTCTGGGGGATTGACAAATTTCTTTGGTGGTGATGGATATATAAAGGGTTTGCGCATGTGTGGGGGAACTTGAGCAATGTTAGTTGGAGGGCAAAAGTAAAGAGGGGGAAGAATGGTGGTCAAGGGTTCAGGGATAAAGGAGTTAGTGTTAGTCTCAGGAAAGGATGAGAGATAGTCTGAAAAAGAAGTATCAGACAAGTGTTTTGGAGGAGTTGGTCTGGGTGGTGGAGATGGTGAACGATTGAAGGATGTTGATGGTGAAGATGATGGTGATGGTGTATCGGTGCATGCATTTTTGCGTGCGGATTGTTTTGTTCGAGCCATTGTTTTGTGGAAGATGATGTTTGATGAAGATGAAGATTTTCTGAAAATGAAAGGTTTAATAACTGCAACACGTTTTTGCTGTTTTTTTTTATAAAAAAAAAAACAATGATGATTTGAACCTAGGGAAGTGACAAATGTTTGTGGGCGGGAAACAAAGTGACCTTTGAAAGCCTAGAGGCACAAGCATTAAATGCCAAGACATGTCTTTCCTGCGCATGAGGAAAATGATGACTTGGGAGAATGTTTGTTGAAAAACGGAGAAAGATGCCTGAAAAACGGAGATTGATAAACGTTTTCTGTTTTCTGCAGAAGCAGTTTTAACGCAAATTTTCAGGATTTTTCATGATTTTCAGTTTTTCTTTGATTGAATTGAAACTTTCCTCAACTAAAGGCTTTGTAAAAATGTCAGCAAGCTGATTTTGAGTATCAACAAAGATTAATTCAATATCTTTCTTGTTAACATGATCACGAATAAAATGATGTTTTATTTCAATATGTTTTGAGGAGAATGCTGAATGGGATTTTTTGATAAATTGATTGCACTAGTATTATCACAATAAATTAGAATGCTTGAGTAACTTACAGAGAAGTCTTCAAGTTGATTTTTTATCCAAAGAACTTGTGAGCAGCAATTTGCGGCTGATACATATTCAGCTTCGGTGGTTGATAAGGCTGTAGTATTTTGTTTCCTGCAAGACCAGCTGATCAAAGCATCACCCATAAATTGACATGCTCCACTGGTGCTTTTCCTTTCAGTTTTATCTCCAGCATAATCAGCGTCGCAATATGTTACAAGATCAAAATGAGAACATTTTCTATACCAAAGACCAAGATTAGTAGTTCCAACGAGATATCTAAAAATTCGTTTCACAGCTGTTAAATGAGATTCTTTTGGCGCAGATTGAAATCTAGCACATAATCCTACTGCGAATACAATATCTGGCCTGCTAGCAGTAAAATATAGCAAGGAACCAATCATTCCTCTATATTCTTTTTCAGAAACTGATTTTCCATGTTCATCTTTGTCTAATGAAGAAGATGGATGCATAGGAGTAGACATGATTTTTGCTTCATTCATTTTGTACTTGGTTAACAAATCTTTAATGTATTTTTCTTGACAAATAAAAATACCATTTTCAGGTTGTTTAATTTGTAATCCAAGAAAATATCTTAACTCTCTCATCATGCTCATTTCAATTTCACTTTGCATGAGTTTTGAAAAGCCATCGCACATTTTTTCATTAGTTGATCCAAAGATAATATCGTCGACATACACTTGTACAATGAGTAAATCATTTTTATCAATTTTCATAAATAGTGTAGTGTCGATTTTTCCTCTAGAAAATCCATTTTTGATTAAGAAAGAACTCAACCTTTCATACCAAGCTCTTGGTGCTTGTTTTAAATGATATAGAGCTTTGGTAAGTTTGAAAAGTCGTTTAAAAATGCACTTTTAACATCCATTTGAAATAACTTAACAAGTTTATGAGATGCATATGCAAGAAGTATACGAATAGCTTCTAACCTTGCAATGGGAGCAAATGTTTCGTCGTAGTCTATACCTTCTTGTTGGTTATATCCTTGAGCAACCAATCTTGCTTTGCTCCTTACTACCTTACCTTCTTCATCTAATTTGTTTCTGAAAACCCAGTGTGTACCAATGATTGTTTGATCTTGAGGATTTGGTACCAAGGTCCAGACTTCATTTTTACCAAACTGGAGCAATTCTTCCTTCATGGCTTCAATCCAAGATTGATCAACTATGGCTTCTTTAATTGATTTTGGTTCAACTTGAGAAATCATTGTCATGTTGTTTTCATCATTCTTGAATGATTTTCTGGTTCTAATTCCGTCAGTTGTATCCCCAAAGATTTGGGTTTGAGGATGATCCTCTATCGTTCTCCAGCTTTTAGATGGAGAATGATACGAAGATTGTTTATCAATCTCCGTTTCCTGCATATCAGGTTTATGTTGTATGTCTGGCAGTTCTTCTTCCTTTTTTGTTTTTTCAAATGCTAAATAATCAAACTCATCAAATAGAGTATGCATGCTGATTTCTACCACTTTAGTTCGTAGATTAAATACTCTATAACCTTTAGAGTCGGTTGAATAACCCAAGAAAATAGCTTTGTCTGATTTTGCATCAAATTTTCCAAGAACATCTTTGATATTTAGAATGTAACAGTAACAACCAAAAATGTGAAAATATGAAATGTTTGGTTTTCTGTTTTTTCCAGATTTCATATGGAGTTTTGTTTACGATTTTTCTTATGGATACACGATTTAAAATATAACATGATGTATTGACAGCTTCAGCCCAAAAATATTTTTCAACATTACACTCTTCCAAGATTGTTCTTGCCATTTCTTGTAAGGTTCTATTGTTTCTTTCAACAACTCTATTTTGTGGAGGAGTCCTTGCACAAGACAGATTGTGAGAAATGCCAAGTTCTTCAAGAAAAGTTTTAAAAGAGGCATTTATGAATTCTCCTCCATGATCACTTCTTATAGAAATGATTCTGGATTCTTTTTCATTTTGTACCTTTTCACAAAAGATTTTAAAAGCATCAAAAGCATCACCTTTTTGTTTTAAAAATAATACCCAAGTGTCTCGTGAGAAATCATCAACAATAACAAAGCCATACTTCATTCCTCCTAAACTTGTTGTTTTAACATGACCAAATAAATCTATGTGAAGCAATTCAAGAATTCTGTTTGTGGAAATGAATTATTTTGAGGGAAAACTGCTTTTGACTTGTTTTCCCTTAACACATGTTTCACATATTTTATCTTTTTCAAAATTCAGTTTTGGTAATCCCCTAACGAGTTCTAATTTTGAGTGTTTAAAATGGTTTTCATGCGAAATGCCATGTCCTTTTATGCCAAATCGATTTATCTTTATCGATAGACATGAAGCATGATTCATCAGGCAGTTCTTCAAGATATAAAACATAAAGATTTTTCTTTCTGGTTCCAGAAAACAGTACTTCTCCAGATTTTGTTTTTATGATTTCACATAGGTTGGTTTTGAAAATAACTTCAAAGCCATTGTCACATAGTTGACTTATGCTTAAGAGATTATGTTTCAGACCTTCAACATACTGAACATCAGTTATTTGAGCAAAGTTTTTCTTACCAATTGTTCCTTTACCTTTGATTCGAGCTTGATTGTCATTTCCAAAAGTGACTGATCCTCCATCTTTCTTGACGAAGGACATGAAGCAGTTTTTATCACCTATCATATGTCTTGAACAACCACTGTCCAAGAACCATGGCTTTTTCTTGACACCTTGAAATCCAATCTGCATTTTTTGTTTTATTAACTTTTGGTACCCATTTTGTCTTGGGTCCTTGTGGATTAGTTCTAGATTTTGATTCTCTCTTAATATGACATGTTGATTTAGAGTGTCCAATCTTAGAACAGGAAGAACATTTGATCAATTGATTTTGAAATAATTTTGAAGACTGTTTTTTAACTGGTTTTGACAAATTTCCAGATAATTCTCATTTTTCGGTTTTAGCTGGAGAACGTTCTCCTTTTTTCTGAAAAGAATTTCTTTTTGTTCCAGACTGTTCTCCCTTCTGTTTGTTCTTGATTTTCTCATCTCTTTTCTTAAAATAACATGCAAATTCAAGATGTCTAATTTTGCTGCAGTTTGAACATTTGATCTTGCATTTACTTTCTTTTCATTCCGGAATAAAAAAGTTTTCATACATTTTGGTTTTCTAAGTTTGATTAAAACATGACCAGCTTTTTCAAATATTCCTACTTGAGATCCCATGATATTTTGAAAAGTTTCAGTAGCTTTAATGAAATTTGACATATCATTCTTAAAAAGTTCAACTTCAGCTTTAAGGAGAACGTTCTCCTTTTGAAGTGCAGAACGTTCTTGACTTTCTTGTTTTTCAGTGTGAAAGTCTTCTATCTGAGATTCTTTCAGATTTTGAATGATTTCTTTAAGCTTATCATTCAGAGCCTAAGTTTTCTCTTTCTCTTCTTTTTCTTTATAAAATTTTCTTTTAATGAACTATACTTTTGAATGAGTAAGTTGTCAAATTCTTCCTCCATTTGTTCAAACAAAAAACAGGGTTCAGAATTTGTTACCTCATCGTCTTTAGTGTTTGCCATTAAGCATATGTTGGCTTCTACATCTTCTTCTTCATCAGATTCATCTAAGTTATCCCATGTCGCCATCATTGATTTCTTTTTGAAAGGAAATCTTTTTGGTGTTCTTTTGTTCAAGGGAAACTCAGATTTGTAATGTCCCAACTTATTACATCCAAAACATGTGATTTGGCTCTTGTCTATTTCTATTTTGGGATTTTCTCTTTTGTTTGGAAATCATTTCTTGATCTGGTCTCTCCTTCTCATCATTTTGTGAATTCTTCTAATGAGAAGAGAAATTTCTTCATCAGCATCTTCTTGTCCAACTTCTTCTGTTTCTTCTTCTATTTGGTCTGGTATGCTTTCTTGAGATGCTTTTAAGGCTATTGCATTTCCTTTCTTGACAGGTTTATCTTCTTGTAGCAATACCTCATGTGCTCTAAAGGTTTATCTTCTTGCAAGGACTTTAAGATTTTTGGCTTGGCTTATAGCTGTCACCATTGGTCTCCATATGACTGGAAGACATTTCATGATCTTTCTTACTTTGTCTTGTACTGAGTAAGTCTTTCCCAAATATCGCATTTCATTCACTATAGTTGTGAACCTTGAATACATTTCATCAATGGTTTCTCCTTCATTCATTTCGAACAACTCAAATTTTCTTATGCCGATGTCTATTCCTGTTTCTTTGACATGGTTTGTTCCTTCATGATGAATTTGCAGTGTATCCCAGATTTCTTTAGCAGTTGTGCATTCATCAACTCTTTCACTTTCATCCCTGCTCAAAGCACACAATAAGAATAATTGAGCTTTAGAGTTTAGGAGTACCTTAGGTTTGTCTTCAGATGTCCAGTCGATTTCTTACTTCTCAACAGAGTTTGAATCATTTTGATCAACTCATTTGTAAGGATGGTTGGAAATTTAAGATATATATTTTCTCATTGGTGGTCACATCTTATAGGATGTTTAGTGTGATTGAGTTTCACATGATGATTGATTTCTTGTTATTATTATATTTCTTGATTACCAAAAAAACAAAAAGTATGCAATATATTAAGTATCAAAAATGATAAAATAAACACGCACATATACTTAAACCATTAACTTTTATCTACTATGTTTCTGAATTTGTTTACTAGAAATCTAGAATCATGTAAAAAAAACTAATAAAAAATTTCATTTTTTTTATATTATATATTTGTTCGTAATCGTATAAATTATCATATTTAATTTATCTAGATTTCTTCTATTTTATCTTATCTTTTTGTGTAGTGTAACATAAAAGTCACTTCATAATACTAAATCAAGCAAAATTTAATGTTAGAGACTCACACATACTTACATGATCAATTGAATAAATTGGACAAAGATTATATATTTTCTAAAAATTTTAGGATGTGCAATTCTCTAGAACTAGTTTTAGAAGAATAAAAAAAGAAAAGGTTAAATAGCACCCGTGGTCGCTTAACTTAATTTCAGTTAACGTTTATCTTCTTTTTTTCCTCGATTTGCTCCTTTATTTTAATTTTAAGTCACAATTTGATCTTTTATGTTTTAAAATGTCAACAATATTATCCTTTTTTTACAAAAATTCATCAAAATTTTCAAATAAATCCATAAAGTTAATTATATTCTTTAATATAATACAAATTTAATCAAATTCGTAAGTCAAATATTCAAATAAACTCATATTTTCATTCTTTATTTGATGTTGTTAGAGATGGAAATATGAGTTTATTTAAAGGTTTGAGTTACGAATTTGATAAAATTTGTACTATATTGAAGAATATAATTAATTTTACGGGTTTTATTTGAAAATTTTGTTGAATTTTTTGAATTTTTGTAAAAAAAAAGGATAACATTGTTGACATTTTAAAACATAAAAGATCAAATTGTCACTTAAAATTAAAATAAAGGACCAAATCGGGAAAAAAAAAAAAGGACAAAAACGTTAACTGAAATTAAGTTAAGGGACCACACATGCTATTTAACCAAAAGAAAAAGATAATAATTGATTGTCATATTAAATTTAATAGTTATAATATAAATATGTGTGTATTTTATAATTTGTATTGAAAATTGTGCATTCTGAGCTTTTAATTTAGGTTGCGTAAAATCTTAACCTAACGTCATCTCCTCGTCTATTGAGCTCTTTATCAACAATTGGTTGTACGTTATCTTTGACAACACTGAAAAAGGAAGACATTGCTTTCCATATATCACTTCTCTCTCACCCTCTCACTCTCTCTCTCTGAGAGAATACGAACATAAATCACGATTTCATATTAATATATATATAAAAAATCAAAGGTGATTCCCGTGTTTTAATAATTATAATTTAAATATGTGTGTATTTTATAATTTGTATTGAAAATTGTGCATTCTGAGCTTTTAATTTAGGTTGCGTAAAATCTTAACCTAACGCCATCTCCTCGTCTATTGAACTCTTTATAAACAATTGGTTGTATGTTATCTTTGACAACACTGAAAAACGAAGACATTGCTTTCCAAATATCACTTCTCTCTCACCCTCTCACTCTTTCTCTCTGAGAGAATACGAACATAAATCGCGATTCATGTTACTTATATATAAAAAAATCAAAGGTGATTCCCCTCTTTTTATCATCAATTTCATTTAATTTTTTTCTTTTTTTTTTCTTAATTAATATTGTGTTACTTTTTATCATTTAAATCCATGAGTGACATGCCAAAACTCGATTCATGACTATCATTTCAGGTCAGATCAAATGAAAATCATTCACAATTTTTTTGTCATCTTTGATGTGCTTTGTACAACTGTTCATTTTTGGAATGCTCAACATACATCTCTAACAATTGTGATTTCCTTGATTAAATATAGATCTAATATGGACAATGTAAGAAGGTAACAATTATACATTTATATATATATATATATATATATATATATATATATATATATATATATATATATATATATATATATATATATATATATATATATATATATACATGTTCACATTCATATTTGTTATTATACTTTATTTTGAGGAATATTATATATAAGATTGCTATTTATTTTGAATTAATCAGTTTTTAATTTACTATCGAGAAGAGTCTCATCAAATATCAATGACTTTTATTTTGAGCTGTGACATATATTATGAGGAGTATTTAGAACAAATTTCAGCATTAAATATAAGAGTAAATGTCTATTTTGATCCTGGAACCAAATTACATTCTTAAAGTTTATTACACACAAGAGAGTATTTTTATTGGTATATATCCCTGTAAAATAAGTTTTCCTTTGCATGCATGATATATTACTCTTTCCTTAAGCGATGGCGTTACTTTCCAATGAGAGGTGCTTTGATTATTGAATAACTGATAAAGATATTTATTTTATTTTAACTTATGCAGATGTGGTCCAGTACGCAACTCGATCTTGTGGCATCTTATGGTGATTCATGTGGTTGGAATATGGTAAGACTAAAAGAAATCATTTTATTTTAAATAAAATAAAATAAGATTTTACTATTATAACATATGATCCTTCAATACGTTATCCATCATTTTGGTTACGGGTTTTGAACATTGTATAGTTTACCTCTCTTGTGTGTACATAATCTTGAAGATCATCGAGAGATGGAGCATATTCGGTTAAGGATAACATGTTGGAGCGAAGCTTGGCATATGAAGAATCCAAATGCTTACTCCATAAGTTGAAGAATCAAATGTAGCTATGTGATAAAGTGGAGGTACATATTCAGGCTCATTGTGATAACAACAATTGTATTCCGCCAACAAGATTTTGTGGCCTAAAATCAGATTCATGAAGACTTATTACCAATGTGGGTGTAAATGGGGAGAAATTTTACTATAATAGTAATTTGATTGTGATTTAAAAGAAAAAAAATTAAGAACGTTATGAATGTAATTAGTGAATATGCATTCATATTACTCTAACTCCTATTAATAAGTGAGTCTAGTATTAGTGGTCTTTAAGATGATCATTCACTTACTTATATATGTCGTATAATTATGATTCACTTTGTATTGTAACGACATACTTGATAAGAGGATAACACAAAAACTTTTATATTATCTATTATGAATCTTGCTCTTTTAATTTATCTTTTAACACGTTATCAATACAAAATTCCAACAACTTGAGTTGATATTGATTTTTGCTCGTAAGTGTTGCTACTGATGTAGGCATGTTTTGATTTTAGTTGTATCTTGTACGGAAAATGGTAATCGAAACTATAATCAACATTGTGTAGAATATTTAATTTAAGATTAATTTGTGATTATATGTTCTTTTGTCTTATTTATGATGATAAGTTTAAAATACTATGATAGATCCAATACTATGAGCTCATATATGTTCACTACACAAAAGAACAAGCCTCGTCATGGCAAACATGGATTTAAAAGGAATGCATAGAAATGATGTTTGATTCAGGCGTATATAATATTCTATTAAAAAGGAAACTTAGCCTAAATTTGGATTATTCGAAAATTATGGTGACACTGCACGATTATACAAAAACTAGTATTTGTGGGACAACTTAGCCTAAATTTGGATCACTTGGGCTTAAAAACAAGTAACTCATTTTTAAGGATCAATACTCAATTAAATATCATAAAGTTTATACTTAAATTAAAGGTAATTGAGTATAGTTTCCATAAAACAAACAATCAATCAAAACTAAGGTCTAGATAAAACGTTATGATCAAAACATCACATATATGTCCTGCGAATTTTAAGTTAACAACACTCATTCAATCACACTAATTTCCTAATGAATTTTTACAAACACAAATGGTATAAATTATGAATAAATCAAACAATGAATATATCAAAACAACATCACAATGTCAATTCACTCAACTTAATTTGTCACAATAGTGAAGTTCAAGGTCTTTAATTTCAAACACATCAAAAGAGCATAATTTCATGTCATCAAAGAAATTCAACTCTACTATAATCTATTCTCAATTTTAGTCATAAAACTTCATATGCATGAACTATTTTAACAATGTATTCCAAAATCCCTAAATCTAACATACAAAAAATCATTTTCTTCATTTCAAACTCTTAAACCCCGAATCTCTAATTTATGGTACACACTATCTCATACATGCATGAAGAAAAATAAGGAAAGAGAAACCCACCTTTTGATTTCCAAAAGAATTGAGAAGATGATGATACTCTCAACTCTTTCTACATTGACTTCTAGCAAAAAAGTGTACTCTTCCTTTCTTTTCTCTTTTTTTTTTCTTTCTCCTTCTCTTCTTCTCTTTCTCACCCTTTCTTCTTCTATCTCTCAATCTTTCTTCCTTTCCCTCTCAGTTTCTATCTTGCCCTTTTCTTATTCTTTTTTTTTTCCTCTCCTATTTAGTAATGTTTCCCC
>JBBPBP010000004.1:19773039-19784599 GCA_037974735.1 Cicer chorassanicum
TTTGAATTTTTGTAAAAAAAAGGATAACATTGTAGACATTTTAAAACATAAAAGATCTAATTGTCACTTAAAATTAAAATAAAGGACCAAATCGGGAAAAAAAAAAGATAAAGGACTAAAACGTTAACTGAAATTAAGTTAAGGGACCACACATGCTATTTAACCAAAAGAAAAAGATAATAATTGATTGTCATATTAAATTTAATAGTTATAATATAAATATGTGTGTATTTTATAATTTGTATTGATAATTGTGCATTCTGAGCTTTTAATTTAGGTTGCGTAAAATCTTAACCTAACGTCATTTCCTCGTCTATTGAGCTCTTTATAAACAATTGGTTGTACGTTATCTTTGACAACACAGAAAAAGGAAGACATTGCTTTCCAAATATCACTTCTCTCTCACCCTCTCACTCTCTCTCTCTGAGAGAATACGAACATAAATCGCGATTTCATATTAATATATATATATAAAAAATCAAAGGTGATTCCCGTGTTTTAATAGTTATAATATAAATATGTGTGTATTTTATAATTTGTATTGAAAATTGTGCATTCTGAGCTTTTAATTTAGGTTGCGTAAAATGTTAACCTAACGTCATCTCCTCGTCTATTGAACTCTTTATAAACAATCGGTTGTACGTTATCTTTGACAACACTGAAAAAGGAAGACATTGCTTTCCAAATATCACTTCTCTCTCACCCTCTCACTCTTTCTCTCTGAGAGAATACGAACATAAATCGCAATTTCATATTACTTATATATAAAAAAATCAAAGTTGATTCCCCTCTTTTTATCATCAATTTCATTTAATTTTTTCCTTTTTTTTCTTAATTAATAGTGTGTTATTTTTTATCATTTAAATCCATGAGTGAGATGCCAAAACTCGACTCATGACTATCATTTCAGGTCATATCAAATGAAAATCATTCACAATTTTTTTGTCATCTTTGATGTGCTTTGTACAACTATTCATTTTTGGAATGCTCAACATACATCTTTAACAATTGTGATTTCCTTGATTAAAAATAGATCTAATATGGACAATGTAAGAAGGTAACAATTATACATTTATATATATATATATATATATATATATATATATGTTCACATTCATATTTGTTATTATACTTTATTTTAAGGAATATTATATATAGGATTGCTATTTATTTTGAATTAATCAGTTTTTAATTTACTATCGAGAAGAGTTTCATCAAATATCAATGACTTTTATTTTGAGTTGTGACATATATTATTAGGAGTATTTAGAACAAATTTCAGCATTAAATATAAGAGTAAAGGTCTATTTTGATTCTGGAACTAAATTACATTCTTAAAGTTTATTACACACAAAAGAGTATTTTTATTGGTATATGTCCCTGTAAAATAAGTTTTCCTTTGTATGCATGATATATTACTCTTTCCTTAAGCGATGGCGTTACTTTCCAATGAGAGGTGCTTTGATTATTGAATAATTGATAAACATATTTAATTTATTTTAACTTATGCAGATGTGGTCCAGTACGCAACTCGATCTTGTGGCATCTTATGGTGATTCATGTGGTTGGAATATGGTAAGACTAAAAAGAAATCATTTTATTTTAAATAAAATAAAATAAGATTTTACTATTATAACATATGATCCTTCAATACGTTATCCATCATTTTGCTTACGGGTTTTGAACATTGTATAGTTTACCTCTAATGTGTGTACATAATCTTGAAGATCATCGAGAGATGGAGCATATTCCATCAAGGATAACATGTTGGAGCCAAGCTTGGCATATGAAGAATCCAAGTGCTTACTCCATAAGTTGAAGAATCAAAGGTAGCTATGTGATAAAGTGGAGGTACATATTCAGGCTCATTGTGATAACAACAATTGTATTCCGCCAACAAGATTTTGTGGCCCAAAATCAGATTCTTGAAAACTTATTACCGATGTGGGTGTAAATGGGGAGCAATTTTACTATAATAGTAATTTGATTTTGATTTAAAAGAAAAAAAAATTAAGAGTGTTATGAATGTAATTAGTGGATATGCATTCATATTACTCTAACTCCTATTAATAAGTGAGTCTAGTATTAGTGGTCTTTAAGATGATCATTCACTTACTTATATATGTCGTATAAATATGATTCACTTTGTATTGTAACGACATACTTGATAAGAGGATAACACAAAAACTTTTATATTATCTATTCTGAATCTTGCTCTTTTAATTTATCTTTTAACACGTTATCAGTACAAAGTTCCAACAACTTGAGTTAATATTAATTTTTAATCGTAAGTGTTGCTACTGATGTAGGCATGTTTTGATTTTAGTTGTATCCTGTACGGAAAATGGTAATCGGAACTATAATCAACATTGTGTAGAATATTTAATTTAAGATTAATTTGTGATTATATGTTTTTTTGTCTTATTTATGATGATATGTTTAAAATACTATTACAGATGCATTGTAGTTTTTTAATGTAGCTGTTTAACACTTTATGGGTATTATTATGGTTTATGATAAAATATAACTTGTCTTCATAAAGTAAATTTGATAGATCAAATACTATGAGCTCATATCTTTTCACTACACAAAAGAACAAGCCTCGTCATGGCAAACATGGATTTAAAAGGAATGCATAGAAATGATGTTTGATTCAGGCGTATATAATATTCTATTAAAAAGGAAACTTAGCCTAAATTTGGATTATTCGAAAATTATGGTGACACTGCACGATTATACAAAAACTAGTATTTGTGGGACAACTTAGCCTAAATTTGGATCACTTGGGCTTAAAAACAAGTAACTCATTTTTAAGGATCAATACTCAATTAAATATCATAAAGTTTGTACTTAAATTAAAGGTAATTGAGTATAATTTTCAGAAAACTAACAATCAATCAAAACTAAGGTCTAGATAAAAAGTTATGATCAAAACATCACATATATGTCCTGCGAATTTTAAGTTAACAACACTCATTCAATCACACTAATTTCCTAATGAATTTTTACAAACACAAATGGTATAAATTATGAATAAATCAAGCAATGAATACATCAAAACAACATCACAATGTCAATTCACTCAACTTAATTTGTCACAATAGTGAAGTTCAAGGTCTTTAATTTCAAACACATCAAAAGAGCATAATTTCATGTCATCAAAAAAATTCAACTCTACTATAATCTATTCTCAATTTTAGTCATAAAACTTCATATGCATGAACTATTTTAACAATGTATTCCAAAATCCCTAAATCTAACATACAAAAAATCATTTTCTTCATTTCAAACCCTTAAACCCCAAATCTCTAATTTATGGTACACATTATCTCATACATGCATGAAGAAAAATATGGAAAGAGAAACCCACCTTTGGATTTCCAAAAGAATTGAGAAGATGATGATACTCTCAACTCTTTCTACCTTGACTTCTAGCAAAAAAGTGCACTCTTCCTTTCTTTTCTATTTTTTTTATTCTTTCTCCTTCTCTTCTTCTCTTTCTCACCCTTTCTTCCTTTCCCTCTCGGTTTCTATCCTGCCCTTTTCTTGTTCTTCTTTTTTTTTCCTCTCCTAGTTAGTAATGTTTCCCCCATTTCTTTTTTTTTTTCTCTCTCTTAGTTTAGTGAAGTGTGTGTTTTGCGTTGGTGTTGTTTTGTAAATAGAATGAAAAAAATATAAGTGGTGTTGATTTGGTGAATTTACTTTTTTGCCTTATGGAGTTTTCGTAATAAATAGACTCTATTTATTATTCACTCTTCTAATTCCCCTTATTTATAACCCAAAAACAAACTAGAATATGTATCACTTTATATATATATATATATATATATATATATATATATATATTTTATTTATTTATTTTTTACAAATTATAATTGTAGATTAATAATTAAACATAAAAATAATTACTACCAGTTATTTAATGTTAAAGAGGGATGTTATATCCTTCCCCATTAAATAAATTTTGTCCTCAAAATTTAGCAACTTAATTAATAAAACAAGTGAGAATACATTTCCAAAATCTCGGACTCAAGTTTCCAAGTGGCCTCTTCAGGTGACATACTTTCCCAAACAACCTTCACCAACGAAATTGTCTTTTTTCTTAATGTTTTCAATCTTTGATCCACAATTCGACTTGGCACCAGTTTAAAAGTAAGGTTTGGCTTCAATTGGAATGAATCATGGTGTAAAGTTTGTGACGGGTCATGAATGTACTCTTTGAGTTGAGACACATGGAAGACATCATGTAATCCAGACAAAGAAGGAGGTAAAGCTAATTGGACTCATGTAATCCAATGGGCCTACACGATGAATGATTTGATAAGGACTCATGAAACGATGACTCAATTTCTTTACTCTAACAGATCTTCCAATACCTACAGTGGGAGTGACTTTAAGAAAAAGCATGATCATCTTCTTTAAATTCTAGGGGCATTCTTCTGTTGTCAGCATAATTCTTTTGTCGACTTTGGGCTATTTTCATTTTATCTTTTATCAATCTAATCTTTTATGTGGTTTCCCTAATAACATCCGATCATAAGGTTCCTTTATCTGAAACCTCTAACCAACAAAAAAGGGTCCTAAACTTACGTTCATACAAGGCTTCGTAAGGCGCCATACCTATACTTGAATGGTAACTATTATTGTAGGAAAACTCCACTAAGTGTAAATGTGCATCCCAATTTCCCACATCTTCTAATATACAAGCTCTAAGCATGTCTAATAATGTTTGAATGGTCCTCTCAGTTTGACCGTCGGTTTGAGGGTGGTAAGCGGTACTAAGATTCAAACAAGTTCCAAAAGCTCTATGGAATGCTTTCCAAAATTGTGATGTAAACTTAGTATCCTTGTCTAACACAATGCTAGTTGGCATTCTATGCAACCTTATTATCTCCTTAATAAATATCTTGGCCAGCTTGAGGGTACTGAAGGTAGTTTTCAATAGAATAAAATGGCACGACTTAGCTATTCAGTCTACTATGACCCATATAGAATCGTACCCTGCTTGGGTAAGAGGTAACCCTACTACAAAGTCCATGGATATTTTATCCCATTTCCATTATGGAATCTCTAATGGTTGGAGTAAACCTGCGGGTTTTTGGTGTTCACTTTTAACCCTTTGACATACTAAGCATCGGGCAACATACATTATTGTCTCGTTTTTCATCCCAAGCCACCAATAGTTCTTCTTAAGGTCTTGATACATCTTGGTGGCACTTCGGTGAATTGATAACCCACTTTTACGGTCTTGTTCTAGAATCACTCTCCTCAAGTTTTCAGCATTAGGTACACCAATTCTTCCTTTAAAGAGGATGATCCCATATGAAGTGATGGAAAAGTCTAGTTGAGTTATCTTGGACTATAACTCTCCATCATACTGTTGAGCTTGCCTAATCCTATTACGAAGATCACAAGAGATTTCTAAAGGACATAGTAGGATTCCTGCATCCAATGGTATCATGTTTAGGTTAAGGTTTCTAAAGTCTTCTAATAAGCGCATCTCATAAACCATCATATGGGCTACATGGATTGCTTTTCGACTTAAGGCATCAACAACCACATTTGCTTTACTTGGGTGATACTTTAACTCAAAATCATTGTCTTTCAAAAACTCTATCCACCTCCTTTGCCTCATGTTCAATTCCTTTTGGTCAAATAATTATTTGAGGCTCTTTTGGTCACTAAAGAAGTATCAGACGAGTGTTTTGGAAGAGTTGGTATAGGTGGTGGAGATGGTAAACGATTGAAGGATGTTATGGTGAAGATGATGGTGATGGTGTATCGGTGCATGCATTTTTGCGCGCGGATTGTTTGGCTCGAGCCATTGTTTTGTGGAAGATGATGTTTGAGGAAGATGAAGATTTTCTGAAAATGAAAGGTTTAATAACTGCAACACGTTTTTGCTATTTTTTTTATAAAAAAAAAAAAAAAAACAATGATGATTTGAACCTAGGGAAGTGACAAATGTTTGGGGGCGGGAAACGAAGTGACAGCTTGTCAGAGTGACCTTTGAAAGCCTAGAGACACAAGCATTAAATGCCAAGACATACCTTTCATACGCATTAGGAAAATGACGATTGGGGAGAATGTTTGTTGAAAAAAGGAGAAAGATGCATGAAAAATGGAGATTGATAAACGTTCTCCGTTTTCTGCAGAAGCAGTTTTAATGCGAATTTTCAGGATTTTTCGTGATTTTCAATTTTTCTTTGATTGAATTTAAACATTCCTCAACTAGAGGCTTTGTAAAAATGTCAGCAAGCTGATTTTGAATATCAACAAAGATTAATTCAATATCTTTCTTGTTAACATGATCACGAATAAAATGAAGTTTTATTTCAATATGTTTTGAACGAGAATGCTGAATGGGAATTTTTGATAAATTGATTGCACTACAGAGAAGTCTTCAAGTTGATTTTTTATCCAAAGAACTTGTGAGCAACAGTTTGCGGTTGATACGTATTCAACTTCGGTGGTTGATAAGGCTGTAGTATTTTGTTTCCTGCAAGACCAGCTTATCAAAGCATCACCCAGAAATTGACATGCTCCACGAATGCTTTTCCTTTCAGTTTTATCTCCAGCATAATCAGCATCGCCATATGTTACAAGATCAAAATGAGAACCTTTTCTATACCAAAGGCCAAGATCAGTAGTTCAACAAGATATCTAAAAATTTGTTTCAAAGCTGTTAAATGAGATTCTTTTGGCGCAGATTGAAATCTAGCACATAATCCTACTGCGAATACAATATGTGGCCTGCTAGCAGTTAAATATAGCAAGGAACCAATCATTCCTCTATATTCTTTTTCAGAAACTGATTTTCCATGTTCATCTTTGTCTAATGAAGAGGATGAATGCATAGGAGTAGACATGATTTTTGCTTCATTCATTATGTACTTGATTAACAAATCTTTAATGTATTTTTCTTGACAAATAAAAACACCATTTTCAGGTTGTTTAATTTGTAATCCAAGAAAATATCTTAACTCTCCCATCATGCTCATTTCAAATTCACTTTGCATGAGTTTTGAAAAGCCATCGCACATTTTTTCATTAGTTGATCCAAAGATAATATCGTCGACATACACTTGTACAATAAGTAAATCATTTTTATCAATTTTCTTAAATAGTGTAGTGTCGATTTTTGCTTTCGAAAATCCATTTTTGATTAAGAAAGAACTCAACCTGTCATACCAAGCTCTTGGTTCTTATTTTAAACCATATAGAGCTTTGGTAAGTTTGAAAACATGATTTGGTTTTGATTGATCTTCAAAACTGGGAGGTTGTTTTAGATAAACTTGTTCATTTAAAAAGCCGTTTAAAAATGCACTTTTAACATCCATTTGAAATAACTTAACAAGTTTTTGAGATGCATATGCAAGAACTATACGAATAGCTTCTAACCTTGCCACGGGAGCAAAGGTTTCGTCGTAGTTTATACCTTCTTGTTTGTTATATCCTTGAGCAACCAATCTTGCTTTGTTCCTTACTACCTTACCTTCTTCATCTAATTTGTTTCTGAAAACCCAGCGTGTACCAATGATTTTTTGATCTTGAGGATTTGGTACCAAGGTCCAGATTTCATTTTTATCAAACTAGAGTAGTTCTTCCTTCATGGCTTCAATCCAGATTGATCAACTATGGCTTCTTTAATTGATTTTGGTTCAACTTGAGAAATCATTGCCTTGTTGTTTTCATCATTCTTGAATGATTTTCTGGTTCTAATTCCATCAGCTGTATCCCCAATGATTTGGGTTTGAGGATGATTCCCTATCGTTCTCCAGCTTTTAGGTGGAGATTGTTTATCAATCTCTGTTTCCTGCATATCAGTTTTCTGCTGTATGTCTGGCAGTTCTTCTTCCTCATTTGTTTTTTCCAATGTTAAATCATCAAACTCATCAAATAGAATATGCATGCTGATTTCTACCACTTTAGTTCTTAGATTAAATACTCTATAACCTTTAGAGTCGGTTGAATAACCCAAGAAAACAGCTTTGTCTGATTTTGCATTAAATTTTCCAAGAAGATCTTTGTTATTTAGAATGTAACAAAAACAGCCAAAAATGTGAAAATATGAAAAGTTTGGCTTTCTGTTTTTCCATATTTCATATGGAGTTTCGTTTATGATTTTTCTTATGGATACAGAGTTTAAAATATAACATGATGTATTGACAACTTCAGCCCAAAAATATTTTTCAACATTAGACTCTTCCAAGATTGTTCTTGCCATTTCTTGTAAGGTTCTATTTTTTCTTTCAACAACTCCGTTTTGTTGAGGAGTCCTTGCACAAGACAAATTGTGAGAAATGCCAAGTTCTTCAAGAAAAGTTTTAAAAGAGGCATTTATGAATTCTCCTCCACTGGATTCTTTTTCAATTTGTACCTTTTTACAAAAGATTTTAAAAGCATCATCTTTTTGTTTTAAAAATAATACCCAAGTGTATCGTGAGAAATCATCAACAATAACAAATCCATACTTCATTCCTCCTAAACTTGTTGTTTTAACAGGACCAAATAATTTTATGTGAAGCAATTCAAGAATTCTGTTTGTGGAAATGAATTCTTTTGAGTGAAAACTGCTTTTGATTTGTTTTCCCTTAACACATGCTTCACATATTTTATCTTTTTCAAAATTCAATTTGGGTAATCCCCTAATGAGTTCAATTTTGAGATATTTGAAATGGTTTTCATGCTGACATGCCCTGCCCTTTTATGCCAAATCCATTTATCTTTATCGATAGACATGAAGCAGGATTAATCAGGCAGTTCTTCAAGATATAAAACATAAAGATTTTTCTTTCTAGTTCCAGAAAACAGTATTTCTCCAGATTTTGTTTTTATGATTTCACATAGGTTGGGTTTGAAAATAACTTCAAAGCCATTGTCACATAGTTGACTTATGCTTAAGAGATTATGTTTCAGACCTTCAACATACTAAACATCAGTTATTTGAGCAAAGTTTTTCTTACCAATTGTTCATTTACCTTTGATTCGAGCTTGATTGTCATTTTCAAAAGTGACTGATCCTCCATCTTTCTTGACAAAGGACATGAAGCAGTTTTTATCACCTATCATATGTCTTGAACAACCACTGTCCAAGAACCATGGCTTTTTCTTGACACCTTGAAATTCAACCTGCATTTTTTGTTTCATTAACTTTTGGTACCCATTTTGTCTTGGGTACTTGTGGATTAGTTCTAGATTTTGATTCTCTCTTAATATGACTTGTTGATTCAGAGTGTCCAATCCTAGAACAGGAGGAACATTTGATTACTTGATTTTGAAATAATTTCGAAGACTATTTTTTAATTGGTTTTGACAAATTTCCAGAACATTCTCCTTTTTCTGTTTTAGCTGGAGAACGTTCTCCTTTTTTGTGAAAAGAATTTTTTTTTGTTCCATAATGTTCTCCCTTCTGTTTGTTCTTGATTTTCTCATCTCTTTTCTTAAAATAACATGCAAATTCAAGATGTCCAATTTTGCTGCAATATGAACATTTGATCTTGCATTTACTTTCTTTTCTTTCTAGAATAAAAGAGTTTTCATACATTTTGGATTTCTGGGTTTGATTAAAACCAAGACCAACTTTATCAAATATTCCTACTTGAGATCCGATGATATTTTGAAAAGTTTCAGTAGCTTTAATGAAATTTGAGAGATCATTCTTAAAAAGTTCAGCTTCAACTTTAAGGAGAACGTTCTCCTTTTGAAGTGCAGAATGTTCTTGACTTTCTTGTTTTTCAGTGTGAAAGTCTTTGATCTAAGATTCTTTCTGATTTTGAATGATTTCTTTCAACTTATCATTCAGAGCTTGAGTTTTCTCTTTCTCTTCTTTTTCTTTATAAAATTTTTCTTTTAATGAACTACACTTTTGAATGAGTAAGTTTGAATCATTTAGTAAGTTGTCAAATTCTTTCTCCATTTGATAACACAAAAGGCAAGGTTCAGAATTTGTTACCTCGTTTTCTTTTGTGTTTGCCATTAAGCATATGTTGGCTTCTTCATCTTCTTCTTCATCATCAGATTCATCAAGTTATCCCATGTGGCCATCATTGATTTCTTTTTGAAAGCAAATCTGTTTGGTGTTCTTTTGTTCAAGGCACACTCAGATTTGTAATGTCCCAACTTATTACATCCAAAACATGTGATTTGGCTTTTGTCTATTTCTATTTTGGGATTTTCTCTTTTGTTTGGAAATCCTTTCTTGATCTGGTCTCTCCTTCTCATCATTCTTTGAATTCTTCAAGTGAAAAGAGCAATTTCTTCATCAGCATCTTCTTGTCCAGCTTCTTCTGTTTCTTCTTCTATTTGGATTGGTATGCTTTTAAGGCTATTGCTTTTCCTTTCTTGACAGGTTTATCTTCTTGTATCAATACCTCATGTGATCTTAAGATTCCAATTAGTTCTTTTAATGCAAGCACTTCAAGATTTTTGGCTTGACTTATAGTTGTCACCATTGGTCTCCATATGATTGGAAGACATCTCATGATCTTTCTTACTTTGTCTTGTACTGAGTAAGCATTTCCCAAAGATTGTATTTCATTCACTATAGATGTGAACCTTGAATACATTTCATCAATGGTTTCTCCTTCATTCATTTCGAACAACTCAAATTTTCTTATGCTGATGTCTATTCTTGTTTCTTTGACATGGTTTGTTCCTTCATGATGAATTTGCAGTATATCCCATATTTCTTTACCAGTTGTGCATTCATCAACTCTTTCACTTTCTTCCCTGCTCAAAGCACACGATAAGAATAATTGAGCTTTAGAGTTTAGGAGTACCTTAGTTTTGTCTTCAGATGTCCAGTCGATTTCTTTCTTCTTAGTAGAGTTTGAATCATTTTGATCAACTCATTTGTCAGGACGGTTGGAATTTAAGATAGATATTTTCTCATTGATGGTCAGATCTTATAGGATGTTTAGTGTGATTGAGTTTCACATGATGATTCATTTCTTGTTATTATTATATTTCTTGATTACCAAAAAAATAAAAAGTATGCAATATATTAAGTATGAAAAATGATAAAAGAAACATGCACATATACTTAAACCATTAACTTTTATCTACTATGTTTCTGAATTTGTTTACTAGAATCATGTAAAAAAAATATAGCTTTAATTTTAAAAAAAAAACTAATAAAAAATTTCATTTTTTTTATATTACATATTTGTTCGTAATCGTGTAAATTATCATATTTAATTTATCTAGATTTCTTCTATTTTATCTTTTCTTTTTGTGTAGTGTAACATAAAAGTCACTTCATAATACTAAATC
This sequence comes from Cicer chorassanicum, assembly GCA_037974735.1. NCBI lineage: Eukaryota > Viridiplantae > Streptophyta > Magnoliopsida > Fabales > Fabaceae > Cicer > Cicer chorassanicum. The sequence goes on from JBBPBP010000004.1 coordinate 19,784,314, forward strand.
AAGGAAAATTTAATGTCAGAGGCTTACACATACTTACATACTTACATGATCAATTGAATAAATTGGACAAAAATTATATATTTTCTAAAAAATTTAGGATGTGCAATTCTATAGAACTAGTTTTAGAAGAATAAAAAAGAAAAGATTAAATAGCACATGTGGTCGCTTAACTTAATTTCAGTTAATGTTTTAGTCATTTATCTTCTTTTTTTTTTCTCGATTTGGTCCTTTATTTTAATTTTAAGTGACAATTTGATCTTTTATGTTTTAAAATGTCAACAATGTT
>JBBPBP010000004.1:19784745-19799402 GCA_037974735.1 Cicer chorassanicum
ATTCTTCAATATAATACAAATTTCATCAAATTTGTTACTCAAATCTTCAAATAAGCTCATATTTTCATTCTTTATTTGATGTTGTTAGAGATGAAAATATGAGTTTATTTAAAGATTTAAGTTACGAATTTGATGAAATTTGTATTATATTGAAGAATATAATTAATTTTATGGGTTTTATTTGAAAATTTTGATGAATTTTTTGAATTTTTGTAATAAAAAAGATAACATTGTTGATTCATGTGGTTGGAATATGGGTATTATTATTACTCTAACTCCTATTAATAAGTGAGTCTAGTGATTGTTAGTCGTATTAGTGGTCTTTAAGATGATCATTCACTTACTTATATATGTCGTATAAATATGATTCACTTTGTATTGTAATGACATACTTGATAAGAGGATAACACAAAAACTTTTATATTATCTATTCTGAATCTTGCTCTTTTAATTTATCTTTTAACACGTTATCAGTACGAAGTTCCAACAACTTAAGTTAATATTGATTTTTGCTCGTAAGTGTTGCTACTGATGTAGGCATGTTTTGATTTTAGTTGTTTCTTGTATGGAAAATGGTAATCGGAACTATAATCAACATTGTGTAGAATATTTAATTTAAGATTAATTTGTGATTATATGTTTTTTTTGTCTTCTTTATGATGATATGTTTAAAATACTATTATGGATGCATTGTAGTTTTTTAATGTAGTTGTTTAACACTTGATGGGTATTATTATGGTTTATGATAAAATTTAACTTATCTTCATAAAGTAAATTTGATAGATCAAATACTATGAGCTCATATCTGTTCATTACACAAAAGAACAAGCCTCATCATGGCAAATATGGATTTAAAAGGAATGCATAGAAAAGTTGTTCGATCCAGGGGTATATAATATTCTATTAAAAAGGAAACTTAGCCTAAATTTGGATTATTCGAAAATTATGGTGACACTGCACGATTATACAAAAACTAGTATTTGTGGGACAACTTAGCCTGAATTTGGATCACTTGGGCTTAAAATCAAGTAACTCATTTTTAAGGATCAATACTCAATTAAATATCATAAAGTTTATACTTACATTAAAGGTAATTGAGTATAGTTTCCAGAAAAGTAACAATCATTCAAAACTAAGGTCTAGATAAGAAGTTATGATCAAAACATCACATATATGTCCTGAGAATTTTAAGTTAACAACACTCATTCAATCACACTAATTTCCTAATGAATTTTTACAAACACAAATGGTATAAATTATGAATAAATCAAGCAATGAATACATCAAATCGACATCACAATGTCAATTCACTCAACCTAATTTGTCACAATACTGAAGTTCAAGGTCTTTAATTTCAAACACATCAAAAGAGCATAATTTAATGTCATCAAAGAAATTCAACTCTACTAAAATCTATTCTCAATTTCAGTCATAGAACTTCATATGCATGAACTATTTTAACAATTTATTCCAAAATCCCTAAATCTAACATACAAAAAATCATTTTCTTCATTTCAAACCCTTAAACCCCAAATCTCTAATTTATGGTACACATTATCTCATACATGCATGAAGAAAAATATGGAAAGGGAAAACCACCTTTTGATTTCCAAAAGAATTAAGAAGATGATGATACTCTCAACTCTTTCTACCTTGAATTCTACCAAAAAAAAGTGCACTCTTCCTTTCTTTTCTCTTTTTTTTTTCTTTCTCCCTCACTTCATCTCTTTCTCACCCTTTCTTCCTCTCCCTCTCGGTTTCTATCCTCCCCTTTTCTTATTCTTCTTTTTTTTCCTCACCTAGTTAGTAATGTTTCCCCCTTTTATTTTTTTCTCTCTCTTAGTTTAGTGATGTGTGTGTTTTGCGTTGGTGTTGTTGTGTAAATAGAATAAAAAAAATATAAGTGTTGTTGATTTGGTGAATAGATTTTTTTGCCTTATGGAGTTTTCATTATAAATAGACTCAAATTATTATTCACTCTTCTAATTCCCATTATTTATAACCCAAAAACAAACTAGAATATGTATCACTTTATATATATATATATATATATATATATATATATATATATATATATTATTTATTTTTTAGAAGTTATAATTGTAGATTAATAAGTAAAACATAAAAATAATTACTACCAGTTATTTAATGTTAAAGACGGATGTTATATCCTTCCCCCTTAAATAGAGTTTGTCCTCAAAATTTAGCAACTTACTTAATAAAACAAGTGAGGATACGTTTCCAAAATCTCGGACTCAAGTTTTCAAGTGGCCTGTTCGGGTGACATACCTTCCCAAACAACCTTCACCAACGAAATTGTCTTTTTTTCTTAATGTTTTCAATATTCGAACCACAATTTGACTTGGTACTAGTTTAAAAGTAAGGTTTGGCTTCAATTGGATTGAATCATGGTGTAAAGTTTGTGACGGGTCATGAATGTACTCTTTGAGTTGAGACACATGGAAGACATCATGTAATCCAGACAAAGAAGGACGTAAAGCTAATTGGACTCATGTAATCCAATGGGCCTACACAACGAATGATTTGATAAGGACTCGGGAAACGAGACTCAATTTCTTTACTCTCACAGATCTTCCAATACCTACAGTGGGAGTGACATTAAGAAAAAGCATAATCATCTTCTTTAAATTCTAGGGGCACTCTTCTGTTGTCAGCATAACTCTTTTGTCGACTTTGGGCTATTTTCATTTTATCTTTTATCAATCTAATATTTTATGTGGTTTCCCTGATAACATTCGATCCTAAGGTTCCTTTATCTCAAACCTCTGACCAACACAAAGAGCTCCTAAACTTACGTTCATACAAGGCTTCGTAAGGCGCCATACCTATACTTGAATGGTAACTGTTATTGTAGGAAAACTCCACTAAGTGTAAATGTGCATCCCAATTTCCCATATCTTCTAATATACAAGCTCTAAGCCTATCTTAAAAAGTTCGAATGGTCTCTCAGTTTGACCGTCGGTTTGAGGGTGGTAAGCGGTACTAAGATTCAAACTAGTTCCAAAAGCTCTATGTAATGCTTTCCAAAATTGTGATGTAAACTTAGTATCCCTATCTGACAAAATGCTAGTTGGCATTCCATGCAACCTTATTATCTCCTTTATAAATATCTTGGCCAACTTGAAGGTACTGAAGGTAGTTTTCACTGGAATAAAATGGGATGACTTAGTTAATCCGTCTACTATGACCCATATAGAATCATACCCTGCTTGGGTACGAGGTAACCCTACTACAAAGTCCATGGATATTTTATCCCATTTCCATTCTGGAATCTCTAATGGCTAGAGTAAACCTGCGGGTTTTTTGTGTTCATTTGTAACCCTTTGACATACGAAGCTATGGGCTACATTGTTATCTCGTTTTTCATCCCAAGCCACCAATAGTTCTTCTTAAGGTCTTGATACATCTTGGTGGCACTTGGCTGAATTGATAACCCACTTCTACGGTCTTCTTCTAGAATCACTCTCCTCAAGTTTTCAGCATTAGGTACACCAATTCTTCCTTTAAAGAGGATGATCCCATATGAAGTGATGGAAAAGTCTATTTGAGTTATCTTGGACTATAACTCTTCATCATACTCTTGAGATTGCCTAATCCTATTACGAAGATCACAAGAGATTTCTAAATGACATAGTAGGATTCCTGCATCTAATGGTATCGTGTTTAGGTTAAGGTTTCTAAAGTCTTCTAATAAGCGCATCTCATTAACCATCATATGGCCTACATGGAGTGTTTTTCGCCTTAAGGCATCAGCAACCACATTTGCTTTACTTGGGTGATACTTTAACTCAAAATCATAGTCTTTCAAAAACTTTATCCACCTCCTCTGCCTCATGTTCAATTCCTTTTGGTCAAATAATTATTTCAGGCTCTTTTGGTCACTAAAAACTTCAAATTTTCCTCCTTATAAATAATGTCTCCATATATTTAAGGCAAAAACTATGGCTGCTAACTCAAGGTCATGGGTAGGGTAGTTTTCCTCATGGTTCTTAGTTGTCTAGAGGCATAAGCTACAACTTTACGGTTTTGCATTAACACGCATCCTAATCCTTTCAATGATGCATCACAATAGACTTCAAACCATAAGGTTGAATCGGGAATCACAAGGATAGGTGCAGTGGTTTAGCGAGTTTTCAACTCATGGAAACTCTTCTCACAATCTTCATCCTATACAAAAGGGTTGTCTTTCCGAGTGGGGCGGGTTAAAGGTAAAGCTATCTGGGAAAACTTCCTAATGAACCTACGATAATAACCGGCCATCCCCAGGAAGCTTCTAACTTCCGTAACATTCTTAGGTTGATTCCAATACAAAACAGTTTCTACCTTAGAAGGGTCAACAATCATACCTCCTTAAGAAATCACATGACCTAACAACTTTACTTCACTTAACCAAAACTCACACTTGCTTAGTTTCGAGAACAATTTCTTATCCCTAAGGATATGCAATACTATCTTGAGGTGTAACTCATGCTCTTCAGAATTTTGAGAATAAATGAGGATATCATCAATAAAGATTACTACAAACTTATCCAAATAAGGTCTGAAGATGCAGTTCATATAATCCATGAATATAGCTAGAGCATTGGTTACACCAAAAGGCATAACTAGAAATTCATAATGTCCATATTGTGTTCTAAAAATTGTCTTTTGAACATCTTCAGAATTTATTCGAATTTGATGGTATCCTGATCTAAGGCCGATCTTTGAAAAGATGGTAGCTCCTCCAAGTTAGTCTAACAAGTCATCTATTCTAGGAAGAGGGTACTTGTTTTTAATGGTTATTTTGTTGAGTTGCCTATAATCTATGCAAAGTCTCATTCCACCATCTTTTTTCATAACTAATAAAACTAGACCACCCCATGGAGAGACACTCAGCCTTATAAAACCCTTAGCCAAGAGATCCTCTAATTGAGCATTTAGTTCTTTTAACTCTAAAGGTGACATCCTATAAGGAGCAATGGAAGTTGGCTTTGCATCAGGATCTAGGACTATGGAGAACTCTATCTCCCTCTATGGAGGTTGGGATATTACATCTTCTGGGTAGACGTCTAAAAACTCATTCATAATTGGAATTGAAACGACATCAGGTTTAGGCCCCGAATTTGAAGATGACTTTAGGTGAAAACCTTGACCCCCACTACATAGACATTGTAAGAGGTGAGACACATTGGGAAGTAGAATGAAACTAGTTTCATTTCTACTCAGAATAGCATGAATAAACAAATCAATTGGATAGACTCTATCAGATACAATAAAATGACAACTTTTACAAACATAAGAGGTTTTGACATTACTCTCAGCCGTAATGGAGACGACCATGGGAGGTGTAAGCTCAGTTAATTTGAGACATAAGCGTAAACACACTTAGTGGAAATAAAGGAATGAGAAGCATCTATGTCAAACAATACTTTTAAAGGTTCATTATTTAGAAAACACTCACCAGTAATCAAGTTGTTGTTTCCCTTAGCCTTCTTAGCATCAAGAGTGTAGACCCTTCCATTGGGTGGGCCGTTTGAGTTAGCTAGCCCTTTTATTTTCCTTTGTGGACAATCGTGACTCAGGTGCCCTAATATCTTACACCAAAAGTAGATGTTCCTACTATACAAGCATTCTCCTTGATGTGATCTTCCACACTTAGGACATTCCCTTGGACCCTTTTCTCGAGGTACAACCGAGTTTTGGGATTGCTTCCCTTTATTGGGGGGCATCTTGACCTTCAATTGGTGAATATTCTTTGGCACATCCCTCCCTTGTTGCCACTTAAGTTGTATGTTCTCCTTCAAACCCCGTAAACTTTCTTCTACTCAACAACCGACATATCTCCCTGTTAAAGGTGTGTAAATTCAAACTCCTTTTGTTTTCTTATACTCATGGGAACATATTTATCCAGAAATACAGTACGAAAATTCTTCCAGTTCATCGTTGTACTCGTACTTATCATGTATGCCTTTGCACCCTTCCAAATGAATAAATTATGAATAAAACAAGCAATGAATACATCAAAACAACATCACAATGTCAATTCACTCAACCTAATTTGTCACAATAGCGAAGTTCAAGGTCTTTAATTTCAAACACATCAAAAGAGCATAATTTCATGTCATCAAAGAAATTCAACTATATTCTCAATTTCAATCATAGAACTTCATGTGCATGAACTATTTTAACCATCTATTCCAAAATCCCTAAATCTAACATAAAAACAAATCATTTTCTTCATTTCAAACTCTTAACCCTCAAATCTCTAATTTCTAGAAGACATTAACTCATACATGCATGCAGAAAAAATAGAGAAACGGAAACTCACATTTTGTTTCCAAAAGAATTGAGAAGATGATGATATTTTCAACTCTTTCTACCTTGACTTCTAGTAAAAAAGTGCACTATTCCCTTCTTTTTTTCTCCTTCTCTTCTTCTCTTTCTCACCCTTTCTTCCTCTCCCTCTTTGTTTCTATCCTCCCCCCCCCCTTTTTTTTCTTTCCTAGTTAGTAATGTTTCCCCATTTTTTTCCTCTCTTAGTTAGTGATGTGTGTGTATTTTGTGTTGTTGTGTAAATGGAATAAAAAAAAAAAGTGATGTTGATTTGGTGAATTGAGTTTTTTTTCATATGGAGTTTTCATAATAAATAGACTCTATTTATTATTCACTCTTCTAATTCCCTTTATTTTATAACCCAAAACAAACTAGAGTATGTATCACTTTATATATATTTTATTTATTTTTTACAAATTATAATTGTTTATTAATAAGTGAAACATAAAAGTAATTACTATCAATTATTTAATGTTAAAGAGGGATGTTACGTAGACCTAAAAAGTAAACCTATGATATACCACAGGTGAAACTTAGGTCTTGCATTTTTTGATAGGTTAGGCTTAGGCCTTGCAAAACCTAATTCGACTCAGCCTATTCCCATCCTTATCAGTCACTCCTTGTAGTAGTCAAAAATCGTCAAAAATAACTATGTTAGTGAAGTTTAGAGCTCTCATTTTCACTCTTTTAAATTCTACATTTCAAAACTTTTAGTTTTTATCCTTTTCGTTTTCACCTGTAGCCAGAAATCTAGGTCGATTCTTTTCTTCCTTTGTCGGATGTTTTTTTTGTACATCCCTTTTTTTAAAAAAAAACATACCAAATTGCCACACTCTGAAAAAATAATACCAAACTGCCCTACTTTTGAGAGCTAGTAGATGATCGCACTCCGGGCTTGCGACATGCTGAAGGCTTTTTTTTTTTTTTTTAATTTCAATAGAAGGTCGCAGCCCCAGGATGCGACCATGTACTAGACGTAAATTTTTTTTCTTTCTCATTTTTGCAATTACAAAATTGTTTATTTAATAAAATAAAAATACTTATAATATTTTTAAAAATAAAATATTATTAATAAATTAAAATAAAATACACTAAATTGAAGAAAAAATGCGGTTGATTAGATGTGCCTAAACAAATAAATAAAAATTAAAAAAATAATTATTAAGTAAATTATATTATAAATTTCAAAGTAAATACATTAAAATGGAAGAAAAAAAATACATCAAATTTGAGTAGATGTGCCAGCAGCGTTTGGACAATGTTTCCTAGTATGACTAGAGACCCGACATAATCCGCATTTTCTTGGTACTCTTTTTGTAGTGTCCATTTATGTTCTAATGCATTTGCTCTTTGGGCGACCTTTCTTGACTCTCCACATTAGTGGATTGTGACACACCTTAACACCTTCATATTCTGGCCAATATCCTTCATTTGGTATGGGATTGAACGTTTCGTCGTAGACTTTTAGTACCGTTTCCACCTTGTACACATCAAGTATAAGGCTCCAATAATCATATTTGATGCTAGAACATGCTACTATGACATGTGAACAAGGCATATGTATAGCTTAATATTTCCCACAGTCGCACCACTTGTTAGGAAGGTTTACACTGAAATGACCAATTGGTCGCCCTTTTCTTGGATTTACTGTCTCGTTGACCATGAAAGTATGGTTGCGTATCGACTTTATGACTATTGGATTTATATATTTCGAAATTCGTATAATTTATGCATTTTTCTGTGTATACCTGACCAGAAGCTAAAATTGATGCGTGTAGTTTTCCCATGGTTGGAAATAGTGTCCCTGTCTTAAAATAAGATGATTGGACCAAAGCAGCGATGGGAAGGTTGTGTGTGCCTTTTAATACTGCGTTGATCGACTCCACAACGTTGGTTGTCATCAGACCTCGACAACTACCTCCATCGAATGCTTGAATCCAATCTTGTCACGGTATGTTGTCTAACCATTTCAAAGTCTCCGAATTGACTATGCCGATTTCTCTGCAAAAGTATCGATATGTAGGATCATTGATTGAATAACCTATATTAACACAATAGACAGTGCATTATTACACTAATTATAAAAAGTAAGAATGAAATTACTAAAAATTACATAAAAAGTAAGAATAAAATTATTACCCATAGAAATAACTTTTTTCTTCAATGCATTATCCTTGAATTCCCTTGCAAAATTTTGTGAAATATGTATGATGCAGAACACATGCTTTGACGGACGATCTTGTGACCCATTATTCGGATTATTATAAGCACTCTTAATGAATTGATGTCTATTTGAAATCAAACAAATGTTGGCTTGTGGAGTGACATATTTTCTCAAATTTCTCAAAAAGAAACTTCAACCCTTTATTGTCTCACCTTCTACAAAAGCATAAGCAATATGAATTACATTGTCGTTCCCATCCGTTGCAACTGCTACCAATAGAGTCCCCTTGTACTTGCCGTACAGCCAAGTCCCATCAACTTATACAATTGGTTCGACAGATTTAATTCTGGTGGTCTAAATTTCAGTAGAGTTCCTCATAACGATATAGAAGGATACCGAAATACAATCGATCACATGATGGTTCAGGAAGTAATATATTCATTCACATTTAGTTGCACGTTTTTAATTATTATTTTTTTATACCTCTTAATATTTACTTTAGCCTATTTTTAACATATTAGTTTCGTTGGAGACCGTACCTCGGGTTCCAACACGAGGTTTCCGAACAAGAGATGAACACATGGACTGCATGTACCTATCTGCACTATTATCATATTGTTGAGAAACATCATACAGATAGAGTTGCACTTCAATTTGGCTTCCATCAACAAATTCTGCAACCACCAGATGATATCATGAGGTCGACATGAGGCATGGCATTGATGATAATTAGAACTGGGTATGGAAAGATGAGATTAAACATTGGAATGAACGTGAGAATTACGTATTGCAAGGTTAATTCGTAGAAGGTGTTTTACGCTATAGTAAGGAATATATGAATTGGTTTAGACATCACACCAAATTATATATATATATATATATATGTGTGTGTGTGTGTGTGTGGAAAGATATCTGCGTGATCCACGTTTAAATCCTTCATCATCATATCCTGATGTGCACTCAACCCCTCAATCAACCCCACAACAACAAACCATGCACTAAACACCGTCTTTATCATCACCACACCCGCATGCCCCTACAGAAGTTCCATATTATGGTATGTCACCACCACCACATCTATATGAATTTGCAGATATATCGACTCAGTATTACGTTCTTTCAGTCCCAACAATATCAACCCCCGTTCATCCAACAGAGAGCGGGATTTTCTATAATTTTCTTGGAACTCATTGCACAACTCCTGAGTCGGCTTATGTTGTTTTTGAGTCTATGTATAACCCCGAAAGTCAAAATTTTACGGAGGCTGGTAGTGGTTCTAATCCACATACAAATTATAATGAGGATAATGATCAAAATAAGGATCAACCAGAGCAACCTCAACTCGTTCAAAGGGCTAGCAAGTTCGACAACCGCCTAGATGTGGAACTAGAGGACATTTAGATGGAAATAATTAATTTAAATTTGATGTATTTTTTTTTTCAATTTGTGATATTTTTTTCCTTTAATTTAATGTATTTTGTTTGTTCAATTTAATTTATTTTATTTTATTAATATAATTTACTTTTATTATTATTATTATTATTATTATTTTTATTATTATTACTATTACTATTACTATTACTATTACTATTACTATTACTATTACTATTACTATTACTATTACTATTACTATTACTATTACTATTATTATTATTATTACTATTAATATAATTTTATTTTATTATTATTATTATTTTAATTATTAATAATATTTTGTTTTTTGAAAATATTATAATTATTTTTGTTTTATTAAATAAACAATTTTATAATTGCAAAAATGAGAAGAAAAAACATTACGCCTTAGTCGCATAATGGAGATGCGACCTTCTATTGAAATTAAAAAAAAAATCTTTCAACATATTGCAGGCAGGAAGTGCGATCATCTTCTAGCTCTCAAAAGTAGGGCAGATATTATTTTTTTAGAGTGTGAGACTCTTAAAAAAAAATCCTCCTTTGTCTTAATTTATTTATTTTATGTGATTTTCGAATGAAGGATTGAATGTTCTCTTTTATTTTTGTTAGAGGCTACTTAAAAAATTGAAGAACATGGTTAATGACATAATAGTTTAATACACATCATCAATTTACATATAATTCAATTATGTTTTGAAACCATTTCATTGTTTGTCGGAGATTTAAAATAATTTTATTTTCTTATCAACCAACTAATCCGTTCGGTTTATTTTTTTTAAGAATGTCCCTTTACTCAAAAAAAAAAAAAAAAACTCAATAGTGATAAAATAAGTACGTTAATAACATGATTTGGAAAGGAGAGATGGTCGAGAGATGCCTGTGGCAGTAACAATACCCAGCTATCATCACCACCGTATCTACGCTTCACTCTTCGCCATAGCCAAGTTCAACAAAACCACGATGGCGAGCAGCAGCAACAACAATTCAGGTGCATTCACCACTATCAAAGAGAGAATCACTTTTGAAAAAGACATCAAGAAAAGCAAGTTCATCGCAATTGCTGGTTCCGTATCCGACGACAAATCCGCTATGTCTTTCCTTTCTCAGGTAACTTCCTTTTACTCTCTCAATTCCCTCTTTTTTTTTAATTGTTATAACATAGTGAATCAATTCATCATTTTTCTCACTTCGTGTTTATTATTAGGTCCGGGATCCAAAGGCTACCCACAATTGCTGGGCTTATAAGGTACCGTCAAGTTTTTTTTCTTTTTCGCTAATTGGTTTTGAAATTTTGAGCGTATAGAAAAATTGTCTCTAGATTTTCTGAATTGGCAAATTAGTATACAATCATTTGGCTTTTACATACGGTATCACTATAGTCCTTAATTTATCAAAATTACTAAAATATCTCCAAATGTGTCTTCTTAGTTAGTTTGATTTTCAAATGTGTTTTTGTTGATTAGTTTGGTTTTCAAATATGTCTTTTGTTTGTTAGATTGGTCCATGAAATTACTTACAAAAGACTAGTGTTGTTAAATAGTTGCTACAGCATAGCAGAATTCAGACAAATCTTTATAGTACCACAATACGCTATTTAGTACAAAATGTTGTCAAATAGTGGCTACAGAGGCGCAATAGCATTGTTGTATAGATGAATTTTAACAAAACACTATTTTTTGTGATAGCTCAAGGATAGTTTTGAAGTTTCAATATATTTAGAGACTATAATGACATCGCTTCACACATTTAAGGACTAAAATGACTATTTATTCATTGAATAATACACCTCGAAATCAGAAGTTTCAGTTAAAATGATCCCTCGATTAACTTATGTCATTTGAGGTTATTAGACTCACAAGTTATTTCTTCACTAGTTAGTTAGTTTCTTTATAAATTTTTTTAATTGGATTGGAACATTGAAGAGGCATAGTAATGTATGATGTTGTTACTAATGAGCTTCTGCGTGTGTACACTTATCTTTTGTTTTGTTCATTGGTTATTTTGTTATTCATTTTACATCTTTTTTAATAGGTGGGGGATCAATACCGGTCCAATGATGATGGTGAACCTTCAGGTACGGCTGGGAAACCAATATATTCTGCGATTTCTTCTTCTGGAATAGATAGAGTAATGGTGGTTGTGATCAGGTTAATACTTTAACAACCTTATTTTAACATTTCACATATGTATATTAATGTCAATGTCAATTAATTTGAGCTGATGTGCTTGTGGATTATATTATACATTTTAAGCATTTAGCAGTTCATCCTTTTGTATTGAATTTAGAACATGATTTGTATTGTGATCTATATTGAATTTCAGGTATTTTGGGGGTATCAAATTAGGCACCGGGGGATTGGTCAGGGCTTATGGAGGAGTTGCATCAGAATGTCTGAAGAATGCTCCAACTTGCCTAGTGAAAACAAAGGTGGTTCATTTCCTAGCCTATAATGTATCTTTGGTTTTATCTATACCTAGTTAGAGTTTTACTTTCTTGAAGGTTTTTGGAACTTGTTATACTTACGATGTGCGGATTTATGATTAAAATTATGAAAATTGTAGGTGCCAATGGGGGTAGAAGTTCCATTTGACTTACTTGGAGTGCTCTACCACCAGGTTTGTTCTTTGCATATTTATATTCATGACTCCATGATTATGAATATCCTTCTTATAGTGTGACTTGGGTTGGATAATAGAAGAGACTGATGAGAAGTATGGCATTTCCTTAAAACTATGTTTGGATATTCATATTTAATTGTAGTAGTTAATGAATTGTACATCACTTTTGAGCAGCAAATCTTGATTTATTTTATCCATTCCTTGTTTTTTGTCTGTCATGTCTGGGTAGTGTGGTTAACTTTTGCTCATTAGGATTTGTTTGGAAGGGGATTTTAAGAGTGGAAGGGAGAAAAGAGAAAGGGTTATGAATTCTGATGCACGGATACACCAATTTCCTCGCTGTATCCGTGTTGGATATGCATCTGACAAGGATATGTCCTGATAGACCAAGAATACGTATCCAAAAGGTATCTGGGAAGAACAGCTCAAAACAAATGTCCGGACACGTAACAGTTTTGCTCGGATACGCTGTAACTTCCCCTAACTTGAGGAAATGATACGCTGTCTTCGCAACTTTTCTACATATCCACTATTCTTTCCAATTTCCACTTTGATTGCAAGTCGCAACAGTGTATATATAAATCAAGCAAAAACAGAATAGTGAGATTACTTTAAAAAACCCAGAAAAAGTGAAAAACAGAGAACCGCGCTTTTTTCTTCTGTCAGTGGCCAATGTGCAGCTTCAAAAAGCTAGAAGAACAAGAACAGGGCTTTCGCAGGTGGCCAGCGCGCACACTTCCTTGTCTTGCTTCTGTCATTTTTCCAGCTCAGCTGCGCAAGCTTCATGCTCTGTTCTTTCTTCAGAACATGCAAACAAGAGAATGGTTTATCATAATGATAAACCATTGTCTTGTTTGGTAGAATTTTAAAACAAAGGGCGAGATAGGAGTTTATAAATAACATCCTATCTATATTAGTAGTTTTAAGTTCCCCAAAATTGTTTGTACATATAAACAAGGTAGGAGTCTTGTCCCCGAAGAAGTAGTCTTTTGCTATGAGGTGAGACACCAAATGCGTTATGTAAGAGGTCCAGGGGTTGATCCATGCTACTAACAAATTCTCATTTTGTAATAAATTAACTACTAACAATTCGCCTATAAAAAAACAAGGTAGGAGTCTAGTATTCCTTCCTCCTTCCTTTCTTGCCTTTCCTTTCCCTCCCTTGCCTTCCTTTTCTACCCTAACTCCCCATTAAAGTCCTTTTAAATTTTCTAGTGAAATGAATCTAATTCAGGAATGTTATTAAATCTTGCTTCTAATACTTGTGCTAATAGTATTTTAAGATGGTAAGAAGTGTAACTTTATAAATGTGTGGTGTATGTATAACAAAGACGACTGTGAGCAACACACTTTGTAACACTCTTAGTTGCACTGTCATAACTACCACTCGAATCTCTTGCTTTAACGCAAGAGTTGTATGGTTACATGTTTCAGTTAAATATTGCTTTAAATGCAAGAGTTGTATGGTTACATGTTTCAGTTAAATATATATGCATCTTATGTTCGTTGTTAATGTCATTTTCAGCTGCAGTCTTTTAATGTCGAAGAAATGAAGCAGGATTATGATACGGGAAAAGATGACATATCAATGGTTACTTTTAAGGTTGATTTTGACAAAGTTGAGAAATTGGAGGATACACTGAAATCCAATTGTAGCCGAGAATTGAAGTTTTATAAGCATTGAGAATTTCACACTAGATTTGAATTATACAGTTTACATGTAATATTTTTCTCATACACACAGTAGATGCAACTTCATTTGAAGATGTGATGAATGCACACACAGGCTGAGTACATATTAAAGTTTTGCCCTGCGTGCTGCTAATAGGACTAGTTTTCTTTTATGAAACCTGGTTTACACTTTGGATTTTTAGGAATTATTCTAATATTGTAACTTTGTTACACTATTTGTATATTCAGTAGAAACTTTTACAAATCTTTATATATACACAAGGGAATATATTTGTTTAGCTTTATATGAATTATGAAATAACGGACATAAGGACATCCAAGTGTAGAGCTGTCAAAGCCGACCCGCACTAACCGAAATGTATACTCAATCTGTTTTTTTTTTTTTTTTTTCCTCTATATTTTTTATTTTAATTAATAAAAATTCAAACAAAATATA
>JBBPBP010000004.1:19799819-19817364 GCA_037974735.1 Cicer chorassanicum
TATCAAATTACTAAATAATTTATTTTTTTATTCTTTTTTTTCTATATTTTCTTTATTAACCAAACAAAATATAAAAAAATAAAGATTAAATTGTCCCTATTTAATTTTTTCACATACTACAAATTACTTTTATTTTTTTCAGAAATTAAATTGAGTCTCACTATTTAAAGACTAAAATAAGTTTTTACTTTAAAAATAATAAAATAAAATTTAACTCATCAGTTCATTTTAAGTGATCCATTTATCTCAACTTGGATTGTGAGTTAAATTTAAGTTGACAAATGGTCCATTTAAGTTCTCAAATGAACTACATAATATAATATTTTATAAATTTAAGTTCCCAAATGATCGATGTTTGCAATTTTTAAATCTAAAATTAATGGTTTAATCGAGAAAAGTGCACAAAATCCGGATGAATTAAAAAAGGCAATTCAAGATTAAATAAATCAAGTTAAAACCATCCTCAAGCAAAAGGAAAAAAAAATCCAACGGTGATATTTAAATTTGATGGATTTTGAAAGAGGGAGGATGGGGTTGGTTGTGTAATCTTTTTTGGGGCATTCCTGGCGTGGTTTTTGAAGCATTAAATTCGAAGAAAATCACACGTTTTAGCGTTACTTTACTAGACTAGAAGAATGATGTCTATAGCAGTAAAATAATGAATTATACACCTATAGTTCACTATTACAGCTACTTTGGAAGTACAAGACTGAAAGCTAGCTATTTCGTCACTCCATCTTTTCAAATGTCATTCATAATTAAAACTGAAAACCCATAGGCCATAGAATTTCTACCGTTTAGAGTTGTTGCTCATCAAACTTAAACTATCTCGTATCCTAAAAAAGTGATAGCACGGCACATGCAAAGGACTTTCATAGAAAAAATTATATTAAAACTCTATTTTGAATGTTTAAACGAAATACATATAATCTATTTATAATTTTTAATATTAATATTTATGAAATATTCATTTTTTTCAATCTAGTATCTCAAATATAAATTATTAAATAATATCACAAACAACTTTATATTATTACATTTCAACCATACATATTTATTTTAATATGATTTATTAAGTTGAATTCATAAAAAAAATAAGAAGAGGGAGGGTGTTTATATTGTCGTTTTCCTTAATAAAGATTCTTTTTTTTCTTTCTTGGAAGCATCTTTCATTGTGTATGCTCAAGTGAATTATTAAAAAGACTCATCTTATCAACCTTGTAATTTAGAAAATCTCAAAAATTATTGAGTTAAATGCACTTTTGATTATTTAGATTTGATGCAGGGTGACTATATGCAGTTAGTTACACGCATCTCAGACGTTCGATCGTGATTAGACGATCTAAATTTTAAGGCAAGATTCAATCGTGATTTGACTATATGCGTGCTAAGATAGGGGTGACTGTGTGCAGTCACATAGCTCTAACTACACAATACACATATCACATTTTTAGATGGAAAAGAGACTGGATTTTAATCCCCTTATTTTTACATTCAAGATTTTAATATTTCTATTTCACAAATTTGGATATTTTGAGATATTTATTATTTCTTAATGTAGAATTATATTTAATGATGTAATATTACTAAATTATACATTCACACAAAACATCACAAAATCAACTAAGTTTCTATTGTTTGTTTGATGTTTGAACAACTTGATCAAGTTTGTAATTAAACACTTAATTCATTCATTGTGGTGAATAAAATGGATTATTCAACATATTTCATGTTTTGCATTAGTATGACAAAACATACTACCCATGGTGTCCTCAAAGAACTTAGCAACTCACCATTAAATGCACTAAGTAATTAAAGATTTATTGATCACTTCGTCACCTTAAGTTGGGGAAGAACTCAAAAGCCCAATCAGTCAAAAGAATCACCCTAACAACAATAGATATTTTTACAATCTTATCACAGTGGCTATAATTGACAAATAATTAACGACTAATCATAAATTCTTATGTACGATGTAGGACACACATTCATCCCTGAAAGTTGAAGAGGAGACACGCATCCACCTATCATACTATACCTAATAATTAGTAATCATTTGTGAATATATCATGAGAATTACACCCACCAAAAGGGGTTGAACACATGCTCATTACCTTAGTGTTGGAGAGGGGACAAGCGTCCACCCATTGTACATTGCATACTAATTAAAGATCATTTGTGAGAGTATCTAGTGGAAATGCACCCACTAAAAGAAGTTGAGTCTTATGCCAAAGAAGATGCTCAGTCTATAACGCAAGGAATAAAAAGGCAAAGATCGATACATTACACACTACTTCAAATATAGGTTATCCTTCTTCCTCAAGAACTAGATAGGCTTTGAACCGAAATGATGTTCTATAATTTGTTTACAAACACGAACATTTCATACTCATCTTTATGAATCCTAGATCCTCTTAATTAGCAATCCAAAAATACAGCTCTTGAGAATCATCAAGCAAAACTATCAAACAATGTTATATAATCCCTCAATGAAAAATCAAATATTTCCAACAAAGCAAACTGAAGAAAAGAACCAAATCATCGAGAAGAGAATAATCACAACCTCTTGAGTTACTCATAAGTGAAATATGCATTATCCACTCAACTAGTCCTTCAAAATATGTACATATTACAACAAGTTGGTTCCCATTAGATACTCACAAATAATCTTTAATTAGTATGCAATGTACAATTGGTGGACGTTTGTCCCCTCTCCAACACTAAGGTAATGAGCATGTGTTCAACCCCTTTTGGTGAGTGTAGTCCTCATGATATATTCACAAATGATTACTAACTATTAGGTATGGTATTAGTGTAGAGACATGCATCAACCTATCATACAATACCTAATAATTGCTTAACATTTATGAGTTTCTCACGGAGATGAGACACACCAAAAGAGATTAATCACGTCTACAATCAAGTGCGAGAGTAAAAAAGGAACACATGTACCATAGCTAGTAATTGCTAATCAATTGTGAATATCTCGTTGAGATTGTCTACCTTTCAATCATCTACGTTTGATAATTTTGTTCCTATATTTCTCCTAATAATCATTCTTTTTCATCTAAATAATTTTTATTTATTTATTTATTTTAATCACTAATTTCTTCTCTAAATACACAAAAATTAACAAAGTTACCGACCAAACCATCCTATCCTACGAGGTTGAGCACACAACTATTGAGTGGTAGAGAGGAGACAGAAGTCCACCCACATACCATTCATAATAACTGATGTTCATTTGTGAATATCTCATGAGAAATATTCACATAGACACAAACTATTGAACACAAATAAATAAATAAAAAATGATTAAATGATGACTAAATTATTTATCCTTTAATTTTTATTTATTTGTGTTTGTCCTAACATTTTATTTTGAGATTTTGTACATATAAAACTTGTTCGTAAGTTCAAATACAACAGAGGAAAAAGAGAAACTTAAAGACATTGCACACTACTCAAAACACTAGGTTATCATCTTCCGTCTTTAAAGACTAGATAGATATCTAGGCCTAGGCCTTGAATTGAGACGATAACCTAACGTCAACTTTTGTTCACAAACATGAACACTTCATACCCATCTTGATGAATCCTAGACCCTAATAATAAGCAATCCAAAAACATAGCTTTTGAGCATCATCAAGCTAAACTAAGTAAAAAACAAACAATACTTCCAACAAATCAAATTGAAGAAAGAAACTAAATCATCAAGAAAAGAAGAATCATATCCTCTCAAAGTTACTCATAAGTAAAACATACATTGTCAACTCAACTAGTCCTTCAAAATATGTACAAATCACAGTAAGTTGAAGCTGCATTGCTAAAATCTGTATCATACAAGCAATGCATATGTCTCTTTCCATACAACATAATAAAAACACATAATCCACAACAAAAGTTCTCCCTTTTCCCCCAAAAGTACCCAAAAAAAACCTCACACACAAGTAATTAGGGTTTTCAATTTCACAATCCTATATCCATCTCCAAATCCGATTCACTATCAGGATCAACAAACCCTTTCATTCTTCTCCTATTAGCCACAGTTTTAATCCTCATCCTCTTTCCACCATTACCCCCCAATTGAAAACGACACCGTTCATCAACGGGATACCTCAAAGGCAAACTCATATGATAACAATAATACTCCTCCTTCCCTTTCACCATCGACTCCGGTTCCGGAGGCTTCACCGCCGTGCCGTGAAACGTCCTTTTACAATTACTACATCGAAGTGTACAATCTTCATACTTCTTCTCATACTCATGCAAGTACCAACAATAAGGACACATAGTCCAAAACGACGCCGTTGAAGCGTTAGTTCCGTTAATCTCGCGTTCGAACCGGTCTAACCGAACCGGGTCTGATAAAACGCACCAAGCTTCACGGACTCGCATTAAGGCTTCTTCGGCGAAAGGGAATTTGTTTTTGTTTGGGTCGAGGAGGCGGACGAGGGTCTTGAACTGCTGTCGTGCTAAGTCGCGGTTCGAGGCGTCGGAGGGTTTGAGTTTGAGGATAGAGTAGTGGTCAGTGTGGCTTTTGGTGGGACCCAGTCGGAGAGATGCGGCTTCGAGGACGTCGACGATGGCGAGCATGCGGTCTAGTTGGGAGGTGATTTCTGGATCGGATCTTGGACAGCGGTGGATGAAGAGACGGCATGCGCTGAAGAT
Source organism: Cicer chorassanicum (assembly GCA_037974735.1). Classification (NCBI taxonomy): domain Eukaryota; kingdom Viridiplantae; phylum Streptophyta; class Magnoliopsida; order Fabales; family Fabaceae; genus Cicer; species Cicer chorassanicum. Next base: position 19,804,491 of record JBBPBP010000004.1, read on the forward strand.
ACGGCGGGAAAGAAGCGATACGCCTGTACGGAAAAGAGGGTGGTTGGGTCCTGAGTCGGCGGTGGCTTCTCCGGTTGTGTTGTTATCTGTGTCCATTGTCTGTGTTTTCGTAACTAGATAGTGTTTGAAAGAGTGGGGGGAGCTACGGAGAATGCGGCTTATATACAATTTTTATTGTTTATTTATATTTTTTGCTGTAAAACTTTTTTTTATACTTTTAATTTATTTTTTGTAATTTATCTTTTAAATTTAATAATTATTAATTCTTTTTATGGTAATATTGTTTTTAACCTCCAATATTAATACTTAATATTGTTAATATTTACTAATGATTGAGATCGAACTTACTAATATTTTATCATTTTATTCTTTATTTCTCATATTTCAATCACCAAACAAGCATTATATTTCTCATTTAAACAACTCTATTATCCTTAACTTTGAAGAATGTTCTTCATTTTCAATATTATATATCTATTTTAAAGTATGGAATGAGATTTTTTGAAGGAGATTTTTTTTGAAGTACTAGTCTCTTATTGGGTTAAATTAATGTAATTTGAAAGTATTATAGTGGACACATTTGTCATTGTTAGAAGGGATTCAAATGATTAGATATTATATATTTTTTTGTTGTGATTGTAAAAAAGACTAAAATATTTCACTTATAAAAGATAAAAAATAATAAAAAAAATAAAGAAACAAAACAAATATAATAACTAAAATTATATTTAAACATTTATTTTTGTAGAGCAATATTTTGGAGAAGTACAAAGGACAAATATTTGGAGAAAGTACTGTGTGCAATGACATCATAATTCACCATTTTGCATATATCATGAAATTGTAGTTACAAAATGGAGTTACATGGTAATATTATGAATTTTATTTAACGAGGGTGTAAAATTATTTTACAGTATATATGTGTTAAACTTGAAAATTTAATGAGACATTTCAAATTGATTTTTTTTTTCTCTTTACTCTATACATGAAAGAATGTGCAGCAAAATCATTATTATCAAGGGTTTGTACTTCTTTTTTATGAAGAAATATTTTTGTTCCTTGTGTGAGTTAAGATTCTCTCATATTTTTGTAGCAAGAGGTTAATTGTTGGATTCATTTTACAGTCTGATGAGAAAGTAGAAATCTGGGTCTATCATGTTGCCATTTTGTTATTCGAAATGAAATTTATTTGATAGTTAGATACATTGCATTTAGAATGTAAGTTTAGCATAGGTTTGGAGTAGTTTTACAATCTAGTGTAGTAGAAGTTTATTGTGAATGTCATGGATAAGTGGAAGCCGTTTTTGAAATTTGAGACAATGGATAATTTGATAGAACTTTGAGATAGTGAAAAACAATTGACACTTTTAATATCTCAAGTTTCACTCCAAGTTTAGTCCAGAAAAGATGACAAATATTTTAATATGCAGGTTGTTAATTAGAATGCCCAATGAACCCAAAATGTCTTTGTTTATTTTTAGATTATTAACCTAAACCCATTTTCATGAATATAATCTATTTTTTTAACCTACCAACACACTGTTTACATTCTCTTAAAGTTTGAGGTAGCTTGAATATCCATTGTAATAGGAGCTTACAGTAAATGTCATGTATAAGTGAAATTTGAGACAATGACTCTTTGGTTGATTTGATAGAACTTTGAGAGTTTGAATAATAATTCATACTTTTTAATCTTAAACTTCACTCCAAGTTTAGCACATGAAAGATAGTAAGCATTTTAGCTAGCAGATTGTTAGAATGCTTGATGAATCCAAAAGAACCATTTAATCACACCCCATTCTATTTTAGGACCATTCTATAAGATCATTTGTAGGTAGAAAAATCAAATCTCGGCTACGGTATTTGATCCATTTGTTGGTAGAAAATCATTGTGACCAAAACTCAATGAATCTCCCATTAAAATGTAGTATCTCTGCATTTGAAATCTCTGTAACACTCCTATCAAGGTAGCTTTAGAATCCAAATGAAGAACAATTAATGTGTAGTCTTTCATATTCTACCTTTTATCAATGGCTATTCAAACAAAACTTCCCACCATCGACGGAGTGATATCCATTTCAACACATATCTTGCAAACCTTTATTTTTACATCTATTAAGTGTTGCTATTTACCTTTATTGGTCGATCGGTTGCAGATCTCAATACTTATAGAAAAACAATCATTATAAATAATCATATTTAGTTCCAAGAATTGAATCCCACCATGTTGGAATCAAGTTGTTTCTGACACAATACTCACTCTTGGTGTTTTAATGATAACATAACAATATACAACAAGAGAACAATTTATCCTTTTGACATTTGTTTAAGTGTTTAGAAAATACATTCAACAAAGAAAAGTCAAAAAGAGCAGAGTTCATCTTATAGTAATCATCTAGTTATTATTATTTGATAACGTCAAATTTTAAAGCACATTGAAAGACAATGCCTGAAGAACATCTGCTCATTAGTGAAGATTAGAAGATAGTTAGTTCTACAAAAGAAGTTGAATGAGTGTTTGCGCTTGATAGTTTGCATTTGGTAATGATGTCATCTTATATATATGAGTAAAATATATTATGAATATTAGACATACTTCTGAAAGTGTGAGCCCAAGCTCTAAAGTCAAATCACTGATAAGGATTTGAATTAATTGACCATACAATGACAACATTTAAAGTAGAGTCACTTGTGCAACTCTAGTGGCCTGACATTTACAACATCAACTACTATATTTTTAACGATTATATCTCAACAACTCTTTTCTCAAGCTCACTAAAAGAACTTCAAATCAAATATTGAAGTTGATGCACATTCATACATCAACGTAATTATGGTTGCTTAGATTAACATCTTCATTACAGTAACGTCTTGACATAAGTCCTCATGAGATAGTTCCAATGAATGTCCATGGAGAAAGAAAAGAAGAAAAATGACATGGAGAATCCAAGATCATAAAGAGAAAAGAAATTGAAAAAATTCAATAAAAAGAAACAATTGGAAAAAGGCAATGAACAAGAGAAAATAAATTGTAAATCATATATGAGAAATAGATTTTGTTGTAAATCAACCGAGTAAATTAAATTTATATCCTCTAGTATAAAACTTGGATTGATATAGGATTGAATTGTAATATCCTTTCACATGCAAACTCACTATTTGATCGTAAATGACTTGATAGTGGCAACAATCCTTCATGTAAAAAAGGGTGTATGTAGAGGCTTAGAGAATACACATATTACCTAGCAAGGAAGTTGCCAAATTATTGAGAAGACCAAATTGGTGAAAAAGTTAGGTGAGGCTAGTAAAGAAAAGACGTTTAGGAACTTGGTGAGATTAGATTAAATAAGACACATTGTATATTCTGAAGAGACTTAGAGAATACTTGTATCCCTTAGCAAGGCAATTACAAGTAGCCCACCACATTTAAAATTTGACATTCTTTGTGTCACTTTTTATTTTATTTTTGTTTGACCTATATATTTTTTAAAAAGCTTAAAAAAATGGTAAATTAATCATAATTAACTTACATAATTGTGAGATTTCATATTTAAATCCGATGATGCTTGACGTATATCTTTATATACTTCTTATTGGGATTCAAGGCATTAATTTGTTAAACATTCTCCAAACTGCCAATTTTCTGATTTGTTATATGTTTATGTAAAAATAATCGCATTTTTTAGTTTTTATAAAATTATTTCTACAAGTTGCTTTAGTTTATGGTAGAATAAAACAAATATCCTTCAACTTTCAAATTTTTGAATGATATTTTGTAAGGATGTTTAGAACATTATTAAAAATTCATTCACACAAATTTATAATTTTTTACTTTGGATGAATTAAATATGAATTTTTTAAATGTCATATGTTCAAGATAAAAGTTTTTAAAATATAGACTTAAAAATTGAATTTTGAATTCATTTTCTATGAAAGAACTTTTTTTAATGTTGTAAATATGTATACAAAATAATATATTCAAAAATATATGTTGATGTTTCAATATGAACTAAAAATGCTTGCATAATAATTTTGTTAGGACTATAAATGTAAATTTTTTATAGGAACTAAAAATGAAATTTCAAAATTTTATAGAGACTAAAACTTATTTAATCCTAAAATATATTAGCTTTGTTAAAATATTTGTGTTGATTTTAAATAGCGTAAAACAATACTCAAATAACATAAAAAAACAATTCTCAAATAAATAGAGGTTGAGTTATTTGGTTTAATTTAGTTTAGATTTAGGCACGAAATAAAACAAACCAAGTTAACTGATTTTGATTAAAATTTTGTTTAATCATTGGCTTGATGTTAACTGATTTTAATATTCGTTGATGAAACTAACAGCACACACAATTAATATTTAAGTTAATATTCGGAGTTCCTACAAGGGCCATTTTGGAGCATAATAGTTTCATTTTCAATACTATTTTTTATTTAATTTTAAAAAAATTCTCTTTGGAATGAATTTTTTGCATCATTGTTCTGGCGTACAATAATGGTATTATGGCTTGAATTTATGTTCTCATGAAGACTACTCATACTCCTTATCAATAATTCAATTCTTGTGACTTGTTCTATATTGCTTTTAAATCATAATCTATACAACTCGGCGTTTGATATCTCATGCAACAATTTTAATTATACTCTACATATAAGGTTTATCTAGATTAAGCTGAATCATAAAATGATACATGAAATTAAATTTATTAATGTGAGATTTTTTATATGATTTTACCTTTTAAAAATTGTTTTGCATGATAAACATATTAAATAGATTACTTTTAAATGATTTTTCAAGTTTTTTTCTCTCCAAATTGATTCTTTAAGTCCCATTGCACACAAAAAGTTGTCCTTTTTATAACTGTCGTTATGAAAAATACATGTGTGGTCGTTGCATGTATGGTGTGATTAAACCATAGTGATGTGACTTGTAAATATATATATCAATACTAAAGTGGTCTTTTATTTTAAGTTACGTGTTTTATCAGATAAGTCAATCAAGTTTATTCTCTACAAGTAATCTTCTTCCTCTTGCGATTTAATTCAGAAATTGAAACAACAGCAGCAAGCCCAACCTGCACTACCTACCAGCCATGAACAGCTAAACCTATCTCTCAGCTACCTAATACACATCCTAAGAGAACTTTTAAGTTTACCTGAGACTCTATTTGGGACTTTGGAGGAGAGTTGAAGGCTTTTGGGGCGAGGAATAAAGGAAAAAATAGAGAAAACTTTCTCCTTTTAAATGATAAATAAATGCTTTTAAATGATAAACCCCCAACAGCCTCCTCTTCCAAAACTCTTCATTCAATTATTCCAACCAGAATTTGATTTTAAATTTTTACAAAACAATTTATCCTTAACTAAAATTCATTAACCACTTGATTTTAATTACAATGACATGTGCGTCAACTAAAATTTTAATCCAGGTAATAAATTAAAATGTCAATTATAAAATTATTTTAATGGAAGTTGTTAATAAATCTAACGGTCCAGACAAAATTTAAAGTGACTGATTTGAGAAAAAAATTTAAACAGTCCAAACAAAATGTCAAATAATTTTGCCAATTTAAGAACACCATTATTAGATATTGAGTAAAGCTTGTTATAGTAGATTTGATTTGAGTATATTTCTTATGATATAAAAACTCATTTTTTAAATTCCCAACAGTTAAGTTTACGGTAAGGCAGATAAATTATGGACCAAGATTGCCCACAATCGAGGTGTCTTCCCATTCACACAGGCACCACGATATCCTTTCAATCAAGATTGAAAGGTTAATATTCAAACTCGGTATTATATAAAAATTATAAAATAAAGATAAAAACTTGCTCTTTTTTTTAACTAAATGATCGAGGTCAGACAACCATGATGTGTCCCAATGTGTGAATTCAGGATTCTCTGACTGCCGAGAATCTGAATTCATAAATTATATAGCTGTAATTTCTGGTTCCAATTTTCTAATTCTAACAAAAAGGAAAGCTGTCAGTCGAATTTGGGTGCACTAAGCTTGTTCACCTGTTTGAATTTGGAAAACAGACATTAAGTCTAAATCAAGGCATTTGGTCAACTGCACAAGCCAAAACTGCAAGAAAAAAAATAACAATAAAATAATTACTACTAAATACATTAACGTGGAGTAACGATTACATCATTGTACACAGATTTTGCCTCCTCAAGAGTAAAGAAAACCCTATAGAAAATGCAACACCACATAACCCAACCCCTAAAGAGCATTAGCAATTTAGCATGGCAAACTTCAGGCATACTAGTAAACTGCCATCAAGCTTTCATGGGTCATGTTCTCACATCCTTGAGTGCACCACCTTTTTCAAGTTCATTGACTAAATCTCTAAGAGATGGAACCTTAGTAGCCAAGGTTCTAAATAATCTAGAATATCGGGCCCGAGTGCCATCTGCAGTCCTTGCTAGGGCTAACAAGCTTAGTGCCTCAGGTAGTTCAGAAAATATTTGTTTCATTTCATCCAAGCTCAAATTTTCCAAAACGGATGGTCTAGGGGCAACCCTCACAATTTCACCACCTTTAGGTTCTTGAACTCGAGAATCAGCTTTAATGACTAGTTCTGAATTTGAGTTTGCTCCACATTTTATTATAAATGGCGTGGCGGTGCCTGTATTAAATTGGAGTACATTCCACTGTGTCACGTTAATTTCAGATCCAGTGCCTAGATCTGTCGATGGCTTGTGACCATGAGATTGATCTTGAATGCGGTCTTCTTCTTCAGGAATTGACTGTATCATAAAATAATAGAGGATTCAGGCATCACCAAGGAAATCAATCCAAATTATTTTTCATCAGTTTAGGTAGTTTACAAATTCAACTCTAGTCCCAAACATCAATACCAGCGAAAGATGGGCGAGATGATTTACGCTAAAAAAGTATAGAATAAACCTAACACTCTACATACCTCAACCATATGGCAAGCATTTGCAATGTGGCTCTGAGCACAGGGATGATCAATTTCAAGAAGTGAAGGCATCTGTTCTTTAAGTTCATTAAGAGATGCAAGCAGTGCTCTTTTCTTACTTTTGCTCAAGATGTTCACATTGGATTGTCTTGTTATATCCTGTTTCAATAATACCTTGAATTATTGATATACAATCAGTTCACAAACATTCAAAAACATTTGCACAAATAATATTGGAACCTTGATTTGTTTTAATATTCCATCAAGTGAAATGAGAGACGCTAATCGTGCATCTTCAGCTGCAGTAGAAGGATTTGAAATAGGCGAACCCCCATTTTCCAATGTCAATAAAGCTACATCACTTCTCATTTGTTGCAAAATCTGATTATACAAAGAATTAAGAACTTGATATCAACCAACGATAATAAGAAATTCATTAAAGAAAATAAGAGTGCCCTACGACCATTTTCTAAATGATTGAAAAATCAGACTATACCAACTTAGAATTTGGATTAGACCTAACTCAATCCCAAAAATTAAGCTCAGGGAGTGAGGATTATCCAAGTTTTATAAGGATAACTCAGGCCTTATCTTTAGTTGATGTGAGATCTCAATACCTCCCCCCATTTGCAGCGAAGGTGGCCACGGTGATGGCAACTAAGGTTTCCAAAAATAACATATACACAGTAGACTTTAGATCACTATTATGTTTGTTTTCTTGTTCATGCCCTTACAACCTAAATCCTATAATTTTAACATGTCATCCCAGAATCAGCAACCTATTACAGACTACGTGTCCAATGACCATATCAAACCATAATAGGTCTTACTGTCCTCACAATAGGATCTAACATAAAATATGAAAATTTAGTATACTATTAATATCTAGATATTATCTAAGATTATCTTATTAGTTTCTTATTTTATAGTATCTTATAATATCTTCCCAGATTAATTTCTCATCTTATAGTATCTCGGACTCTCAAGATTACTCCCTCCGTCTCATAAAAAGTGCCTCATTTGCAATATTTGTCTCAAAATAATTGTCCCTTTAGAATACCAATGAATATTAATTTTTTTTCCCCACTAATATACCCTTATTTATTATATCTTAACATAACTACTCCACTAACTAAAATAATAAGGGTATTTTAGTCATAACACATTATATTACCATTAAAATCAACTAAACTAATCATTTACTTAAGAATCGCACACAACCCAAGTAGGACACTTTTTATGAGTCAAGAGGGAATAGTTTTCATATTTCTTCGTTATTATCATGATTAGTTTTCCAATTTAATTAGAATTAGTGTTTAGCCTTTTTATATCAGTTAATCAAATCATCAATCATATCAAAACCCTATTCATAATTCGAAGCCTTTATTCTTTTTTCCCTCTTTAAAAAAATATCCTATGACTTCAACTGAGAGGAAGTGGGATTTGGGAGGGGAAAAAGGGATGTGAGATTGATAGTGGGTCTAGAAGGTTTACATGTGGAATAAGCTCAAAATAAATTCATGATGCAACATCACCGATATGCATTCAACTGTGTCAATACCATTTGCCCACAATTGCAGTGGCTGCAAAAGCAAAAATTGATATCATGGGTGTATGAGAAGGAAACCAAACTTTTTACATGCGGGTTTGGGCGGGGACCCTTATGACTCTGCATGCCTTTGTGTTATGGTTTTCAAGTATAATTGGTTTTATCCCAAGTTTTCTAAAATAAAATTTCCATTACCTTACCTATTTATTGGCAACCTTCATCTAGTTACTAATGCAAAGACAACGGCTTGAACTCGTGCAGGAACTTTAGATATATGCAAAGGTTAATTCATATATAACAATTACTGCCAGTCATATTTAAAAGTTGAAAAAAATAAAGCACCTTCCTTCTTTTATGATCAACAGATTCTAGAGCTGAACGCAACTTGGCTACTTGTGCTGCATCTTCAGCCTCTTCTGTTGCCAAGGTACCAGCAATGTCCTGATAACCAAATGTAAAAAACAGAGGCTCGAACATTAGTTAAGGAGTATAACATCAGAAAATGCTGAAGTACAAGAGGAATAAGTGAAAAATGTTTCATCCCTCTAATTAAACAAATAATAATACAAATGTTACTCCTAGTCATGGATGGCAACTGCAGCTCTCACATATATTAATTAGGCAACGAGATGAATACAAAAAATTAGAGAAAATAACATTATAAAATTACATGCTTCTTTGGGCGCTCAAAAGTACCTTTTCACATAAAAGATGTCAAAGCAAGCAGCTAGACTAGACACATTTTATTTAGACTGTTATTTTCGTATGATTAGTGTGATGAACATGGTTTGTAAGCTAAGAAACCAATGCCCAATATACTTATTATATGGCATGGATGTGGGAATAAAGGAAATTTTAAAAAATTAAGATGACAAAGTCAAGATACATCAACAAAAATTTGTGTGTATTTATATAGAGACAACATAAATGCACACTGTCGGCAAAGAAACATTCACATTGCTAATTACTGATTAATATATAAGCATATCAGTAATCAAAATATGATCAGTTTACAAAAAAAAAAAAACTTGAGACATAGTTATATATCTTTCCCCCACCTATATCAGAATATATTCTTTCTACTAAGAATGTGTTACAAAACCAGACAACTGTGTGTATAGTTAGTAAGACGTATCGGAGAAGTATTTGAGAAGTATTGGTGGAAATATGTTAGAAAGAATTAAAATAATTACTGGATACTTTCTGGATATGTATCGGGAAGTATAGGACGCGTATTGGTATTGGATACATGCCAAACACCGATACTTTTCCATTTTTGATGTAACCAGACTTCATAATTTGCAAGAGTACCATCTCTCAACTCAAACCCAAGATGAAAAAGTTTAGCTCCAGTATCAAGAACTTATGAGGGATGCCTTTATAATAGATTCTAAGCAGATCTAACATGAGGCACACCTTTAAGTGCTGTAGTTGAGAAGTATAGACACGTTTTGAATATTCAAATAATAGCTGGCCAAGGGCATCAGTTTGTGGAGGCAGCGCAGCACCAAGTCCAGCCATCCAACCATCCATAATTGCTGTTGAAAGAAGTTCCAACTGACCAGTTGACCCCCCAGATGCATCATTTCCAGAAATAGATAGAAAGTCAAAGCTCTCTGCAAGCCAGGATCTAATTTGGCGCTGCAGCTCACCTGCCGGAGTATGTACAAAGAGTGCAGCAAGAGCCTTGTTACCTATTGAAAAAATTTTGGCTTCCTCAGTAATTTCTCTAAGTTTCCCACCAGTCATCTGCTGTCTCCAGATGTCCTGCTCAGCATTCAAATTGAAAAGAAAATAAGGCAAAAAGAAGAATCTATATGCAACAGAAGTTCTAAAATGAATGGGTTTTGCAGGTATTAGACAGAAAAAAAATAAGATACATAGCAACCCAAAAGATAGAAGATACTTTGAGTTTAATAAAGGGCTCATTCATTGCTCAACCTGTTATTATTACTAAGATGATAAATATAAATATATATGGCCACCGAGAAATTATCAAAATAATTAAGATGTTCAGAGTTCAAAAAGAAACTATTCTTTCTGAAGAAAGTAAAAGACAAAATACTTTCATATTTTATTACTACAGCCCTAAGCTGTTTATATAGGAAAAGAAATTACAATAGTAATACTGAGTAATAATGACAGAATAAAAATAAACATAATAATATAAAAATAAAAGAGAATCAAATCTGATTTCTCTTGATTCTTCAACACCCCCCCTCAAGTTGGTGCATAGATATCTGTCATGCCCAACTTGGCTATAAGTCGCTCAAAATTGGGTCTTGCCAAACTTTTTGTCAAGATATCAGCAGTTTGCTGATTGGAAGTCACAAATGGCAGGCATATAATTCCAGCATCAATTTTTTCTTTTATAAAATGGCGGTCAATCTCAATGTGCTTGGTTCTATCATGTTGTACAGGGTTGTGAGCTATACTTATTGCTGCTTTGCTATCACAGAACAATTTTAAGGGCGAGTCAACTTTCATTTTCAGTTCGTCCAAGAGTTTACGAATCCATAAAAGTTCACAGATTCCTTGAGCCATTGCCCTGAATTCAGCTTCTGCACTGCTTCGAGCAACAACCCCTTGTTTCTTACTTCTCCAAGTAACTAAATTTCCCCAAACATAGGCACAATATCCAGTGGTGGATTTTCTATCAGTAACTGATCCTGCCCAATCAGCATCTGTAAATATAGAGACTTCTCTGTCATTAGTTTTCTTGAAGTACAAACCCTTTCCAGGATTGGATTTCAAGTTCCTTAAGATCCGATAAACTGCCTCCAAGTGTTCTTCATAGGGAGAATGCATGAATTGACTTACAACACTCACAGAGAAAGCGATGTCAGGTCTAGTGTGGGCTAGATAAATATGTTTGCCGACTAACCTCTGGTATCTTCCAATCTCAACAGGAACACTGCCTTTCTCCCAAAGTTTAGCATTTAATTCCATAGGAGTATCTGCCGGTCTACACCCACTCATCCCAGTTTCTTCCAAGAGATCTAGGATGTATTTTCTTTGAGAAACAACAATTCCCTTCTTTGAGCGAGCAACTTCCATACCAAGAAAATATTTAAGCGCGCCTAAATCTTTGATCTCAAATTCTGTTGTCAAATTTTTCTTCAATCTTTCCATCTCAACAATGTCATCTCCTGTGAGAATAATATCATCTACATATACAATTAGAATTGCAATTTTACCAACATTAGAGAACTTCATGAACAGAGTGTGGTCTGATTGTCCCTGCATATATCCTTGCCTTTTGACCGACCGAGTGAATTTTTCAAACCAAGCCCTTGGGGATTGCTTGAGACCATAAAGGGATTTTTGTAGTTTGCACACATTTGAACCAAATTTATCTTCAAAGCCAGGTGGACTATCCATGTATACTTCCTCCTCCAAATCACCATTCAGAAAAGCATTCTTTACATCAAGTTGGTTAAGAGACCAATCTAAATTCACTGCCAAGGACAAGAGAACTCTAATAGTGTTTAATTTGGCAACGGGAGCAAAAGTCTCTGAGTAATCAATGCCATATGTCTGAGTAAACCCTTTAGCAACCAAGCGTGCCTTGTATCTTTCAACTGTGTTATCAGAATTATATTTTACAGTAAATACCCATTTACAACCAACAGTATTCTTTCCTGTAGGTAACGTCATGACTCTCCAAGTTTGATTCTTCTCAAGAGCTCTCATCTCCTCAAGAACAGTTTCCTTCCACTTTGTAATTTTTAGAGCCTCCTGTATATTTTTTGGAATTTCTACAGCAGACAACTTAGAGGTAAATGCAGCAAATGAAGAAGACAATTTTGAGTATGACACATAATTAGACAAAGGATATTTAGTGCATGATCTAACAGGTTTTCTAATTGCAATAGGAAGGTCTATATCAGGATACTCGACATGACTCTTAAGAACAGAAGAAGACTTACTTGTATCAAGATGATGTGTTGGATTATCTATTGGTTCAGAATCTTGGAAGGGTCGGAGAATGGGTCCTTCATTTCTCTGTTTATGGTTTCTTCTTTCAAAGACATTTCCCTTCCAAGTAGGGTCAATTGTAGTAAACCTGCTTTGTGTCTCTTTATCTGAGTCATTATGTTGTGGCATTTCAGGTGGTCCTTCATTATTGTGATTTTGATCATTGTGATTTTGATTTGAAATTGTCGCCCCTGAATCTGTCGAAACCTCATTCATAAGTGGATTGAGTTTCAATATTGATTCTTGGGCATTTTCTTTTGGTGCATCAATATAAGTCTCAGAATTTTGTGACAACACTATATCACTTAAAGTAATGATGTTTTCAAAAGTAAAAGATGAATCTTCCTTAAAATTTCCCCCCTGAAGATGAATGTCAGTAAAAAATGGTTGATTTTCAACAAAAGTAACATC
>JBBPBP010000004.1:19817374-19860340 GCA_037974735.1 Cicer chorassanicum
TGGCTCGAGTTTGTCAAGGTGTTTATGTTCATGAACAAAAGCAGTGCAACCAAAAACTTTTAATGGCAAATCAGCAGAGACACTAGTCAAAGGAAAATAATTTCGAAAAACATCAAGAGGGGTACGAAAATCTAAAACTTTAGATGGCATTCGATTAATTAAATATGATGCAGTTAAAACAGCTTCACCCCACAAATATTTTGGAACCTTATTTGCAAATAGTAAAGCTCTAGCAACCTCAAGAAGATGCCTATTCTTTCTCTCTGCAATTCCATTTTGTTGGGGTGTATTAACACAAGAACTTTGATGAACAACCCCATTTGCAAGAAAAAAATCGGACAAAAGTATATTAAAATATTCTTTACCATTGTCACTTCTGAATACTTGAATATTTGTTTGGTATTGAGTGTGCACCATTCTAAAAAAATTTTTGACGACCTGTCCAACTTCAGATTTTTCTTTCAATAGATAAACCCAACAAATTCTAGTATGATCATCAATAAAAGTTATAAACCATTTTTTATTAGAAAAGGTGTTTATTCTATTAGGACCCCAAACATCACTATGAATAATTGCAAACGGTTTTGATTGTTTATATGGCTGTGTCGAAAAAGAAGAACGATGATGTTTAGCAAATTCACAAGTTTCACAATGAAATAAAGACGGATCCTTCTTAGAAAATAATTTAGGAAACAAATGTTTCAAATACGGAAAACTAGGATGTCCTAACCGTAAATGCCATAACATAATATCATCATTATTAGAAGAGACAAAAATAGATTCAAAGCAGGTACTTGTTTTTTGTTGGTCTTTGAAGTCGAGTCCATTGTCAAGATAATAGAGTCCTCCACTCTCCTTAGCATTGCCAATCATCTTCCCCGTGCTCAAATCCTTAAAAGTGCAATGAGAATGAAAGAAGTTAGCTTGACAATTTATATCCTTTGTTAATTTAGTAATGGATAACAGATTACATGATAAATTAGGAACATGTAAGACATCTTTTAAAGTTAACACATGTGACAGAATAACAGAACCTTTCCCTGCAATGGCTGAAAGAGAGCCATCTGCAATTTTAATTTTGTGGTTACCTGCACAAGGACTATAAGAAGAAAACAGACTCGACTCCCCAGTCATATGATCAGTAGCACCAGAATCGATAATCCAAGTATGGCTGGGAGTGACACTAAGTAGAGCAGTATTTGGAAAGTTACCTCTCTGAGCTATAGAGCAAGAAGGAGTTTGAGACTCAAGGAGTTTGTACAATTGATCTAATTGTTCCTTGCTTCTCGTGATTAGAGGTACCAGCTTGGAGGGCATGACCTTCGTTTCCTTCTTTTTTCTTCCAATTTAGAGGTTTTCCATGGAGCTTCCAACATGTATCACGTGTGTGCCCTGGACGTTTGCAATGTTCACACCATGGTTTCTTGCCATCTCTCTTCCCGTCTTCATTCTTAGTGACTAGGGCAGAGCTTTCAACTTCACCAACAGAAGGTGTCTTACCCATCATAACACCTTGTCTCGCCTCTTCTCTTCTAACTTCTGAGAACGCTTCCCGAAGTGATGGCAATGGAATCTTTCCCAATATTCTGCCTCGGACTTCATCAAGCCGCTTATTAAGCCCAACCAAGAACATAAATACTCGGTCGTTCTCTTGTCTCTTAAGAAACAACACACTGTCCTCACAGCACTTCCAATGATCATCATAGCAGAGATCCAATTCTTGCCATAGTGTCATCAACTCATTATAATAGGTAGTGACATCTCTATCTCCTTGTTTGGCATGCCACAATCGTGATTTGAGATCGAAAATTTGAGAAGAATTCTGAATGTCAGAATATGTTTCTTTGACTGCCTCCCAAACTTCCTTTGCAGTAGGTAAAAACATAAAAGGTTTTCTAATCATTGATTCCATATTACTAAGCAGCCAAGCAATAATAACAGAGTTCTCAGATTTCCAAAACCTGTAATTCGGATCAGTTGTGGCAGACATTTGCACCTCTCCTGTTAGGAAACCATATTTTCCCTTACCGTCTAGTATCAATCTTGTGGTTTGGGACCATTCGACATAATTTTTTCCATTGAGTTTTTGGATTTCAACCTTGAGGACATTAGAAGTTCCCTCATGGCCAAAAAAGTTGGAAAAACCATTGTTGCCGCCACTGCCGCCTGGGCCGCTGCCCAAACCAATACTGTCGTTGTTGACTACTGATTTTTTACCCAAACCATCGTCGATGTCGTCGCTACCCATCAGGGTTTGGGACTCATCGTTGTTGTCCTCGCTACCCATCAGGGTTTAAAGCTCTAACCAACTGAGCTATGCGGAAAGCTTTACAGAACCCTAACCAGAGCTCTGATACCATGAAGAAAGTAAAAGACAAAATACTTTCATGTTTTATTACTACAGCCCTAAGCTGTTTATATAGGAAAAGAAATTACAATAGTAATACTGAGTAATAATGACAGAATCATAAAATAAAAATAAACATAATAATATAAAATAAAAGAGAATCAAATCTGATTTCTCTTGATTCTTCAACACCCCCCCTCAAGTTGGTGCATAGATATCTGTCATGCCCAACTTGGATATAAGTCGCTCAAAATTGGGTCTTGCCAAACTTTTTGTCAAGATATCAGCAGTTTGCTGATTGGAAGTCACAAATGGCAGGCATATAATTCCAGCATCAATTTTTTCTTTTATAAAATGGCGGTCAATCTCAATGTGCTTGGTTCTATCATGTTGTACAGGGTTGTGAGCTATACTTATTGCTGCTTTGCTATCACAGAACAATTTTAAGGGCGAGTCAACTTTCATTTTCAGTTCGTCCAAGAGTTTACGAATCCATAAAAGTTCACAGATTCCTTGAGCCATTGCCCTGAATTCAGCTTCTGCACTGCTTCGAGCAACAACCCCTTGTTTCTTACTTCTCCAAGTAACTAAATTTCCCCAAACATAGGCACAATATCCAGTGGTGGATTTTCTATCAGTAACTGATCCTGCCCAATCAGCATCTGTAAATATAGAGACTTCTCTGTCATTAGTTTTCTTGAAGTACAAACCCTTTCCAGGATTGGATTTCAAGTACCTTAAGATCCGATAAACTGCCTCCAAGTGTTCTTCATAGGGAGAATGCATGAATTGACTTACAACACTCACAGAGAAAGCGATGTCAGGTCTAGTGTGGGCTAGATAAATAAGTTTGCCGACTAACCTCTGGTATCTTCCAATCTCAACAGGAACACTGCCTTTCTCCCAAAGTTTAGCATTTAATTCCATAGGAGTATCTGCTGGTCTACACCCACTCATCTCAGTTTCTTCCAAGAGATCTAGGATGTATTTTCTTTGAGAAACAACAATTCCCTTCTTTGAGCGAGCAACTTCCATACCAAGAAAATATTTAAGCGCGCCTAAATCTTTGATCTCAAATTCTTTTGTCAAATTTTTCTTCAATCTTTCCATCTCAACAATGTCATCTCCTGTGAGAATAATATCATCTACATATACAATTAGAATTGCAATTTTACCAACATTAGAGAACTTCATGAACAGAGTGTGGTCTGATTGTCCCTGCATATATCCTTGCCTTTTGACCGACCGAGTGAATTTTTCAAACCAAGCCCTTGGGGATTGCTTGAGACCATAAAGGGATTTTTGTAGTTTGCACACATTTGAACCAAATTTATCTTCAAAGCCAGGTGGACTATCCATGTATACTTCCTCCTCCAAATCACCATTCAGAAAAGCATTCTTTACATCAAGTTGGTTAAGAGACCAATCTAAATTCACTGCCAAGGACAAGAGAACTCTAATAGTGTTTAATTTGGCAACGGGAGCAAAAGTCTCTGAGTAATCAATGCCATATGTCTGAGTAAACCCTTTAGCAACCAAGCGTGCCTTGTATCTTTCAACTGTGTTATCAGAATTATATTTTACAGTAAATACCCATTTACAACCAACAGTATTCTTTCCTGTAGGTAACGTCATGACTCTCCAAGTTTGATTCTTCTCAAGAGCTCTCATCTCCTCAAGAACAGCTTCCTTCCATTTTGGAATTTTTAGAGCCTCCTGTATATTTTTTGGAATTTCTACAGCAGACAAC
The DNA here is from genome assembly GCA_037974735.1 of Cicer chorassanicum. Lineage (NCBI taxonomy): Eukaryota > Viridiplantae > Streptophyta > Magnoliopsida > Fabales > Fabaceae > Cicer > Cicer chorassanicum. Next base: position 19,821,472 of record JBBPBP010000004.1, read on the forward strand.
TTAGAGGTAAATGCAGCAAATGAAGAAGACAATTTTGAGTATGACACATAATTAGACAAAGGATATTTAGTGCATGATCTAACAGGTTTTCTAATTGCAATAGGAAGGTCTATATCAGGATACTCGACATGACTCTTAAGAACAGAAGAAGACTTACCTGTATCAAGATGATGTGTTGGATTATCTATTGGTTCAGAATCTTGGAAGGGTCGGAGAATGGGTCCTTCATTTCTCTGTTTATGGTTTCTTCTTTCAAAGACATTTCCCTTCCAAGTAGGGTCAATTGTAGTAAACCTGCTTTGTGTCTCTTTATCTGAGTCATTATGTTGTGGCATTTCAGGTGGTCCTTCATTATTGTGATTTTGATCATTGTGATTTTGATTTGAAATTGTCGCCCCTGAATCTGTCGAAACCTCATTCATAAGTGGATTGAGTTTCAATATTGATTCTTGGGCATTTTCTTTTGGTGCATCAATATAAGTCTCAGAATTTTGTGACAACACTATATCACTTAAAGTAATGATGTTTTCAAAAGTAAAAGATGAATCTTCCTTAAAATTTCCCCCCTGAAGATGAATGTCAGTAAAAAATGGTTGATTTTCAACAAAAGTAACATCCATGGTTACAAATATTTTTTTTGATTTTGGTTCAAAACACCGATACCCCTTTTGAGTTGGAGAGTAACCGGTAAACACACATTTTATTGCTCGTGGCTCGAGTTTGTCAAGGTGTTTATGTTCATGAACAAAAGCAGTGCAACCAAAAACTTTTAATGGCAAATCAGCAGAGACACTAGTCAAAGGAAAATAATTTCGAAAAACATCAAGAGGGGTACGAAAATCTAAAACTTTAGATGGCATTCGATTAATTAAATATGATGCAGTTAAAACAGCTTCACCCCACAAATATTTTGGAACCTTATTTGCAAATAGTAAAGCTCTAGCAACCTCAAGAAGATGCCTATTCTTTCTCTCTGCAATTCCATTTTGTTGGGGTGTATTAACACAAGAACTTTGATGAACAACCCCATTTGCAAGAAAAAAATCGGACAAAAGTATATTAAAATATTCTTTACCATTGTCACTTCTGAATACTTGAATATTTGTTTGGTATTGAGTGTGCACCATTCTAAAAAAAATTTTGACGACCTGTCCAACTTCAGATTTTTCTTTCAATAGATAAACCCAACAAATTCTAGTATGATCATCAATAAAAGTTATAAACCATTTTTTATTAGAAAAGGTGTTTATTCTATTAGGACCCCAAACATCACTATGAATAATTGCAAACGGTTTTGATTGTTTATATGGTTGTGTCGAAAAAGAAGAACGATGATGTTTAGCAAATTCACAAGTTTCACAATGAAATAAAGACGGATCCTTCTTAGAAAATAATTTAGGAAACAAATGTTTCAAATACGGAAAACTAGGATGTCCTAACCGTAAATGCCATAACATAATATCATCATTATTAGAAGAGACAAAAATAGATTCAAAGCAGGTACTTGTTTTTTGTTGGTCTTTGAAGTCGAGTCCATTGTCAAGATAATAGAGTCCTCCACTCTCCTTAGCATTGCCAATCATCTTCCCCGTGCTCAAATCCTTAAAAGTGCAATGAGAATGAAAGAAGTTAGCTTGACAATTTATATCCTTTGTTAATTTAGTAATGGATAACAAATTACATGATAAATTAGGAACATGTAAGACATCTTTTAAAGTTAACACAGGTGACAGAATAACAGAACCTTTCCCTGCAATGGCTGAAAGAGAGCCATCTGCAATTTTAATTTTGTGGTTACCTGCACAAGGACTATAAGAAGAAAACAGACTCGACTCCCCAGTCATATGATCAGTAGCACCAGAATCGATAATCCAAGTATGGCTGGGAGTGACACTAAGTAGAGCAGTATTTGGAAAATTACCTCTCTGAGCTATAGAGCAAGAAGGAGTTTGAGACTCAAGGAGTTTGTACAATTGATCTAATTGTTCCTTGGTGAAGGGAGATGGGCTTGAAGGAGACTGCTTCTCGTGATTAGAGGTACCAGCTTGGAGGGCATGACCTTCGTTTCCTTCTTTTTTCTTCCAATTTAGAGGTTTTCCATGGAGCTTCCAACATGTATCACGTGTGTGCCCTGGACGTTTGCAATGTTCGCACCATGGTTTCTTGCCATCTCTCTTCCTGTCTTCATTCTTAGTGACTAGGGCAGAGCTTTCAACTTCACCAACAGAAGGTGTCTTACCCATCATAACACCTTGTCTCGCCTCTTCTCTTCTAACTTCTGAGAACGCTTCCCGAAGTGATGGCAATGGAATCTTTCCCAATATTCTGCCTCGGACTTCATCAAGCCGCTTATTAAGCCCAACCAAGAACATAAATACTCGGTCGTTCTCTTGTCTCTTAAGAAACAAAACACTGTCCTCACAGCACTTCCAATGATCATCATAGCAGAGATCCAATTCTTGCCATAGTGTCATCAACTCATTATAATAGGTAGTGACATCTCTATCTCCTTGTTTGGCATGCCACAATCGTGATTTGAGATCGAAAATTTGAGAAGAATTTTGAATGTCAGAATATGTTTCTTTGACTGCCTCCCAAACTTCCTTTGCAGTAGGTAAAAACATAAAAGGTTTTCTAATCATTGATTCCATATTACTAAGCAGCCAAGCAATAATAACAGAGTTCTCAGATTTCCAAAACCTGTAATTCGGATCAGTTGTGGCAGACATTTGCACCTCTCCTGTTAGGAAACCATATTTTCCCTTACCGTCTAGTATCAATCTTGTGGTTTGGGACCATTCGACATAATTTTTTCCATTGAGTTTTTGGATTTCAACCTTGAGGACATTAGAAGTTCCCTCATGGCCAAAAAAGTTGGAAAAACCATTGTTGCCGCCACTGCCGCCTGGGCCGCTGCCCAAACCAATACTGTCGTTGTTGACTACTGATTTTTTACCCAAACCATCGTCGATGTCGTCGCTACCCATCAGGGTTTGGGACTCATCGTTGTTGTCCTCGCTACCCATCAGGGTTTAAAGCTCTAACCAACTGAGCTATGCGGAAAGCTTTACAGAACCCTAACCAGAGCTCTGATACCATGAAGAAAGTAAAAGACAAAATACTTTCATATTTTATTACTACAGCCCTAAGCTGTTTATATAGGAAAAGAAATTACAATAGTAATACTGAGTAATAATGACAGAATAAAAATAAACATAATAATATAAAATAAAAGAGAATCAAATCTGATTTCTCTTGATTCTTCAACACTTTCTTTCCTCAATAGATTTCTACTGCTCCTTAACTGAGCTCTTTTGTTAGTCGGTAAAAGCATAAGACTTATAATAATAATAATAATAACAACAACAACAACAACAACAACAATAATAATAATAATAATAATAATAATAATAATAATAATAATAATAATAATAACAATAATAATAATAATAATAATAATAATAATAATAATAATAATAATAATAATAATAATAATAATAATAATAGATTAATAGGTTTTAGCAGGTACCTGATCAATCCCACGTATCTTCAGCACAACAGATGAAAATTTGGACTTCTTTTCTGGCTTTAAATTCACTTTAAATCCCTGGATCTGCTCATCAACATATTGCACAGGAGACCTTCCAGGACTGTTCCCTCGGCTGGAACTTCTACTGCGCCCTGTATTAGCCTTCTCAAGAAAGCACTCAACAGGCAAGACCTTCCAAATCAATGAGCAAAACTCACCAAATTAACATAAGGTATGAAACTAGACTTGATTAAATACACAGTCAAAACCTTATCATATTTCTTTTGAAGAGAAATCCAATAACCTCTACCTGTTATTACCTTAATTGATTGCAATTCTGGGGACCTTGCAAGTAAAGATCTTATATACAGAATTCTAACACGTGAAACAAGCATGGTGTCCATTACTCGCTTTGGTTCCATTTTCCTAATAAAAGAGAAAACAGCATCCCTAATTTCAGCAAGTATCTCATGCTCTCTAGAGGCACCAGCTTTGATGACAGCAGCCAAAACCTGCACCAATTTTAAATACGCGCATAAAATTCTAGCTGGACATGAATATTAAAAAAACTGTCAATATGGGAATTAGTCCAGTTGTGCAGACATTTTATTTGAGAGCCAGAGCAATCAACATCAATGAGTTGGTGTCTTTAACCCTGCATCTTTTGCAGATAAAATTGAATCTACAACCTAAAGTGATTGCAAAACTAGTTACCAACTTACCACCAATGCAACATGTGACACAGATACAATGACATGGACACTGATAGAACGATTTAAAGACACAATATGGCTACAAAAAATAAAAAGTTTAATATAAAAAAAAATAAACAGGCTATCTCATAAACAGGCTCCCCACTTCTACCTTAAACTCAATTGTAAAATTGTGTATTCAACCACCAGATTATTCCTTTTTTCGAACCTGTAAAAGATATTAGAATATTCCCTATTTATTATCGGTATCCGTTTTTAGTTTTTTATGATTATATCACTCCTTAATTTGAGATGACATTATGTATTCCTCCTATAAAAGGAGTGCTCCCTTAATTGAAATATAATAATTCCCGCTGCTATGATATTTCCAACAGAACCTCTGGTTTTGCATGTTTTCCCTCAATTTGTCTCTATAACAAACATTGCTTACACATTAAAATTGAAGAATGTCTCTTTATTGGTTATTTCACCTCGCATAAAGGATATCACTCTATAAATTAAAAGGAGGGTGAATCGGTGCAAAAGGCTCTCACTAGGTGGAGTCTAGAGATGGTAGATGTATACAACCTTTAACCCCTGCAAATGGTGAGGTTGTTTTCTGGATTTGAACTTATGACCACCAAGTCACAAGGTAACAACAATACCTTTGAGCCAAGGCACACACCCATACTGGTCTCCCTATTCTTCAGGAAAATAGTTACGTATCACAGGATGTCATGTTCTATTTGAATATAAGAAAATATCTTAAATATTATGTTAGAGTATCTTAGTTTATCTAGTAGGATCAATTTCTTATCTTAGAATATCTAAGATTATCTCTTAAGATTAATTTCTATTACTTGGTTATTATCATTCATTATTTGTTTGTGGACTTCCTTATAAATTTAGGATTAGGAGTCTTGTATCACTATAAAAAGGGGTTTGTGTTTAAACTCTTGTATCAAGCTAATCATCAATCATATTATATCATATTCAAAGTCCTGAATATCTCTCTTCTCCTACTATTATTTTAAACTCATAACTTCGTCATGGTATCAGAATGGTACCATCAACTTAATATCTGATATCCATTTCTGGTTGTTGTCTGTTGTTGTGTACGCTGCAATTACCCTTTTCCCTAGCCACTGTCATTTCCGGCCATGATCAATGCTGCCAGCAACCGCTGCTGGGAAACTTTTTTGGTGACTTTTTCTGACAAAACTATTAAGTTTGAATAGCCCTGCACCAATCTACGTCGTCTCAAAAATTCTGTCCAAGCGACAATGTCACATGTGCTCTCACGTGTGATAGAAATGAGGTGAATGGGCCTGAACAGGGAGTAACAATTGAGGAGGGTGTGGGGAGGCCCAAAATATGGAGAGAGTATCATAGGAGGCGTGTGAAAGCTTAGTGAAAGGTTCTAGAATGTTGTGCTGGCAGAATTAGTTATATAGGGGAATAATGTGGTGAGTGAGAAGCATCTTGGAATTCTGTTATTGGTGATAGATTATTCTCTTGTAGGAGCCACTTGGCTAGGCTAGTAGTAACCCTCTACTAGATTTATTTTCTCTTTTCTATTGCTGTAACTTCCTCCATTGGAGTATCAATAAATTCCATTTGTTTACACCATTCTTTCTGTGATTCTATTAATTGGACCAACCTGCCGGATACGAACCAGCGCTAGAGCTGCATCCAGTTTTCCACGCATCGCAACTGAAGCGCGCTATTGGCAACTATCAGTGTGAAGGTGTGTTACCACCAGAACTAGAGCTGCAAGCAGACATAGTGGCTGAACCAGAAACAGTGGTGGGACAGAGGACAATTCTAAGAGAAGGATCACAGGTACAACAAAGTTTAATTAAGTGGAAAGGCAACTCAGTTGAGGATTTGACGTGGGAGGATGATGCAATGCTGAGAGGCCAGTTTCCGAATTTCAGCCTTGAGGACAAGGCTGTTCTCATAGGGGGTGGTATTGACAGAAATGAGGTGAATGGGCCTGATCAGGGAGGAAAAATTGAGGAGGGTGCGAGGAGGCCCAAAATATGGAGAGTTTATCAAAGGAGGCGTGTGAAGACTTAGTGAAAGGTTCTAGAATGTTTTGTGCTGGCAGAATTAGTTCTATAGAAGAATAATGTGGAGAGTGAGAATCATCTTGGAATTCTGTTATTGGTGATAGATTATTCTCTTGTGGGAGCCACTTGGCTAGGCTAGTAGTAACCCTCAACTAGATTTATTTTCTCTTTCTCTTTTGCTGTAACTTCCTCCATTGGAATATCAATAAATTCCATTGTTTACACCATTCTTTCTCTGTGACTCTAGTAATGTGCCTCAAGAGTATGAGTGATTTCAAAAATCATTCACTGCCTCTGCTACACATGGCGGCGCATCGAAGGACCTTTCTAGCCCATTATTTCTGTGCCATTGTCGCCTCTCTCGTCTCTACCAAGATCTGTCTTTGTTTGGTTCTTTCGTGACAGCGAGACACGATTTTTTTTTGTTACAGTCGTGACTTGGCGCTCCTTTTGTTTGTGCTAAATCGTCTCCTGCACGTTTTCTGAGCACTGCACAATTATGCAGGTTCTCAGTTTCTGCTTTTGTGTCGTGACATTTTCCCGCTTTGTTTCTGCCCAGTTAATGTGTCCTAGATGTATCAGGTTGTTTCTTGGTTTAATGTTCTCTCTGTTTTCAGTTCTGTTTCATCTCAACTTTCTGGTTCGTGTGCGATTCTGTTTTGTGTGCCCTTTTCTGGTCCTACATAAATCTTTAGCTTACTACTACGCATTTCTTTCTGGTCTAGTTTTGCACATCTTAATTGTTTGTTTCTGTCTCGTCTCAAGCCAAATGACTAATGGCTTGTCTGTTGTTCGTTGGTCATCTATCCAATCCACTCTTTCTACTTTGTCAAATTTGGACTTCAATGGCAGATTATCCAGTCAAGGTCCTACAACACTGTCTAGTTTCCAGTAGTCTCGCTGTCCAACCAACAACATTAAGATTGAATCGTCGGTACCAATCACAGATGACGTATCTCAATTAAGTTGGTTGTTTCAGATTAAGGACAATGTCTGGCCCAATATCATTTCAGTTTGGTTTAATTAATGTTTGTGAAAATCAGCAATGGTTTCTACAGTTGGTTGATTGGTAGTTTATTCTTGTGCGCAAACCTTATTGAATATTATAAAATATTTGACGTTATGTTAGAGTATCTTTATTTATCTCGTAAGATCAGTTTTTTATCTTAGATTATTTCCTAAGATTAGTTCATTAAACCAGTGAAACGACGCGTTCACAAGTTATTGATTAAACCACGACAATTAAATTTACACTTTTAATATTATGGTAACAAATTAATATATAATGGTTATATTATATGCTTTTTAAGTTAATAGAAGAATGATGAATAATAATGGTCCATGTAAATGGGTTTTTGTAACTTAACATTGGACATTTCTATCTGGCTTAAAAGTAGTTTTGAATAAAACAAAAAATAAAAAATTACACCAAAGTATAAAAAGAAAAAAAATAGAATCTGATTAGTTCACACTGTTCTTTACCACCAACTTTCCCACAGTTTTATAGATTTTTGGTTTAATTTAACCGGTTTTTTGAGTTAAACCTTGTTGGTTCCTAGTTCAATAAGTTGAACCGGCTAGTCTTCTTCAGTTTTAACATGTGGTTTTACAGAGCAGTTTAAGCTTTTAGGATAGTTGGTTTGTGAACCCCCAAAAACTTAATCTCATTATTTTCACGAGGCTTGTGCTTGACACATTAAAGACTAATATAAAACTGGAAATAACATATTTGCAAATGCTATAATAAAACTGTTTTCAGCAAACTGAATGAGAAAAAGATCACTGATGCATACCAGCATCAAAAGCTTGTTTGCACCATCGGAAATGGCAGCATGTCCTTCATATTGATCTGGATCAAAGTCATTTAGGGCAGCAGTAAGATATTCACCCGCAGGGGTAGTCTTGACAATTTCAGAGCCAGATTTAACCAAAGCAACAGTTCCAGCATTCTTATCGGCGGTCAAAGGTGAAGGAAGAGCATGCATAGAATTTGTTGTTGTGGTGTCGCTAGTGCCATTCCTAATTCAAGCAAGTGAGACTAAAGCCATTAGTTATATGTTGAAAAAAAGTAAAAGGAAATTGCAAATCTTACAAGAAATAGAATAGATTCTACCTTTTAATATTCTGAGGCTGAACATTAACTGATTCACGAGATAGTGGACTTGACGGCTGAAAATAAGGTGCCGACTTTAGGAAACCAGAAATACAACAGAGAAGCATTATTATCCATAGAAATAGTGAAATTTCCGATGGTATGAAGTTAACCAAGTGTGAAACTCTCCTACCTTAGGTGACCCAGCCACAGATGTTTTTTCAGTCAATCTATCAAACAATTTCTCATTTTCTTCATGCAACCTCTGCGAAAATTCAAACATAAAATCGAGCTCCTCATCAAACCAATAAGAAGTTAGAATGGACAAATCAAATTTCATATCTAAAGAATCCAAAATTTTAAGCTGATATTTCTTGGTTCAGGTTTAGCTTTATTTTTTCCCATTTCATTACATGCATTATTGGAGCCACCAGGGAAATGAGCCATTTACTGTCCTCATTTTAGTTCAAAAGCTTTTTTTATCTAAATTATTTCTTTCAACCATGGAGGTCAGCACATTCTTAAATTATGCTTCTATATCTGTATGTACATCACTTTGTTTCTACAAGATGTCATGTGTAGAGTGCTATGGCCATTAATTAATGTTAACTATAAAAAACTCTCACTATGCAAAAAACTACAAAAGTTGAAGATCAAAGAAGTTAAAAACAATAACCATAATTTAATAGGTCAAAAAAAATGGTAGACTACTACTATCAGACACAACTGTAAGTATAGCAGACCTCAATCAGAGCATCACGTTTCTTGAGTTCCTCTTCTAATTTTTTGGCCACCACAGTGCCATCTCCAGTTGGTCTGGAATCAGATAGAGCTGCAGACTCTGGCTCTGAGACAAACGTTGAACTACTTTTGTTGGATCCAAGAGCTTCACTGAGCTGAGTTTCAAGGGAACTCATTTTAACCTGAATCAAAGAGGAAAAGCAGAGAAGGGTACATAAATTGGTTGGCAAGCATGAAGAATGATGATCACATATATAATTACAAATAGGACTAACGTTTATCTCAATTTGTTTGCACTATAAATCATGTTAGAAAATTAGAAAATATCTTATAACATCTTTTATATTATATTAGAGTATCTTGAGTTATTTTCTGTGATCAGTTTATAATCATAGAGATATCTTAGAATATCTCTTATTATTATTATGATTTGTTCCTGATATAGAATGGAGTCTATGTTTCTCTATAAATAGATATTAGTATTGAGTCTTCTGTAATCAAGTTAGCATAAAGCTATTATCAATAATATTCAAACCCTTATTATCTTCTCTCCTACTTTTCTCTAAAATCCCACAACTTCAACAAATCAGATGATTGAGAAAGGGTATGATTTAACCATCCAAAGTTGTTCAAACCACTTAATGAGACAAATATGTGTAAAGTGAAAAGACCCCAAGTGTGACATAAGTGGTGCTCCTACAGCATTGGTGCTATGAAGGCCATTAGCACATAAATTTGATCATACATAGTGCTTGACAGCATGTCATAGAAGCAGATGCAAAGGTACCATTGAATTGGATGCATACCATGAACAGAAAACCAAAACTCCAGGCTCCAGCAGGGATAGAAAGATCAAGAGCAAAAGGTGTGAAAAATGAAGGGTCAGGAAAAAATGTGAAGAATTTAAGGTTTGATCATAGTTTCTAAATTTATAAATATGTAAGATACAGCATCCCAGTGAACAAAATTGATTTACATTCATTCTACTTAAATTATTATCTATTATTGGCATTTTGTTAGACTATTTTTTACTTCCTGTCAGGAAGCTGTAGTTGTTAAAATACTAAAAATTGGACTTACACACCATTAAGTGCATGATGAATATTTCATGCAAACTAGCATAAGATGGGACCAACCTGCAAACTTTGGATGATTGAATCTTTCTGTTGTATCTGCAATTTTTGATCTTGTTCTAACTGTAACAGCTGAGCAACTTGATTTCTAATCTGAGCATTTTCTTCTTTCTCAATCTTATACTTATCTGAAAGCAAAATATGCTCTGACTGCAAAAGGTAAAAGCAATATATAGTTCACTGACAACTCTGAAGCCTTTACATTCGACGCAAATAATGAAGTGTTGATAGAAGAGTATAATTGTATGCATATATTAGGGGTCATTTTGCAATACAATATATAAGTCTCTTAAGTAAACAAAGCACACATGTCATTAATCTTCAAGAACAATTCATGGATAGAAATGACAAAAAGAGAATATATATTTAAGCAGAAATAAGAACAACAATAGTCCAAATACTACCTCCGTCCTTTTAATCAGAAACAAAAGACTAAATCATTAAGATCAAGAAACAGTATTTGAAGGAGTTAACGTTAAATTTTTTTGCAAAATATCCACAGAACTCATTAAATGCATCCCATTTGCATGGGATAAGTGATTTTTCAGTTAAGATAAATAAGGGTATAAAATGAATTCTAACAATTAATACTCCTGAAAATTAGTCTTGTGTTTCTTCTAATTATCAGGACAAAAAAATAATCTAATTGTTTCTTTTAAAAAAGACCGGAAGTAGTAATAGCTATCCTTATACGTCAAAGTTTTCGAGTCTAGTGCATGTGTGCGCAGTCACTGTTTTAAGGTGTTCCTGCATGTGCTATAATTGTTAGAGTTATTACAGAGAATGCACTGTATAAATATTAGAACTCTCTGAAGATACAGTAACATTTTAATAATACAGCATTGTCTCAAATATTGATCTCTAATCTCTGGTCTCCGCCTATTAAGTCAATACTTGAGTTCAGTTGGGACAACTCCAATCGTTTCTCTTTTCATCTGCGCTGCATCTGGCTGCAGCCATAGTAATCAAACTTGCTAGCTGACATGTATGATGTTTGGTGTAAAAACTGAGTCAACTTGCATAGAAACTCGTTTGCATAGAAGTGTAACTTAGCTCAGGAGTTAGGAAGTTTGCATAGAAATGTGAAACAAGACCGAACATGCCCAAAACGACAATGTTAGGACTTCCAACCCATATTTTAGTTTGACCAAATCTGAGAACATTGAATGGCCCCATCAAACAATCAAACAAATCACTATCAGAAATCCCTCAGCAGTGAGCTGAAAATCCACCGAACCAATCATCAAACAGGCAGAGAAGAGTGAACTAACAAACCCATTGAACCTGTCGTGTCATGGACCAACTACTTTAAAAGCTTCTTAAACTGTTGGGCGAAGACTCGTGAATGGTTTTTACATCATACTTATATTTCATATTCTCTCACAGAAGCTTTTCAAAATAATATCTCCAACAGAACCTTCATCTTAACTTCCTTTTGTTGGCCTTGAAGATTGCACCTTCCAAAGTTGCACGTGTCACAATCACACTCAGAACCACTACCGTTTGTGTTCTCCATCTGGTTGGTTCTATCATGCATCACATTACCCACAAACAATTATTTATTCACTTCTTTATCCTCAAGAACAATCTCCTGCTTCTAAATCAACTGAAGCAGCATATGCTTAGAAACTCTGGACTCCCATGAACAAGGCCACAATCCATGATTGTCGGTCAGGTCATTCAAGAGCACCACCTCATTCTAAGAGATCGAACAGCTTGGACCAATTTGTTAAGAACCTCAAAAGGAATTGGATAACTGAAAATATTTTTTTTATTTCTTGAATGAAGTCGAACATATTGAGATTCCACATCAATTAGAAATATGATCAAATTAGTCCTTATATGGCCAGAATACAGCATTTTCTTAAAGATTGATCTTTCATGTATCCCTCATTTTCTTTCACTTTTCTTTATTTTTCCTTATTATATCCGGAAATTATTTCCTATTACAAACTTATAACCTAAAATGTGAATCATTTGAAAGAAAACCCACTACAGCAAAACCTAAACCATAATATGATATTAGAAAATGCAAAATGGAGGACCTGATACAATCTATGATTGTGATTGTTCAATCAAAAAACTCATTTAAATGTTCTTGTTCTTCAAACATTTTGCAGCATGAAAAGAAAATAGTATGACTCAATGGATTAACACAAGTCAAGCATGCCATATTTTGAAAAAAAAATTGTCAAACCACCAATGACCTGTTACTACATAAATTGCCAAACCTTTAAATCGGTCTGCAATGCAGAGGAAACTTTCCATGCCTTCTGTACTTCATTAAAGAGCAAAACACACTGATCATTAGCATCTTTAAGTGCTTGCTTGAGTCGCAGACCCTCTTGCTTTAGATCATGAATATCTTTTTCCTTCTCATACAACTCCTTACGAGCATCATTGGCCTATAAAACCATGACAAATACAACGCAGAATATAAATAGGGATGTTATAACCATCACAAGTCATAGTTTAAACTAGGCATCAATCTATCCATTATCCACATACAATTTAACTAGATGTGATGTTTCATACAATTTTATCACATGTAATGTACCATAGTAATTATTAAGGTTTCAAAATGCTTCCATCAAAAAGTCATACAGATGGATAAAACATCAAAAGTAGAAATAGGAATGAGAACTTACAACATCTCTCCACTTCTTTATTGTATCTCTGTTACCAAGACTTAACACAGAATTTCGAGCTCTAGCAGAGAAATTGAGAGACATCAATGTCTCAGATAAATTGGAAATACATGGACAAACATTCACAATCGTCAGAGTTTTTGAACTCCCACCTACACACATCAAATAACACAATTGAAACATATGTAAATACAGTATATAAGAATGGTTATCAATATCTTACGATACATGCGAGCCGTATCTCCATTTGATACAAAATTTAACATAGTTGATATGATAACATGTTTTAACTTAAATATTATTTTTATCAAGATCGTATTGAATTAGATGGAATTTGTGTCTAACTCAGAACACAACTTATATTTATAATGGTGCTACAACAAATACATTGACTTCCTAATTGATTAGCACTAACCTAGGAAACTGTATAGTCTAGGAATATTAACAAGTAATTTTGAAGTAGTACAGTTGAGGAATATATATTAACAGTTTTACTTAATTCTAAAACTCCTCAAAATGGAACATACATGTCATATGCACCAAGTTTGTTACAAATAGATTCAACCCAATTCCTCCAAGGAACTTAGTAAATATATCAACAAGTTGATCATTTGAATCAACAAAATCAGTTGCAATTTCTCCTGAAAGAACCTTATATTTTACTAAGTGACAGTCAATCTCCTCATGCTTGATTTGGGAGGTTTAGCACTATGCTCCAAGAGTATAGCATGATCATAGGTGGAATTGATTACTTTCTCTTCTTCGTGCATTCTTCACCAACCACCTGCCTCTACATGCTTGTCTATGTAGATGACATCATCATCACACGGTTGTCATCCATCAACTCAAACAACATTTGTCCTACACTATCAGACTAAAGATTTGCGGGCGTTGAATTAATTTTGGGGATTGAAGTTGCCCTGATACAATATTGAAATGGAATTTGTGTGTTTAACTCCGATCACACAACTAGTATTTATAGTGGTATTACAATAAATACATTGAATGCCTAATTGATTAGCACTAACTTGAGAAACTGTATGGTCTAGGAATATTTACAAGTAATCTAGGAAGCTGTACGGTCTAGGAATATTAACAGGTTTACTTGATTCAAAAAATAGTTCTTCCGTTTCATGATAGAATCAGTGTTATTGATGGCGGATGAAGAACCATGCAGAGAGCCAAAAAAGCTGCCATATAAAGCCACCATGGCACTGCCATCTTTCACAAATTATTCATGGCAATTGTAAAAAAATCTGCCACCACAATCTGCCATGGCCGATATTTGACAACACTGCCATGAATATAAGTACATTATATTTATTGGGTTGTGTTTAGAAGGAAAATAAATGAGAGGTATGATGGAATCTACACGTTCACATTAAACACCAATGGATATTGTGTTCACTATGAGTCATAAATGCAACGATTTACGGATACCCTAATTTTCATAATTACATGATAATACACAACATATAATCAGTCTATTAAAATTCAGTGTGTTTCTATTATTAATTGATTGTGCAACATCTTAAGCTAATTGTTAGTAGTCCTAGTCAATACAACTACCTAGACATTGAATGTAATTATTGCAACATCATTATAAATAGAAATTGTGTGATCTCATTAGACACATAAGAAACACACATAAATTACACATATTTTACATGGTATGAGAGCAGGTTCTGATTCTATGAACTATTTTTTAATTTTTGGTCACAGATGGTCGTCTATCACTGTCAACTCTGGTGGCCTTTCTAGCAAACAGCCACACCACTACCACTGTGTCAGTACCGCCGCCACTGTGTGCTCTTGTTCTCTGCCACCCCGCGTCTTCTTTCCAGTGTGCCACCACTATCAACTCTGCATTTTTCCAGCTGCACCATAACCAACATTTTTCCATAGTTCTATCCTATTCCTTGCAAAAAATTGGACGGTTATGCCAATCACGCAAGTTGGGCTGCTGTTGTTGAGCTATGGTTTCTAGATCAAGGTCGTGAGGACCATTTGCTCAAACAATCCAAGTTTATTCTCAACGACGATCGATTCGGTGGTGACTGTTCCCCCACATAAGAATCATATTAGTGGTGTCTTTTATTCCCACCGACGATCAATCCAGTGGTGACTCTATTCCCACATATGAACCATATTAGTGGTGCATTTATTCCCACCGACAATCAATCCGGTGGTGACTCTTTCCCACACATGAATCATTAATGGTGCCCTCACCATGTTGCCTTCTCTTCTCAAACTAGCCCAACAATTGTCATACATAGTTTCTGTTAGAATATTCGAAAATATCTTATAATATATTTTATATTATATTAGAGTATCTTGAGTAATTTCCTATGATCAATTTATAATCATAGAGATATCTTAGAATATCTCTCATTATTATTATGATTTATTCCTGATTTAAGATTGAATCTATGTTTCTCTATAAATAGAGATTAGTATTGAGTCTTTTGTAATCAAGTCAGCATTAAGCTATTATCAATATTATTCAAACCCTTATTATTTTCTCTCCTCCTTTTCTCTAAAATCCCACAACTTCAACATGGTATCTAGAGCCTATTTCGATCCTCCTTGAACGATCCTGCCTCTATTCCGCTGCCGAGTTCCCAACAGTTAGAGAATATAATCATAGTTTCTCTTTTCCAACATTCCGACACGTTTCACTTGTTTTCCGTTCAATTCGCTACTGACGCCGCTGCCACTTTTTCCGGCGA
The DNA here is from genome assembly GCA_037974735.1 of Cicer chorassanicum. Lineage (NCBI taxonomy): Eukaryota > Viridiplantae > Streptophyta > Magnoliopsida > Fabales > Fabaceae > Cicer > Cicer chorassanicum. The sequence goes on from JBBPBP010000004.1 coordinate 19,837,108, forward strand.
ATTTTCCTACGAACAACGTCGTCATCTCCAGATCAGGTCATGCCCGAAAGCGCATCGCCAAAAGCCGTCACATGCGCTCTCACGCGCTGCTAATCTCTCCTGCGAGTAGTTCTCACGCGCCTCCGTCTCCACAGCGTGTGACGATGTGTTTTGATGCCTCTCAGTTGCTACTTGGTCGAACAATCCCCTCGTATTCTAGTTTCGGGTTACGGTTACACCTACTACCTTCAAGATCCGCCGTCTACTGCTGCTCTCCATCTGTTGTCGCTGCTAGAAAAGTTTTCTAGCAAGTTTTGCGACACAACCACTTCCATTGTGTGCGGAATCTACTAATCTACACAACTCATATTTTTTATGTCAAAAGTTGCTCCACGCGCGCTCATGTGCCTTCAAGATCCTCCGCGTTCATTCCACGCGCCACCGCCAACAACTTCAAGCTTAGGCGCGCATGTCTGCCTTCCGGCACAATGTTTCAGTAGTCTAGATTGGGTTTTCCTTCCTGTTTCTAGATCTGCCCTTACTTTCCAATTTTGATCAACGAAAATATGTGTTATTATTCAAACAGTCGTTATCTCTCTTGTTTTGGATGCATTTTCTCACTCCGTTGATCGATCATGGTTTCATTAAAGTCGAGTTGCTTCTTCTGTGTTTGTCATGCAATTTAGTTCTTACTAATAGATTATAACAGTGGCTTCTATTCCCACCAACGATCATTGCGATGGTGTCCCTTTTCCCACAGATGAATCATATTAGTGATGACTTCTTCTTTCGTTGATGGTTATTCTGACGATGTCTTTTATTTTCATGACTCACTTTATCTTGACAATTTGTCCCAGATGCACTGGCCCCATCTTTGTCCCAGATGTACTGGCCTTGCCTTTCTCTCTCTGAAGCATGCTGCTCTCTCCTTGAAGCATATTCCAGTTTAAATATTTTGAGTCTCCGATATTATTGGTTTGAAGCTTCCAAATGCAGTTTTTTAGAAGGACGGACCTTGCTTTGTTCAATTGCTTGTCATGAATTTCTCTCATGCTGATGTTCATTCCGGCTATCTGGCTAGGCTATATTTATAGCAATTCTCTCCGACTTCACCTGCATCCCTGAGTTGCCTTTCCATCCTTTTTATTATTTTGCAGAGCAAAACATTATTTTCTTGTAACAAGCTAAAACTTAGTAAGCTTTAGCTTGAGGGGGAGTGTTAGAATATTCGAAAATATCTTATGATATATTTTATATTATATTAGAGTATCTTGAGTTATTTACTATGATCAATTTATAATCATAGAGATATCTTAGAATATCTCTCATTATTATTATGATTTATTCCTGATTTAGGATTGAATCTATGTTTCTCTATAAATAGAGATTAGTATTGAGTCTTTTGTAATCAAGTCGGCATTAAGCTATGATCAATATTATTCAAACCCTTATTATTTTCTCTCCTCCTTTTCTCTAAAATCCCACAACTTCAACAGTTTCAATTTCTGTGAGAAAATATTTTGATGTAATAAGCTTAAAGCATAGTAAGCCTTAGCATGAGGGGGAGTGTTAAAATTCAGTGTGATTTTATTATTACTTGATTGTGCAATATCTTAGACTAATTGTTAGTAGTCCTAGTCAATACAACTTCTTAGACATTGAATGTAATTATTGCAGCATCATTGTAAATAGAAGGTGTGTGATCAAATTAGATACACAAGAAACACAGATATTACTCATATTTTACACAGTCAATTACCCGATTAACACTATTTCTAATTTTCTCCTTCATGTTAAAGCATATAACTCTCGCTGACTTAGTGAAGACTGAAAATCCGTCAATCGGTCATTTGATTGACAAAAACTAGTGGTAATGTCTAGAGATATGACATTATCCCTAATTAATAAAAATCTATCTTAATGTGGTTGGTCCTCATAGAACACTGAATTTGAAAAATAATGCAAGGAAACCTGATGATCACAAATGAGTGTAATTTTCCTTGTTTTTTGAAACTTTTTTCGGCTTCTCTTGTACTTGAAGAACAACTTCGCTTGCATCTTCTCACATTGGCACTTCTAGCTTCTTCCTCCCATCTTGATCAATTAATTCCAGATTATTTACTGCCTTCATCCCCACTTTTGCTTCGACTTCCTTGGCCTCTTCTTTGGGTCCTTCCCTTAATTCCTTTTCTTTATGGTTTGTGCCTGTGCCATAGGTTTTTGTTGGCTCTCTTGTTAAATACTGCACAGCTTCTGAATTCACCATTGAAATTACCCACAAGCACAGCTCTATGATCAGAGCACGCACTAATACCATTTGATAGAACTCGATATCGTAGTACATAACAATATAGCAGATATTTGAGGCTCCTACCTCCCAAATTACCAAAGAGCACAACAATTTAAAAATGACAAGTTGGTCGCCCTCTAACCTTTGTCTCTTATTTATATACTTCACTACCCACTTGGCACATTAACTAATTTCTAATTGACTAATTAATTGAGGTTAAGTATCACCTAACTAGCATCCTAATAGACAAAGGAAATTTTTGTTACCATTACATCATCATTTAATTTGATAACTCAAACACCAAATAGATGCCGAAACAAGTTCATAAATAGAAATAGGAAGAAAATTCAATACCAAGTGAATCTGCTAGTAGTTTTGTTAGCATTGAATTTTCATAAGGAATAATATCCTTCTTCGATGTTAAAGAAGACAAAACATCTCCCAACCTGCAAAGACAATTCAAAAATGCCACAGTGAGTTAGACGATGGAATTTCCCATGCACCACATTCTTTCACTCTGCTCAAATTGCCCAAAATTCCAATACAAATTAAGATAGAAATTTATATATATCACAAGAAAATAGACGAACAGATAGAAATGTGAGAGGACCAGAGGAGGAAAAAAGAATCAAATTAATTACCTTACAGTTTTGGGGATATAAAGAAGTGTTACCTATACATGGGTCACCACAGCACAGAACTGAACCCGGTACAATTATGACACTTACTACAACTCTTAAACATTTGGGAAAACTTATTGAATGCAATACTTGCATCACAGTAAGCAGAGAGACGCCATGGCTGTCCCTCTATCTTCCTTGATGATAAAGATTAGTCCGAAACTCACGCCTCTTCCAATGGAGAACACCATTTTGAACAACCTGGTTTGTGAATATGTCCCATTGGAATTGTACGATCCAGTTATTTGTTGGTAGGGGAAACTAGGAATTAGGTAACACACTAACCTGTTGAAGAATCAAGAGAAATAAGATTTGATTCTCTTTTATTTTATATTATTCTGTTTATTTTTATTTCATGATTCTGTCATTATTACTATTGTAATTTTTTTTCTTATATAAACAGTTTAGGACTGTAGTAATAAAATATGAAAGTATTTTTGTCTTTTACTTTCTTCATAGTATCTAGAGCTCTTGGTTAGGGTTCTGTAAAGTTTTCCACAACTTAGTGGGGTTCGAGGCACCAACATTTTGTTTTTAATTTATGTACGACCCGGAAGTTTTCCACAACCTAATGCCACACAATACCCCATGGAAGGCGGCCCTTATGGGTAACAGCGGCGGCAGCGGCGATGGTTTTGGTGAAAAACCAGAAGTGGTCGCTAAGAATGAAGAAGGGAAGAGAGATGGAAAGAAACCATGGTGCGAACATTGCAAACGTCCATGGCACACACGTGATACATGTTGGAAGCTCCATGGAAAACCTCCAAATTGGAAGAAAAAGGGAGGAAACGAAGGTTGTGCTCTCCAAACTGGTACCTCTGATGTCTAATCAAGAGAAGCAGTCTCCTTCAATCCCATCTTCTCTCACCAAGGAACAATTAGACCAACTATACAAACTCCTTGAGTCTCAAACTCTTTCTCGCTCTATAGCTCAAAGAGGTAATTTTCCAAATACTACTCTACTTAGTGTCAATCCCAATCATACTTGGATTATCGATGCTGGTGTTACTGATCATATGACTGGGGAGTCAAATCTGTTTTCTTCGTATAACTTTTTATCGATGATCATACTAGAATTTGATGGGTTTATTTATTGAAAGAAAAATCGAAAGTTGGACAGGTTGTCAAAAATTTCTTTAAAATGGTGCAAACTCAATACCAAACAAATATTCAAGTCTTCAGAAGTGACAATGGTAAAAAAATATTTTAATATGCTTTTGTCAGATTTTTTTCTTGAAAATGGGGTTGTTCATTTGTGTTGATACACCCCAATAAAATGGAATTGTAGAGAGAAAGAATAGGCATCTTCTTGAGGTTGCTAGAGCTTTACTCTATGCAAATAAGGTTCCAAAATATTTGTGGGGTGAAACTGTTTAAACTGCATCATATTTAATTAATCATATGTCATCTAAAGTTTTAGATTTTCAAACCCCTCTTGATGTTTATCAAAATTGCTTTCCTTTGACTCGTGCCTCTACTGATTTGCCATTAAGTTTTTCATTGCACTGCTTTTGTTCATGAACATACACAACTTGGCAAACTCGAGCCACGAGCAATAAAATGTGTTTTTATTGGTTACTCTCCGGCTCATAAGGGGTATAAGTGTTTTGAACCGAAATAAAAAAGAATTGTTGTAACCATGGATGTTACTTTTGTTGATAATCAACCTTTTTTTAGTGACATTCATCTTCCGGAGGGAATTTGAAGGAAAATTCATCTTTTGAAAACATCATTACTTTAGGTGATACAATGTTGTCACAAAATTCTGAGACTTATATTGATCCACCAAAAGAAAATGCCCAAAAATCCATATTAGAACTCAATCCGCTTATGAATGAGGTTCCGACAGATTTGGGGGCGACAATTTCGAATCAAAATCACAATGAACAAATTCTTGATCTAGATAATAATGAAGAACCACCTGAAATGCCACAACATAATGACTCAGATAAAGAGACACAAAGCAGGTTTACTACCACTGACCCTATGTGAAAGAGAAATGTCTTTGAAAAAGAAATCATAAACAGATAAATGAAAGACCCATTCTCTGACCCTTCCAAGATTCCGAACCAATATATAAACCAACACATTTTCCAGATACAGGTAAGTTTTCATCTGTACTTAAGAGTCAGTTGAGTATCCTGATATACACCTTTTTATTGCAATTAGGAAACCTGTTAGATCATGCACTAAACATCTTTTATCTAATTATGTGTCATACTTAAAATTGTCTTCTTCATTTACTGTGTTTACCTCTCAGTTGTCTGCAGTAGAAATTCTAAAAAATGTACAAGAGGCTCTAAAACTTTTAAGGTGGAAGGAAATTGTTCTTGAGGAGATGAGAGCTCTTAAGAAGAATCAAACTTGGAGAGTCATGACTTTACCTACAGGAAAGATTACAGTTGGCTGTAAATGGGTATTTACTGTCAAATATAATTCCGATAACACAGTTGAAAGATACAAGGCACGATTGGTTGCTAAAGGGTTTACTCAAACATATTGTTGAAGAATCAAGAGAAATCATATTTGATTCTCTTTTATTTTATATTATTATATTTATTTTTATTTTATGATTTTGTCATTATTACTCAGTATTACTATTGTAATTTCTTTTCCTATATAAACAGCTTAAGGCTGTAGTAATAATAAATGAAAGTATTATATTATTTTGTCTTTTACTTTCTTCATGGTATCAAGAGCTCTGGTTAGGGTTCTGTAAACAACCCATCAGGGTTTGTGGCTCTAATCAACTGAGCTATGGCACAAAATACCCCATGGAAGGCAGCCCTTATGAGTAGCGGTGGCAGCAACGACGATGGTTTGGGTAAAAAATCAGAAGTAGTCGACAACGCCGACAGTATGGGTTTAGGCAGCGGCCCAGGCGGCAGTGGCGGCGGCCCAGGCGGCAGTGGCGGCGGCCCAGGCGGTAGTGGCGGCGGCCCAGGCGGCAGTGGCGGCAGCCCAGACGACAATAATGGTTTATCTAACAATGGTTTTTCCAACTTTTTTGGCCATGAGGGAACTTCTAATGTCCTCAAGGTTGAAATTCAAAAACTCAATGGAAAAAATTATGTTGAATGGTCCCAAACCACAAGATTGATATTAGACGGTAAGGGAAAATATGGTTTCCTAACCGGAGAGGTGCAAATGCCTGCCACTACTAATCCGAATTACAGGTTTTGGAAATCTGAGAACTCTGTTATTATCGCTTGGCTGCTTAGTAATATGGAATCAATGATAAGAAAACCTTTTATGTTTTTGCCTACTGCAAAGGAAGTTTGGGAGGCAGTCAAAGAAACATATTCTGACATTCAGAATTCTTCTCAAATTTTTGATCTCAAATCACGATTGTGGCATGCCAAACAAGGAGATAGAGATGTCACTACCTATTACAATGAGTTGATGACACTATGGCAAGAATTGGATCTCTGCTATGATGATCATTGGAAGTGCTGTGAGGACAGTGTTTTGTTTCTTAAGAGACAGGAGAACGACCGAGTATTCATGTTCTTGGTTGGGCTTAATAAGCAGCTCGATGAAGTCCGTGGCAGAATATTGGGAAAGATTCCATTGCCATCACTTCGGGAAGCGTTCTCAGAAGTTAGAAGAGAAGAGGCGAGACAAGGTGTTATGATGGGTAAGACACCTTCTATTGGTGAGGCTGAAAGCGCTGCCCTAATCTCTAAGAATGAAGACGGGAAGAGAGATGGCAAGAAACCATGGTGCGAACATTGCAAACGTCTAGGGCACACACGTGATACGTGTTGGAAGCTCCATGGAAAACCTCTAAATTGGAAGAAAAAAGAAGGAAACGAAGGTCATGCCCTCCAAGCTGGTACCTCTAATCAAGAGAAGCAGTCCCCTTCAAGCCCATCTCCTTTCACCAAGGAACAATTAGATAAATTGTACAAACTCCTTGAGTCTCAAACTCCTTCTTGCTCTATAGCTCAAAGAGGTAATTTTCCAAATACTGCTCTACTTAGTGTCACTCCCAGCCATACTTGGATTATCGATTCTGTTCCTAATTTATCATGTAATCTGTTATCCATTACTAAATTAACAAAGGATATAAATTGTCAAGCTAACTTCTTTCATTCTCATTGCACTTTTAAGGATTTGAGCACGGGGAAGATGATTGGCAATGCTAAGGAGAGTGGAGGACTCTATTATCTTGACAATGGACTCGACTTCAAAGACCAACAAAAAACAAGTACCTGCTTTGAATCTATTTTTGTCTCTTCTAATAATGATGATATTATGTTATGGCATTTACGGTTAGGACATCCTAGTTTTCCGTATTTGAAACATTTGTTTCCCAAATTATTTTCTAAGAAGGATCCGTCTTTATTTCATTGTGAAACTTGTGAACTTGCTAAACATCACCGTTCTTCTTTTTCTACACAACCATATAAACCATCAAAACCGTTTGCAGTTATTCATAGTGATGTTTGGGGTCCTAATAGAATAAACACCTTTTCTAATAAAAAATGGTTTATAACTTTTATTGATGATCATACTAGAATTTGTTGGGTATATCTATTAAAAGAAAAATCTGAAGTTGGACAGGTTGTCAAAAACTTTTTTACAATGGTGCATACTCAATACCAAACAAATATTCAAGTCTTCAGAAGTGACAATGGTAAAGAATATTTTAATACACTTTTGTCCGATTTTTTTCTTGCAAATGGGGTTGTTCATCAAAGTTCTTGTGTTAATACACCCCAACAAAATGGAATTGCAGAGAGAAAGAATAGGCATCTTCTTGAGATTGCTAGAGCTTTACTATTTGCAAATAACGTTCCAAAATATTTGTGGGGTGAAGCTGTTTTAACTGCATCATATTTAATTAATCGAATGCCATCTAAAGTTTTAGATTTTCATACCCCTCTTGATGTTTTTCGAAATTATTTTCCTTTGACTAGTGTCTCTGCTAATTTGCCATTAAAAGTTTTTGGTTGCACTGCTTTTGTTCATGAACATAAACACCTTGACAAACTCGAGCCACGAGCAATAAAATGTGTGTTTACCGGTTACTCTCCAACTCAAAAGGGGTATCGATGTTTTGAACCGAAATCAAAAAGAATTTTTGTAACCATGGATGTTACTTTTGTTGAAAATCAACCATTTTTTACTGACATTCATCTTCAGGGGGGAAATTTTAAGGAAGATTCATCTTTTACGTTTGAAAACATCATTACTTTAAGTGATATAGTGTCGTCACAAAATTTTGAGACTTATATAGATGCACCAAAAGAAAATGCCCAAGAATCCATATTGAAACTCAATCCACTTATGAATGAGGTTTCGACAGATTCGGGGGCGACAATTTCAAATCAAAATCACAATGATCAAAATCACAATAATGAAGGACCATCTGAAATGCCACAACATAATGACTCAGATAAAGAGACACAAAGTAGGTTTACTACAATTGACCCTACTTGGAAGGGAAATGTCTTTGAAAGAAGAAACCATAAACAGAGAAATGAAGGACCCATTCTCCGACCCTTCCAAGATTCCGAACCAATAGATAATCCAACACATCATCTTGATACAGGTAAGTCTTCTTCTGTTGTTGAGAGTCATGTCGAGTATCCTGATATAGACCTTCCTATTGCAATTAGAAAACCTGTTAGATCATGCACTAAATATCCTTTGTCTAATTATGTGTCATACTCAAAATTGTCTTCTTCATTTGCTGCATTTACCTCTAAGTTGTCTGCTGTAGAAATTCCAAAAAATATACAGGAGGCTCTAAAAATTCCAAAGTGGAAGGAAGCTGTTCTTGAGGAGATGAGAGCTCTTGAGAAGAATCAAACTTGGAGAGTCATGACGTTACCTACAGGAAAGAATACTGTTGGTTGTAAATGGGTATTTACTGTAAAATATAATTCTGACAACACAGTTGAAAGATACAAGGCACGCTTGGTTGCTAAAGGGTTTACTCAGACATATGGCATTGATTACTCAGAGACTTTTGCTCTCGTTGCCAAATTAAACACTATTAGAGTCCTCTTGTCCTTGGCAGTGAATTTAGATTGGTCTCTTAACCAACTTGATGTAAAAAATGCTTTTCTGAATGGTGATTTGGAGGAGGAAGTATACATGGATAGTCCACCTGGCTTTGAAGATAAATTTGATTCAAATGTGTGCAAACTACAAAAATCCCTTTATGGTCTCAAGCAATCCCCAAGGGCTTGGTTTGAAAAATTCACTCGGTCGGTCAAAAAGCAAGGATATATGCAGGGACAATCAGACCATACTCTGTTCATGAAATTCTCTAATGTTGGTAAAATTGCAATTCTAATTGTATATGTAGATGATATTATTCTCACAGGAGATGACATTGTCGAGATGGAAAGGTTGAAGAAAAATTTGACACAAGAATTTGAGATCAAAGATTTAGGCGCGCTTAAATATTTTCTTGGTATGGAAGTTGCTCGCTCAAAGAAGGGAATTGTTGTTTCTCAAAGAAAATACATCATAGATCTCTTGGAAGAAACTGGGATGAGTGGGTGTAAACCAGCAGATACTCCTATGGAATTAAATGCTAAACTTTGGGAGAAAGGCAGTGTTCCTATTGAGATTGGAAGATACCAGAGGTTAGTCGGCAAACTTATTTATCTAGCCCACACTAGACCTGACATCGCTTTCTCTGTGAGTGTTGTAAGCCAATTCATGCATTCTCCCTATGAAGAACACTTGGAGGCAGTTTATCGGATCTTAAGGTACTTGAAATCCAATCCTGGAAAGGGTTTGTACTTCAAGAAAACTAATGACAGAGAAGTATCTATATTTACAGATGCTGATTGGGCAGGATCAATTACTGATAGAAAATCCACCACTGGATATTGTGCCTATGTTTGGGGAAATTTAGTTACTTGGAGAAGTAAGAAACAAGGGGTTGTTGCTCGAAGTAGTGCAGAAGCTGAATTCAGAGCAATGGCTCAAGGAATCTGTGAACTTTTATGGATTCGTAAACTCTTGGACGAATTGAAAATGAAAGTTGACTCACCCTTAAAATTGTTCTGTGATAGCAAAGCAGCAATAAGTATAGCTCACAACCCTGTACAACATGATAGAACCAAGCACATTGAGATTGACCGCCATTTCATAAAAGAAAAAATTGATGCTGGAATTATATGCCTATCATTTGTGACTTCCAATCAGCAAACTGCTGATATCTTGACAAAAAGTTTGGCAAGACCCAATTTTGAGCGACTTATAGACAAGTTGGGCATGACAGATATATATGCACCAACTTGAGGGGGGGTGTTGAAGAATCAAGAGAAATCATATTTGATTCTCTTTTATTTTATATTATTATATTTATTTTTATTTTATGATTTTGTCATTATTACTCAGTATTACTATTGTAATTTCTTTTCCTATATAAACAGCTTAAGGCTGTAGTAATAATAAATGAAAGTATTATATTATTTTGTCTTTTACTTTCTTCACATATGATGTTGATTACATAGAGACTTTTGCTCCTGTTGCCAAATTAAACACTATTAAAGTTCTCTTGTCCTTGGCGGTGAATTTAGATTGGTCTCTTAACCAACTTGATATAAAAAATGCTTTTCTGAATGGTGATTTGGAGGAGGAAGTATACATGGATAGCCTTCCTGGCTTTGAAGACAAGTTTGGTTCAAATGTGGGCAAACTACAAAAATCTCTTTATGGTCTCAAGCAATCCCCAAGGGCTTGGTTTGAAAAATTCACTCGGTCGATTAAAAGACAAGGATATATGCAAAGACAAGAGAAATCCGATTTGATTCTCTTTTATTTTATATTATTCTGTTTATTTTTATTTTATGATTGTCATTATTACTATTATAATTTTTTTTCCTATATAAACAGCTTAGGGCTGTAGTAATAAAATATGAAAGTATTTTTGCTTTTTACTTTCTTCACTAACCTATTTTCCTTGCAAAGAAAGGTTAATAAAAAACGCTTGCCTCTTGCAATGGGAATCACAAATGGAAATCATGAATGAAATTTCCCATTGGAGTAGTTCGATCCAGTTAGTTGTTGATAGGGGAAACGGGGACATAGGTATACACACTAACTTAAAATATAGTTTTCACATTAAGAGTGCTTCCCAACAACTATATTAATACTTCCTGATTTTCAAAAACATTAATTACTAAAGCCAAGCCAATAGGAATTAATGTTCTCATTGTTTCTTTTCTCTTTTTTATTTCATAATCTATTTTGTGTGATACCTATTGAAGGAAACAAAAATTTATAGACATTGAATGGAATATGTGTCTTGACTACTCAGTGGAAAGGAATTCCAAATGCCAAAGAGCAAAGCTCCTACAGAGGCCTAGAGCCATCTGTTCATAACAAACTACAGATTCTCCAAGATACCCCCTCTCCTCACTCCCACCCTTTACTTTTAAGTGTTTAGCCCAACCACCATAAGATAAACACAATCTGCATCCAGTTATAGGAGATTAACTATCTAATAACAAAAAGCACACCCTTTACTTTTCAAGTGTGTTGCCCAACCACCACATAAGGCAAACACAAACCTACATTCAGTTATAGGGGACTAATTACCTACAAAATTTGTTTCCCAAGTAAAAACAGAGATAACATTTGCAATAAGTAATGAAAACTGACAAACAACCAAATAAAGGATAATGGGGAACACTCAAGGTGCATTGACACCTAGAGACATGGGAGGACAAGCATCTCGCCAACTGTTGAGCAAATATACTTTTTCTAACGAAGGGAAAAAAAGCATCAAAATTACATACGCTGAAAGTGACTTCATAACATGCAGCAAATCTGTGACACGCTCACCACTATCATCTTCTGTTATTGAACCTTCACTCCCAGCCAAGTCAGCTAGATAAAGTTTGCTATATGAGTTCTCACCAGTGATCGAATTGTTATAAAATATATGTATTGTGACAATCCTGACAAAGCAAAACATGAAATCCACCGGGCCAAATTAGTGTATATCCCTCACTAAAAATCCAGCTAAACATGAACACAATTATCAAAATTGTAAAATCTACCAAAAACTTATACAACTACTTTCCTGATAGGTATCAGAGTGATACGTTAGAAGAAAATATTAACCTTTTAAGATTCTGTCCTTAATATTTTCTTTTTCCCTATTGTTGAGTTACAAAAAGTAAAAAATAAAATACAAATAAAGAGAAGAAAAAAAAAACTTGAGCGTTGTAAACTTGTAATAACATCCGACAATTAAATACTCAATCGTGCATTTGATCAAACTAGTTTCATTTGTAAAAGTATATCAGTAGAAGTTGATCATGCAACTTTAAAACAGAATATCTAAAGCCATGGTACAATATAACTATGGCCACACATGTGGGGCAGAGAATTTAGGCCATACAAATGCGATACATTGATCTTTAATAAATCATTGCCCCGATTCCGAAATGCAGCTTTTAAAACTGTAGAGAATTCCAAAGGGTTTTCGACTTTTTCCTGCACCAGTTCTACGAAACATTCAGGTGATCCAAAGCAGAGTTTTGGCATGTCTTTCCCTGATTCGAAAAGTAGATCCCTTATCTGAAAACACATAAAAGGAGATTACATGAAAAAATTTGTAGTCCCCAGTAAACCAATAACCTGAATGCAAACCAGAGCCATGACAGAAAGGGTGTACATGGTAACTGAAAACAGAAAGAGACCTGTTCATTATAGAGTTCACAAACTGTAACACAGAATTTATATTGTGAAGTGGAGGTTGTATCCAAGTTAGCTAAATCAAATAACTCCTCAAAACACCGAGCATATAAACCCCGATCATAGCTCGATCCTTCCTAAGAATAATGAATGAACATCAAAGAAGCGACTGATCAGACCAAACATTATCAAATGTAAAAAAGAAATAAAAAATAAATAATTTAGAACCATTGGGCCGACACTTCAATTATTAGACAACACCAAATTCAAAACCCTCTCATCCAAATTTTTTATTAAGGGGAAGTGATCTGCACATCGGCACACACACACACAGCAAAAGAAATAAAGAGTAACCATAGTGTGTGTCTTTCCGGAATGGGTTTGACCATAGGCAAATATGGAAACATTATATCCATCCAAAGCTGACTGCACCAATGGTTGAACATCACTGAATAATTCGGCTGCAAACAGAGCATAAAGGGAAATATAAGTAACCTGTATATCAAAGACCGCTTTTCAACTCGAAAAAGAAAGTAGCATTCATAGAATATAATCATTTTACCTTGTCCAACATGAGGTCCATAAACTTTATCAAATTCAAAATCTTTCTTTGAGTTAGACAAGGATTCATCACCAGTATTTACACGAATGGTAGAATCATCTGGAAAATCAACAACTGAAGAACCTTCATCTTCAAATAGCGGCCTTGCCCGACAGAATACACGTATGCTTCCTGCAAAAGATATTAATAACTAGATAAATGTTTTCTGCTTACAAAGCTTAAGTTTAGATCCGCTTTAATAATAAGAAGGTTGAGTATTAACTAGTTTCAGTTCCAGTCACTCCATATAAAAACAATGTATAAAAAGTGTATTTGGGTGACAGAAAAACAATGTGGATACGAAGAAACCGCTCAATACTAAATTTATACATAGAAATTACCTTTAGATGTCAATAAATCATTGAACAATCTTTTTTTCTCATTGATCAATGGTGATATTCTTGCTTCAGTTTCAAGGGCAACTTGATCTGAAATTCACAAGTAGGCCAAATTTCAAAATTTAATGGCATAAAACCAACAGTACAATAACTTCATACACAGGCACACATATATAATATATAAGCGATTAAAATTAAAATAGAGTGCAAAAAATTTGAATCAGGTAAGCTCCTTCCCACTAAACTTTTTGGAACCAAAAAATAAATAAATAATTCATGTACTTCAAGAAACTAAATCCTTAACCTACCACAATTATTGTGGTCGCACAGATCAGACAGAGCTTAAAGAATAAGTCTCATGTTGTCACTGAAATTAAGTGATCCAACCAATAAAAATAACTTATATGAAAAATGTCAATTTCAAAACTCACTACTTATCTAGCATGAACTAAGACTAGAGTCAATACAAATTAGTTTCTTACCTAGCTTGCGGGTTTTCTCTGCAAGAACACCAAGATATCGTGTAACTCGATCAAGTTTTGCATTTGAATATTCTTGAAGCTCGCTTGCTTCTTGTCTTAATTGCAAATAGTCGTCTCTAGCAAGCTAAGCAAAATATTTTATGAATTGTCAACACATGATTAAAACAAAACAAATCAGCAAGAATACCACATAACAAAAATAACTCAACCTAGCAAGAATGGCCTATAAATATGTGCAAGTATAACAGATATTCCATAGATGCACACATTCTAATCATCTTGATGAATCATAGCATGGTGTTTTATACCAAATGCCAAACTACCCAAACCTTTATCAACCCAATACATTCCTAAAACTCAAAAAAAGAAATTTTCAATAAGTGAATTTAGATTATATACGACAAATACTACAATTATTTGATTACATTAAGAATATAGTCATTTAGCTTATAGTTCTTAGATGCCATCTATGGTAAACAGATGAAATTAGACTACTCTAGAAATTTATTTTTCAAATGGGCATATTTTGTAGAGCCTGTTTTTATACAACAATTCATTTTACATATATGTACTATCACATCTTCAGAGTCTCCAATTTAGCTCTTGGTTTAGTCCTAAATTCTCCTACACCAAATTCTTCCAGCTCATGTTATATTATTCTAAAATGCCTCCCCCAACACATCCTAGGCCTAAGTTCAAAATATTCACACCTCAAACCACAAGAAAACCCCCACTCTATCCACTTCATCACAGAATTGCCAAGAACTAAATCATTACAAGTCAGAATAAACATGTGTAGCACCGAAACTTCATATTAAAGACGTGTCAGACACACCAACAGATGAGATTATATTCAATCACTTTCATTTCTTAAATTATTACTAAAAGCGACATGTTAATGTGAGTGTTCGTGTCAATGCTTCATCGGAATAGGCCAAATTAACAGAAGTTCACACGAGGAAATTAGAGAGGAACGCCAAATCTTCGTTCACTCAAACACACAGATCAACACAGACATATCAAATGAGAAGACCTTTTATCAAATTAACACTGTAACAAACTTAAACCACAATGCACAAAGCAAATACGGAAACAAGAGCTAAAACGAAGTCGTTCCGAACACATGCAACGAAGCGTAAAAAAATCACTGAAAATCTTGCTGAAGTTAGATGAATGTGAAGAAGAAACTAAAATACAGTTACAATTGAAGACGAAAAGTGAAAACAACGCATTACCTTTACTTTATCATTTAACCGCTGAAGCTTAGAGGCTGTAGAGTGTTTGTTGTGCTGCGGAAGAACCGATGAAGTCGAAATGGAGTATCTCCTCACCAACGGCGCACTAGGTTTCCGATCGTCGTGCTCTACCGGCACCGAAGCCGACGGCGTTGGCGAGGACGGCTTCCATGGCTCAAAACCGGTAACGTCCCAGCTCCAACGGTTTCTTTGCTCCGCCATTGTTCTCAGATTTCGTTTTCTTTTTCAAATTTTGAAACAGAGAAAGCGAAAATGGAATTAATGGAATATTTATTTTAATCTTAAATGGAAATAATAAATAAGAGGAGCTTTATTATTTTATGTACCTTTTTGCTTTGGTTTTGGGGTGTGATGATAATAATAATGAATGGAGGGAGAAAAGATGTTGTTTGGTTTGGGAGTGTGATAAAACGGTGTCGTTTTCAGGAATGAAGTGAGACTGTTAAGTGTTGGGCTTTTCTGGCTCACATAATATTCTGCGTTTCTTATTTTTTCACGCTTCGCTCTCAGCTTATTTAATGTTTTGTGTTTTTTGCTATGGAGAGTTTGGAGTTTTTTTGGAGGATAAGGCAAAGCATGTGAAGGGTGATTTCTTCTCAGTTCTTGCCTTAAACTTCACGTTAAATTCTACTAATCAAACTTTCATATGTTTTTTGTGTAAACACGTGAAGTAGAGATCGGTTTTTAAGTAAGCACATTTTAATTATAAAATTAAAAAAAGAACATAATTATAAACAGAAAAATGAAAAATATTTAATCTTTTAAAATTTCAATTTAAACTCAAATGATTTACATTTTACGATAAAATTATCAGTGATCAAAACTTCAATTCTAACTCTTATTATGTGATTTTTCAAAAAAAAAAAAACAAACAAATACTCAACAAATTTTAAGGGGTAGATTAATTACTGATTATGTGGGGGAAAAACTGATTGAAAAAACAAAACACATCTTTTTTTTACTCAACAAATTTTAAGAGGGTAGATTAATTACTATTAACATTTAAAGTAATTTAATTATTTTTTAATTGTAGGATCTATTTAAATTATGTGTATTATTTTAAGTTATTAATATTTTGTATTAATGATAATAACATAACATCAATGTTAATAAATTTAATTTTGTGTAGTAAAATTTTTATTCTCTTTTTTAATTTATAATTTCTCTTGTAGAAATGACATAACATGAGAACTACTATGATGCATAGTAAGTATTAGTTAAAGTGCATTAAAGATTCTTTTACAATTGTCTTCAAATAAATTTAAATTGCAGCTCTTGTGATAAAGTTAATCCTTCACCACTTGACAGGTATGGGTTGACTCCAAGGTCACTTGTCTCGTCTAGGGGAGTTCGTAGATTGGATTGATTCGATTTTGAAAGGAAAATCATATGATTCAATCTTTTCGATTTTGTTATTTGATCATTCAATTGGTTTAGTTTTAGAATTAAATATAATTCAATTCTTATTGGTTTGGATTGGATTGGTTCTCGTTTTTTATTTTATTTTGTATTGCTCATTTGATGATGGTCTTTGAGTAACCAGGGACCAAGTAGCATGCCATAGGGGGAGAATCCCCCTTCTTCCACTCAAAGCTAGTAGTTTCCCCAAACTTCGTAAGATAGTCAGTGCACATGTTGTCCTTTCTAAGGATGTGATTAACTTGGACTTGCCAATCCGTATGCAACATATTTTGTATCAACAATAGAGTAGCAACGTGCAAATAAAAAGCATGGTCCCCTGAAGTTGGCAACAAGTTGAAAACTTTTAGAGAGTTAGTTTCGCAAATAATGTCAGGATGACCCATTTCCCATACAAGAGAGAGAACATGAAGCATTTCAAGTAATTTCGCAAGGAGAACATCACACTGCCCCTTAAAACAAGAGAATTAGGGCTTGTTTGATTCACATCTTAAAAATTCTATTTTAGTATTTTAAAATTTAAAAACTAAAAAACTTGTTTGAATTACTTGTTTTTAAAAATTGTTTTATAAAACTATTTTTAATATAATACTTTTTAAAACTAAAAAAGCAAAACAGATAAATGGTGTTTTACTTTTTATTTTTCATTTTTTTTAACTCTCTAGTCAAAAACTGTTTTAAAAATTCGAGTTGTCAAACAGATTTTTTAAAATTTTCTTTTTTAAAACACTTTTCTAAAATTTATTTATAAAATAGTTTTCAAAAACTAAAAAGTAAAACACAATCAAACAAGCTCTTAGGCTTCCCAATCACCCGTAGAAAATAAAATTAGACCACTAATTCCCATTTTATCCAAAGCAGGAAAATAACTATCATCCATATTTAGTTTAAACTTGCCTATAACAAGAGGGGTCCAACAAACAAAGGGATGATCGTCTAGAGTGAGACTCTTTCTAGTGGTAAGGAATTCATAGAACTCTTAAGCAGACGAAGTAATGTTTCGATAAACCTTCTGAATATCCCATTTTTCATTACTAAAAATGCTATTATTTCTTTAACGCCAAATCGACTAAAAATGATGTGGCTCAATTGGTAGTGAGAATGAATGGACGGCGGTACTTATCCCCCCAGGTACCGGGTTCGATTCCCATGGAAGACAAAAACTCGCTATTTCCTACGCAGAGGAAAGGGGGCGAGAAGGTCGTGATTAACAGTGCCGATAACGGAAATGGTCGGGCTGTTACAAATTCCTATTTCTCGCAAGTAGTCAAGAATACTTAAATGAGGTCGAGTACAAGCCATTTTGATGGCATTTCCAAACCCAAATATCCTGAATAGCTCAATTTCTTTCTTGCGTTGGCGCGACATATGATTCAGGCATGTTATTTTAGATTTCTCCATACTGACCTTAATCTCTTGATCTACAGGTGACTCCACCTCAATCTGAACACTCTCAGTATTGTTATTTGAAGCATTGTCAAACCAAGAACGTTTTCAGTTTTGTTTCAATTTTCTGCAATTGTTAGTTTTCTATTTTGTTGGTTAATTCTTGTTGCAGATCCCAATATTGTTTTAACAATTGACGTCGTCTGTGGGGAAAGGAGCAACAATGGTTGGAACCACAAAGTTTGATATTGAAAAGTTCAATGGATCAAATGACTTTGGTCTGTGGAAGATAAAGATGCATGTTGTTCTGGTACAGCAAGGTTTGGTGAACGCGCTGAAGGGTAAATCAACTCTTCCTGCAACAATGTCAACTCAAGAAAAGGAAGAACTCATTGAAAAAGCAAAGAGTACTATCATCTTGTGTCTTGGAGACAAAGTTTTGAGGGAAGTTGCAAGGGAACCAACAGCAGCAGCCTTACGGCTTAAACTTGAATCTTTCTATATGACTCAATCAGTTTCAAATAGGCTCTTCTTGAAACAACAATTGTTCTCTTTTAAAATGGATGAAGAGAAACCTGTTACAGTTTAACTTGCTGATTTTAACAAGATTCTTGATGATTTAGAAAATTTAGAAGTCAAGCTAGATGACGTAGACAAAGCTCTAATATTGCTTAGAGCCCTGCCAAGTTCATATGAACACTTCAAGGATGCTATTATGTTTGGAAGAGAACAAACAATTACTCTTGAAGAAGTGCATACATCTATCCGGACAAAGGAAAGCTATAAAAGACTTGAGATCAAGAATGATAATCATGCTGAAAGTTTGAATGTGACTAGAGGAAGAACTGACAAGAAATGATCAAATGGGAATAAACATAGGTCCAACTCAAGAACTAAATCTGAAGGGAAGTATACATGTTTCCATTGCCACAAGAAAGGACATTTCAAGAAAGATTGCCCTGAAAGAAATGAATCAAGAAACTCTCAAGATTCTAGAAATGTTGTGCTTCTTGATGCTGGTTATGAATCTGCAGAGGCATTGATGATTTCAAATTCTAAAGGTGAAAAGAACTGGGTATTAGACTCAGGATGTACTTTCCACATGTGTCCAAGAAAGGATTATTTTGAATCAATATATCATCGTGATGGTGTAGTTGTTTTGCTTGGCAACAACAAATCATGTAAAGTACAAGGCAAGGGAACAATCAAATTCAGAATGTTCAATGGCAAGGAGGCACTGCTGAAGGATGTAAGGTACATATCTGAATTAAAAAGAAATTTAATTTCTGTTGGCATGTTTGACATTTTAGGATATTCCAAAAACATAAAGAATGGTATCATGACTATTGTTAATAAATATGATATCATTGTTAAAGGCATTAAGAGAAACGGTTTGTATATATTAGAGGTTCTACAATAATTGCGTAAGCTTCAATTGCTAGCTCTAGTTTGCATTCATCTACTAGAATATGGCATATGAGGTTAGGACATGTAAGTGAAAAAGGCTTAATTGAGTTATCAAAACAGAATTTGCTTAATGGTGACAAAATTGAAAAATTGGAATTTTGTGATCATTGTATTCTAGGAAAGTCTAAGAGGACCAGTTTTGGTGTTGGCCAACACAACACCTCTAGACCTTTTGAGTATGCTCATTCTGATTTGTGGGGTCCTTCAAGGAGAAAAACTCATGTTGGATGTTCTCACTTCTTAACCATCATTGATGATTATTCTAGGAAAGTATGGCTCTATGTCATTAAAAATAAAAGTGACACTTTTATGAAATTTAAAGAATGACATGTGCAAATTGGAACTCAAAAGGAAACTAAGCTGAAATGTTTAAGAACTGACAATGGCCTGGAATATCTTTCAGAGCAGTTTAATAAGTATTGCAGGGACTTAGGTATTCAAAGATATAGAACAGCTGCAGACACCCCTCAGCAAAATGGCATTGTTGAAAGGATGAATAGAACAATCTTGGAAAGGGTCAAATGTATGATCTTGAGTGCAGGACTGCCTAAAACATTATGGGGAGAAGTTGCAGTTACAGCAGTGCATCTGATCAATAGACGTCTTTCATCAGTTATTGGATTCAAGACACCAATTGAGATGTGGAATGGTGAACCAGCTAACTACTCAAATCTGAAGGTATTTGGCTCCTTAGCATTTGTTCACTCAAGGCAAGATAAATTGGATCCTAAAGCAATCAAATGTGTTTTCATTGGATATCCTAAAGGAATAAAAGGTTACAAGTTGTGGAGGATTGACCAAGGTGTGCCCAAGTGCATCATATCAAGAGATGTAGTGTTTGATGAAACAAGAATGCCCATGATTGACAAAGAACATTCTCCATTTCAGTTATGCAGAAACGAATAACAATCTCCATTTCAGTGCTGTAGAAACGAAGAACATTGCAGAAACGGAGAACGTTCTCCGTTTGACAGTGCTTCAAACAACAATGCTGAGAGTGTTCAGATTGAGGTGGAGTCACCTGAAGATCAAAAGATTAATCATGAAGACATAACTGATACATCACTTGATGATAATGTTCTAACAGAACCAGATTTGGCCAATTACAACTTGGTAAGGGATAGAGAAAGAAGGGTTATAAAGCCTCTTATCAGATATGGTGAAGCAGATTTAATTTGTTATGCTTTAAGTGTTGTTGAAGATCTTCAAGGAGATGAACCAAGCAACTACAAGGAAGCCATTAACAGTGAAGACAAGGAAGCTTGGATGACAGCTATGAATGAAGAGATGCGGTCATTAGAAAAGAATCAAACCTAGACTTTGGTTGACATTCCTAAGAGTCAAAGGGTCATTGGATCGAAGTGGGTGTTCAAAAGAAAGAAAGGCATTCAAGGACAAGAGAAGATAAGGTTCAAAGCAAGATTAGTTGCAAAGGGATTTTCTCAGCTTGAAGGAATTGATTTCAATGAAGTATTTGCACCTGTTGTAAAACATTGTCCAATCAGAATTCTGATTTCAATTGTAACTCAACAAGACTTGGAATTAGAGCAGCTGGATGTCAAAACAACATTTCTACATGGTGATCTGGAAGAAACCATTTATATGCAGCAACCTGAAGGATTTGCTAAAGGCAACAACAAGGTTTGTCTTCTTAAAAGGTCATTGTATGGCCTAAAGCAAAGTCCTAGACAATGGTACAGAAAATTTGATGATTTCATGATAAGAAGTGGTTTCCAAAGATGTAGTTTTGACAGCTGTGTTTACATTCTGAAAGAGGAAAGTCAAGAACGTTCTCCAGCTTAAGAACGTTCTCCAACTCAAGAACATTCTCCAATTTATCAGGAAGGTCAAGAATGTTCTCCAACTTACCTATTACTCTATGTGGATGATATTCTTCTTGCAATATCAAGTAAATACCAGATTAAAAGGTTCACAGCTGGTCTTAGTAATGAGTTTGAGATGAAAGAACTTGGAGAGGCCAAGAGGATCTTAGGTATGAATATAAAAAGAAATAGAATGAAGGGGGAACTATTTCTTTCACAAGCTGCCTACTTGAAGAAAGTTGTAACTAAATATAGAATGCATGAGGCAAGACATGTTACTACTCCTTTGGGACAAAATTTCAAATTGTCTATGCAAGACTCACCTAAGACTGATGAGAAGAGACAAAGAATGAGTACCATTCCTTATGCTAGTACAGTTGACAGCATAATGTATGGAATGATCTCCTGCAGGCCAGATTTGGCTTATATTGTGAATGTTGTCAGCAAACTTATGACTAATCCAGGAGCATTGCATTGGTCAGCAATCAAGTGGATTATGAGGTACTTAAACGGCTCACTGACAGCAGGTTTAAAGTTCGAAAAGACTCAACATGACAAGGAACCAATCAAGGGATATGTTGACTCGGATTATGCTGGAAACATGGACACTAGAAAATCAACTTCTGGTTATGTTTTCACTCTATATGGGACTGTTGTAAGACCCTTAATTTTTAAAATCCTAATTTATGTAATTTTAGTGTTTTTTTTGTGTTGAATTTCTTAGGCTTTAAGTCAATTTTTGGTATTTTGTGAATTAAATACCAAAAATATATTTTTGGAGACCCGATTAAAATTATTTTTCGATGAATAATTTAAATTAATTACAGAGAATTTATTAGTGAAGAATTTTTTTTAAGATGTCACGCTTTTCTGAAAAATTCATCTGTCGAATGAGTTGCGGCAAGAGTAGATATTTTTTTTGTTTAATTATGTTTTTGGTCCCTGTAAATATAATCTTTTTTTATTTTGGTCTTCGTAATTTTTTTTTTGTTTACATCCTGTAATATAAAAAAAAAAATTTTGGTTCTTAACGTTAAGTGGATGTTACAAAAACTTTAACTGAAAAACGGAAATAGTTTTTGGTTCCTATATATAACACTTTTCAGTTTAAGTCCCTGAAAAATATTTATTTGAATTTCATGTCTGCATTATTAAAAAATCTCCCTAAATATAAAATAACATACAAATTGATCTTTATTAATAATAAACTTATGCCAAGTAATATTTAAAATATTTTCACTTCAATAATTTAAAATTTATTAATCTTCTGTTTTATTTATTTATTATTATAAAATTAATTTTCATTTTCTATTTCAAAAAAATCACTAAAATCTTCTGTTTTATTTAATTATTTTTATTAAATTAATTGTATTAATATAAAATAATTATTAAAATAACTTTAGATTTAAGCTTTATAATTTTAACTAAAATCTCCTTTTACAATTTAGATTTGTTTCATTATAACTTAAAATAAATAAAATATATATTAGGTGATAGATTTATTTTAATCATTATTTTATAATAATATAGTTGTAGTTAATATTATATTAATTTTATTATATTATACATTTATTTTAATTATATTATATTTTATATTTAAGGAGATTTTTGAATATTGCAGGGATGAAATTAAAAAACATATTTTTCAGGGACTAAAACTGAAAAGTGTTATATTTACATGGGATTAAAAACTGTTTCCGTTTGTCAGTTAACGTTTTTGTAACGTCCACGTTAAGAAATAAAAAAATAATTACGATGGCCAAAATAAAAAAAAAAAAGAGGTTTGTGATGTCACGTGAATTGATGTGTATTGATGACTTTTTAAAAATATCTATAAAGT
>JBBPBP010000004.1:19860406-19871680 GCA_037974735.1 Cicer chorassanicum
AAAAAAAAAAAAAAAAAGGGCAAGACATTTTCCCTGTTTCACACCATTCCACCTTTCTTCTTCTTCTTTCTCTGTTTCCAAAAAGCCATAGTGTTAGTGTTTTTTTTTTCAAAAACTCAAAAACAAACCTTCACTTTTCTCCTTCCTCTAAGCTTTCAATCGAAAAGTGTCGGGAGGGATAGTTACTCCTCTCTAAATTTGTTAATGAGTATGGATACTCGTAACATATATCTAAGAATACAAATATCATTACATATGCATGCATATCCATTAATTAGCATGCAGTTGAAATATTTGTTTATTTTAGACGTGGGCACCTATTAAGCTACTTGCTCTGAGCTCGTGGTGGATTATATTCACAGAAACACGTAGATACAAAATTTTTACCGCTCCTAATTGACAGAAACTGTTAACATCTCATATTTGCAACCAAACCGGTCATTGTTTATCACACCTTATGCTAATGTTATGTCATTTCTTTGCAAATGATATTGCAATACACAAGTGATGATTTTTATGTTTCATGTTAAAAGTGTACAATAGCTAATTGAAAAACAACATCAATTATATTATTTGTGCCATATATGTTACCTACCTAACAGTTGCAAATAATAAATTGTCTATGGCATGTTGTCTTTTAATGATTGACTAACAAGAAAAACAATTGTTTCCTTGATCCAAACTAAGACATGTCTATGTTTGGTTAAAAAATCAATGAAAACAACTAATGTTGCCACTACTCCTTCTTTCTCGAGTTGGTGAGGACTTTCCTCCTCCGCGCAAGCATGTATCTATACATGTGAGGACTACCTGCATTGAATCAAGAAATCAATTCAATGCATTAAAGTATAAGGTAAGTGAAAAAATAACAAATATAGGTAAATGAGTAGTAAGAAAGATGGTTTGTTTCATACCTGGAATATACATTCCCAATATAACTAATGACGAATAAAAGTAATTGAATGACAAATTCCATTTGTTGGGCATCCTTATGCAATATTTCTCAGATTCCTGCAAAATTACCATGTCATCATTAACTTGAAATTAATCCATGTTCTTCATAAACCAGATTATAAAATATTTCTAGTATATATAGTGAAAAGGGACTCTTAGTGTAAATTAACTTTACACTATGTCCAATGAAAGTACACTATTTTGTATTTTTTTAAATGTTGTTACAAAATAGACTTAGAAATGCAGAATCTTCGGATATGGGTGGATACAATTTATTGTGTACCGCATTTTACAAAATAATACGTTTCAACGTTATTGTAAAACTAATCTGCTATGATAATTGATCGCATTAAATTTAAAAAAAAAAATAGAAATCTCATGACATTGCATATTGTCAGGATTTTGAAATGTGAATCAACAATAAAGTCAAACAAATGAATAATGCATATTTTCCTGAAGGAGACGACTCATATTTCCTTCGTGACTATAACAAATTAATCATGGCCGGTCCAACACCATTATGGACCTAAAGCAAAAAAAATCATGTTTTTAGTCATTGATCTTTATAAAAAATGACTTTTGTTAAAAGTCTCACATAGATATGTCACTAAAATATGCTTATAAATGGTGGATAGTTTTAACTTACAAAGTACGGTTTGTAAGATTGAATTAGATTCAACTCAAAATTTAAGATCATATCAAATCCTATTCAAAATTCACCGAACCATTTGCTATTAAGATGTCCAGTCATATGTGTGAGTGGAAATGAATTATCAGTTAAAAATTATTTATAAGTGGTGTGTCGTTTTCACCCTACAAATTAGTTTTGTAGAAATTGACAACTTCCAATCTATTAAAATAAAACTCTAAAACTATATGTTGACATTTCATCGGGTAGAATGCCACGAAATCGAATTTGTGTCACTTCAGCAAAAATCTCATGCGTCAATCTTCTTTTCTAACGTCACATTTTCCACCAATTCTATACATAAGCACTACCTTATACTATATATCCTTAAAGTACTTAAATATTATTTCATAACGTCTACTAAAAATCATCCAAATTAATCTCACATTATTATTTCATAACGTGCCCAAAATCTTCCAAATTAATCCACGTTACTACTCAATACGTTTTTTTTGTGTGGATTAATTAACTTTCCATTTTCAGCTCTACCCGTCTCATATAGCTTCTCATGTCGTTATTTGAGGTCTCGCCGAAAAAGCATAGGACCTATCTTTACTTAATTGCTAGCAGTTGTATACATATTTTCAGCAAAGATATGATATTGGACCTAATAACATGAGAAGTTTCTTACTGTAAGAGACTTTGATTCTGACCTAGTTTCTTAATGCTAAAATATATTTCGACTATTTATATGTCCCTTTTATTGTTGGATCTGTTTCCTAAGAAAATTGGCGGAGAAAGTGTCTTTGGCTTACTACTTATTTTTGTTGGGTCAAAATCTTTTGTACTAATACACTAATAACATACACTAAGGTAATGTTATTTTTGTTTTAGAGTAGAATATACTCTGTTTATATGCCTAAAGGTAAATATATTTTTGAATAATTATATATAAACTAGGTTTGCTTTAATAAAAAGGAAAAGGTAAAATATTTTTGACGAATACAATCCATGTAAAGTATATTAAAATATGAGACTATTCATAAGATTTTGCAACTTTAGAGATGCAATTATTGTCTTTAATATTTTTTAAATGTAGAATTGGTTTATTTAAGCTTTTTTATTTCATTGAAGTGTTCATTCTAATAATATATTTGTTAAAAGTTATACATTTTTTATTGTTAAAGTTGTACATTTAATTATAATATGTTTTAATTTTATATAATTTATATTAGTTTTGAAACATTATATTTTATAAATTAATTTACTTTTTGACATTTTCAATTTTTTATACTTATCGTAATTCTGTCAATTTCACCGTCAATCTAAGCATACACTAAATGATATTGTGTGTTTTGCGGTTTATTATAAAAACAATAATAACATTCAAATTATTGAAATAATTCTTTATTGTGCAAATATAGGTGATATATATATGGAAGGAACACTATAAAGCAAAATGAAAATTTTTCAAATAATTATTTGACACGGTCAAGAAACTTCAAGAGTGGTTTGCAAAAAATTTAGGCAAGAAAAATTTGTGGATGTTTAAGACATAAAAAATTTCAATAGAGAAATGGTTAGAAATTATTCATTTTCAAATATATGATCTTCAACTCATCTACGCAATAATATTTATACTAGAATATAACCCCCGCGTTGAACTGATGTAATTTATAAAATTTTCTTTCAATATAAATGTTTTAAAATATTTGAAGATGATATTTATGATGTATAAATGTATCAATCTGATCACCAAAAAGTTTCAATATTTGTAAGTTTCTTAGTTTATAAGAATAGTGGTTGATTAACAGAAAACTACATGGAATGAAAACAATTGAAAAGTTTGTAATAAAATGAGTGGTTTTACTCTACAATATATGATTAAAAAAATATTAGTGACTGTTTGAATACACAATTAAAAAGATAAAAATAAAATATGAGTAATTTTCACTCTAAAAATATTATTAAAAAAAGATGAGTGGTTGTTTGTATACATTTTGTTTTATGTTAAACATTCAATCATTATAGAATACTTTCTTCCTATAAAAAATAGAATATATATTTTGCAAGCATTGATTTGAGATATATTTGTAAGCATTGGTTTTTATATGATCATTATTTTTACTTTTGTTTTATTTTTATCTTGGGTACTATTGTTTCTTTATTCTTTTTTGATTGATTGAATAAACTACTATTTCTTATATTTTATGTTTCATGTCTCATTTCCACTTAAACTTCCGATAACTACTTATTAATTAGAAATGTTATGCCACATGTTTCTTTCAAATATATTTTGTTTTAATTATCATTTTTGGAGAGTGTACATAATGAACAAACTCAAATTTCTATTTTTTACAACAAAAACACGAAATAATAGTGGGAATGATAAGGCATCACTACTTGATTTTGATTATTTTTGCCGTTAATTGAAACTATGCTTTGATTTTGATTAAATATTTTATTTTGTATTAGAGGAATAAAATATGTATTCGAGCACTAAATAAATAGAAAGAAATAATCAAACTAATATCAAGCATCAGATCAAGAGTGGTTTGCCGTTAATCTGATGCTTGATATTTAGAAAGAAATCGATGAAATGAGATAATAAATAATTAAAGGTATTATAAAAATAAATAAATAATTTCGTCGAAAGTAACCAAATTTATCAGTTTTCTTGATATATATAAATAGTTTTAAAATGGCAACTAAAAATGAATAGATGGAGTAATAAATAAAAATTATAAGGGAAGAAAATCAAGAGTGTTCTTTTTCCTAAGAAAATTAGCAGTTGTTATTTTTACAAACTGTTGGAACAGAGTATGTTAATGTGAGAATTTAAAAATTGTTGAAGTCCCACGTTAGAAAATTCTCATATTTTGAGTAGTTTTCAACTCTATAAATACTAAAGTCTCACATTGAATAGAAAACATATGTGGGTTTGCTTCCATCACTATATAATGAGTTTCAAACTCTTCTGAAAAATACACCAAAGTTGGATGCATTTCCCAACTTTCTCTTTTCTCCTTTTTCTATTATGCTTGACTTATTTCTAAGCCACTTCTACCTTTCCTTTTGTGGACTGTTTTATCCTAGGAAATTCTTGGTTGATAGCCTGCCGCAAAACGTCTTAAAAAGAGTAACCTAGTCTGCGACTCAACCCAGTAATATTTTTGGTGGCATAAATTGTGATGTTTAAATAGTTTTCGAAACTCAAAAATAACAATCTTAAGACGTTTTTTTTTTTTCTGTCATGTCAACCGAATAGATTATTAGATTTGGTTCGGTTGCCTCTGATTTCAATAAAATGTTTCAGTTTGAAGCAAACAAAAAAGGATAAGAAAGCTGGAGAATTAACCAAATGGACTTGCTGATGATCTGTATGACTGCTGATGCACGTTTAAATTAAATTAAGAAGCATCATTCTCTTTACATGTGTGATTTTAATATTTGACATGTTAGACTTTGTCATGTGAACTGGGATTTCAAACTTAAGTAACTTAAGTTTAATTTTAAAGTTATCTTTAAATAATTTTGAAAAAATGTGATTTTAACAGTCAAGCTAAAATAACAAAGAGTTCACATAAATCAGTAGTCAGAGAATCTGAGTCTTTAGATTTAATATGCATGTGAACTTGATGAGACGTTAATAAGAAATAGAAAACGTTATTTTATCACTTTTATTGACGATTGTTTTGACTATACTTTCGTATATCAAATGAACAATAAAAGTGAAGCGCTTGACATGTTTAAGATCTTTGTAATTGAAATTGAAAATCAATTTAGTATAAAGATTAAGATGTACCGAGTATGATTCTAGTCCGTTTAATGAGTTTTATAAATTGCATGGAATTATACATGAAACATGTGCACCATATTCGCCTGAAATGAATGATAAAGTTGAAAGAAAGAATAGAACTCTTATTGAACTACTTGTTGCTATTATGCTTAACACTAGTGCCGCATCTCATTAGTGGGGGAAACTTTATTGAATATTTGCTATGTTTTGTATAGTGTCCCTAAATCTAAAAACAAAACATCTCCTTATGAGATAGTGAAGAAAAGACAATCAAACTTGTCCTATTTTTGAACTTGGGGTTGTCTGACTTATGCCAGAATCCCCGATCCTAAGCGAATTAAACTCGCCAGTAGAGTCTATCATTGTGTATTCATTAGGTATGCAGTAAAAAATATAGCGTATAGGTTTTATGACCTAAATGCGAAAGTGATCATAGAGTCAAATGATGTTGACTTCTATGAAAATAAATTCCCTTTCAAATTGAGAAATAGTGGGAGCAGCGAACCAAATCACGTTCCTGTAACAAGAAGCACTGAAAGCAGCAAACAAGACGAAATAGAAACTTGGAGAAGTAAGAGAGTCATAGTTGCTAAAGATTATGGACCCAAATATACGACCTATACTTTAGAAGAGGATCTTGCAAATCTTAAAGAAGCTTTGTTATCATTGGATGCAGATTTATGGCAAGAAGCTATAAACGATGAAATGGATTCTCTAGAGTCTAAAAGGACTTGACATTTAGTAGACTTGTCTCCTAGTTGCAAACCAATAGGTTGTAAATGGATTTTGAAAAAGAAACTAAAACCTGATGGAACTGTTGATAAATACAATGCACGTCTTATAGCCAAAGGTATTAGACAAATAAAAAATATAGATTTCTTCGACATTTTCTCACTGGCCACTAGAATTACATCCATTAGGGTACTCGTTTCACTAGCTGCTATTCATAACTTGGTGGTACACCAAATGGATGTCAAAATAGTTTTTTTTTATGGTGACTTGGAAGAAGAAATCTATATGGAATAACCTGAACGTTTTGTAATTCATAGACACGAAGACAAGGTTTGTAAGTTAGATAAACCTCTGTACGGTCTTAAACAAGCTCCGAAGCAATGACATGAAAAGTTTGATAACTTGATTATATCGAATGAGTTTAAAGTGAATACAAGTGACAAATGTATTTATTACAGATATGAAAATATCATTTGCACTATCATATGTCTCTATGTAGACGACCTACTCATATTTGGTTCAAACATTCTTGTTGTAAATATTGTGAAATCATTGTTGTGTAACAACTTGATATGAAAAACCTCAGATAAACAAGTGTAATCCTTGGAATCAAGATTACTAGGTCAGAAAATGGAATTTCTTTGGATCAGACTCACTGTGTTGAAAAGATCCTAACGAAATACAAATACTTTGATTGTAAACATGTTTGAACACCAAATGATCCAAGTGTGAAACTCTTCAAGAACACTAATGAAGGTGTTAGACAAACTGAATATGCGAGCATCATTGGCAGCCTCATGTATGCCACTGATTGTACTAGACCCGACATTGCCTTCGTCGTGGGACTATTGTGCAAGTTTACCAATAGACCTAGTATGGAGCATTGACACGCTATCGAAAAAGTCATGAGATACCTAAAAAGGACCATGAGTTTTGGATTACATTATCAAAGATTTCCTGCCCTCCTTGAAGGATACAGTGATGTTGATTGGAACATTTTATCAAATGATTCCAAAGCAACCAGTGGCTATATTTTTGATATAGTTGGTGGTGTTGTATCTTGGAAATCGAAAAATAGAAGATATTGACTCAGTCCACTATGGAGTTTGAAATATAGCACTAGCTACTACTAGTGAAGAAGCAAATTGGTTGAGATGCTTGCTAGTTGAGAATCGTTATTACAACGGTAAGAGACGACAAATTTGTTGTAAGCACAGCGCTGTTAGAGAGTTATTTTCTAAATGAGTTGTTATAGTGGATCATGTACGCACTAATGAGAATTTAGCAGATCCTTTGACGAAAGAGTTAGCTAGAGAGAAAGTCTTAAATACATCCAAAAAGAATGAGACTAATGCTTATAAAGTCATTCATGATGGTAACTCGACCTAAAAGACTGGAGATCCCAAGAATTAAGTTAAATGGATAATAATAAGTCGTGAAGTGATATGAGATGAACATGCTATTAAAAATCAGAGAAGCATGATTTCTGAAGCGATGATAAGATGAAATAATAGAAACTCTTAATGAGATCTATACTCCATGTGGAGTGGAGTACCCTGCTACATGAATACTCATGATAGACTCACCTATGTGAATGTGGAAGTGAGGCCGCTTCCTATGGAATTTTGAGGCAGAATTCTTAAGACGTCCACTATACTGGGATAGACGTGCAGGGCCATTAATGCACAGGCTTTTGAGAATACACGCTATGAAAATGTTGTGTGTGGGTTTGATGTCAGAGATATAGTTCAAGACTACGAGTCACTCTTGTTGAATCCGAATCTTACTTACTATGCAAAGGTTCAAGTCACGAGACACCTTTGTTTATGCACGATCTTATAGAAGCGTTTTGACGCTATTTCAAAAACATTTTTTAACTTCAGGTGGTGGATTGTTGGAACATAGAGTATGTTAATGTGTGAATTTAAAAATTGTTGAAGTCTCACATTGGAAAACTCTCATATTTTGAGTAGTTTTCAACTCTATAAATATTAAAGTCTCACATTGGACAGAAAACATATGTGGATTTGCTTCCATCACTCTATAATGAGTTTCAAACTCTTGTGAAAAAGTACACAAAAGTTGGATGCATTTTCCAACTTTTTCTTTTCTCCCTTGTCTATTCTGCTCGACTTATTTTTGAGTTACTTCTCCCTTTTCTTTCTGTCCCTTCGATCTTTTAGAGCGGTTGTTATGCTGTAATTCCGTCGATTTTTTAGTGGTCCTAATGCCACTATGAGCGGTTTTTGTGCCGTAGTCATTTTGATTTTTGAGTGGTCATAATTCGATATTACGAGTGGATTTCTACGGTGGAGTAGAATTGCGATACAGTGAATCTGAACTATTTTATCCTGGGGACTTTATGGGCAGTGCCGCGAGACGTTTTAAAGAGAGCGGCCTAGTCCGCGACTCAAACGAATAATATTTTTGGTGGCATAAATTGTAATTTTTAAATAGTTTTCGAAACTCAAAAATAACACAAACTCATTATTTATCATATTGTAATTTTATTAGTCAATGATTAATATTATTTAGTCTATTCTCTAAATTACAGATAAGTCAGAATCCAACAAAAACAACAAACAACTTCTATTCTATAAGAAATGTTAATGTTAGTTTGCTATTAAAAATCTTTACCTTCATGAATGGCAAGGCTACGTATATAAGACCAATTTCACAGAATATGCCTGTAGGATACAGAACTGTGAACAAGCTATATCTGCAAAGAGAAAATTAATTGTAGTCAATAATGAAAGCAATATAAGCTTTACCATGAATGTGGCTTAAATTCAAGTTTCATACCTAAGCCACAAAAGGCATGATGGAGTCAATCCAGCAGCCTCTTTAAATCCAAAGAAAGCAAAGCGACTAATCTGTAATTGTAACATCAAAGGTGATGATTAACTATATATTGATCATTGTTATATTTTATTATATTTATTAATCATCTACTAAACTTAATTAACTGTATATTTGAACTGTGTTAACCATTTAAATTGATATCAAAATTTAATGTCAAATTTGTGACTCAAAATATCAATTCTCTTTCAAGATAGGCTCTACTGGCAAGGAAAATTTTGACTCCCAAAAGGGCACTAAGAGACAACCAACTACTCAGTTTCAGTTAGAAAATGGAAACATATTGCATTCACAAATGTGACAAAACCATATGTCAACATACTTAGTGCAAGTTTATCTCTAATCATAAGTCATAACCAACAAAACAAACAAAAAACTTTAGTACAAGATAGATATGTGAATGTCACATAGAAGATGAAAAAGGAATATGATGAAATACTTGCCTCTGCAATAGACCAACTGATAAGTAGGGGGCTAACAAGCACATGTGACCGACTCTGTCATTCAAAGATGTCACAAATTTTCAGTAATGGAATGTGATAAAATGCTGGTAATTAAATATAATAACACAAGTCAATATTGTGTCGGTATCGAACACTAATATCAGACATCGAACACGTCTTCAATCTGAAATATCTGTGTTATTGATGTTACATTAAATAACATCAATAAATAAATAAAAATAAATAAAAGTTAAAATTCGTCTTTACCTCAGGAAAACTCCACAAGATACCCCAAATCAAGAAAATCCTTGAACTTATCTGTGGAAATGTTGCTGTTATTGGAGACCTAACCATCCCTTCATCATTTTTGTTTAACAGGAGAAAAAAACACCATAAACAAACAAACTCTAACATAAAAAATTCAATCTTCAATTCATTAAGCATTTAAGCCACAAATTAAGCAAGAGATTACTCACCTACCAATACATGAAGAACCTAGCATCTCATACCATACCATGATGCAATAGAACAAGAGTACCCAAAAGTCAAACAGAAAGAAGAAGCTTAAGATAAATTCCCACAAGAAAATTTGAAAATATTAATAGAAAACAAACAAAAGGGTCTCTCCAAAGCACATAAAAATCAAAACTTTTTTCCACCAAATACCTCTAATACAGCAGCTGTTTGAGAAACAAGCAAAGGCTTTTCTACTGCACTGTAAACATGTTCATGACCCAATTCCATTAATGTCTTCAAAACAAGATACAAAACTTGTACCCTACACAAATTAAGAAACAAAGAACACTTAAAAAAAATAGTTTTTTTATTATATCAGACTAATTCATCCATACAAAACTGATTTAATTTTTTTTTTCCAATACATCCTCACGTCTAACGCCACTTAGACTTGAGTTTTTTGAATACTATCATAGATAACAAGATAGAAAATATTTAGTAAATTATTACTACCATCCAAAGAAAATGGTCCAGTTGTAAATAGTGTAGTAGAGGCGCTTATAAGGAAAGGAGAAACCACCACCCATTACAGAAAAAAATGATGAAAGCTTAAGAAACATAAGAGGGGTTGAATTAACAAGATGGAAAATTGAAGATGGATATTCCAAAGGTGTTAATTAATTAAAGGTGTGTGTTTGGTTACAAAATTTAACTTGTTTTAGTTAGGTAGCTCAACTACTTTATGACACTAAATAACATAGGTAGGGTGCCATAGGAATAAGATTATAGTGTATTACTATGTATATGGTAAGTGAAAATAGAAAGAGGTTTATTCATTAGAGAGATCACAAACTGTGACACATGCTTTCTTATTGAGAATTAGAGGTTGTATTTAAGGTAGCTATGTCCAAAATAATAAGTCATCAAAACAAAATAGCTGGATCCTTACTAGGAAGTGGGATTAATGAATGATTATTCTCTCTCTCCCCCCTCTATAACCAAAAATAAATAAAAGAGTGAAGGGGATTTTAGTCTCTAAAAAATAAAAGCACTTTTGAATTTATGAAAAAATAATAAATTAATATAATTTAATTTCTATTTAAATTATCATTATAAAGAGACAATTATAGTTAACAATAATTAAAATAAAACAGTTTGGTCTCTAACAATAATTAAAAAGGACAATTTAGTCCCGAAAATAAGATAACTTGAATTAAAAAATGCATTAGTTCACGGGAATTAAATTGAATAAATTAATAAGAGATTATTTTCTATATTATAAGAATCTATTTGACTTTTTTTTAATTATTGTGAGATCTAATTATCCTTTTTAAATTTAATATTTTAATAATGGTTTAGGTATGGGACGGAATTGTATCGATTTATTTTTTTCAAATACTAAA
>JBBPBP010000004.1:19882192-19894720 GCA_037974735.1 Cicer chorassanicum
TTACATTTTATTTATGAAAGTGTATATAAAAATAATATTGTGATGTATTTATATGCAATGAATTAAAAAAAAGTAACTAAATAAATCAAGTCAGTAATGATAGTTATATTTTGTATTGTTGGTTTTTTAATTATAAAGATATAAACAAATAATTAGTAAAATGAAGAATAAAAAAAGAATGAATTATATGAGTGCAACATCATACTATTGAATGATGTGGCAAA
Organism: Cicer chorassanicum; assembly: GCA_037974735.1. NCBI lineage: Eukaryota > Viridiplantae > Streptophyta > Magnoliopsida > Fabales > Fabaceae > Cicer > Cicer chorassanicum. The sequence continues at coordinate 19,882,417 of JBBPBP010000004.1, forward strand.
ATTGGTGTTACATGATATACAAGGATGCCATGTGTTAATATAATAATTTGAGGGTTTGATTTAATATATTACTAGACTAAGATCTACACTTTGAGCGTGTAAACATATAATTTTATAATTTTTTAAAATATTTTGTAAAATTATGCATACCATTTGATAATAATTTGTGTAAGATCTTACAATTTTGTATTTAGTAAAAAGTGTCTCGATGGATTGAAGACTCCAAGCGTTGTCTATGAATTACCTTTAACATCAATTTATAAGTAATGTGAGACTACTTTAGTGTATCGAAACAAGTTCCATAAAATATAAAAAATTCTTAGAAAATATGTGTTTGAAATAATTTTTTTTTCTTCTAGTATTGGATCAATTTACTATTTGAAAGAAGTTAAAATATATTTTAGTATATAACCATAGAAAATAAATTTAATATTTTCATAGAACATACAAACTTTTCTCTAAGTCCATATCAACAATGATATAAAAAGAAGAAAGAAAAAAGACATGATAAACATTATAAATTGAATCTAAAGAATTTTATACCTCAATAACGAATTGTTAGCCTAATTCTAAATTATATTTCTCTACTTGGTTTGAAAATTAATTTTAGTCATTTATTAAGTGACGTGAGATAAAATTGTGTATGTTATAGATCTCACTAAAAATGAGCTATTTTTTTTCTTCATTAAAACAATAACTTTTTATGTGATGATACTATATAATATTCAATTCGAGAAAATAAAACAATTGTAGAAACAAAAATATAGGATAAGTCTATCTCATAGATATGAAATATTTATTATTCTTCATATGATAAAACTTAGGGAGTTATGTGTTACACTATTTGACTTATATATCTAAAGATGAGGATGAGGTGAGAAAGATAGTATAGTTGTCATCATATAATACTACTGTATAATTAATTCATATTATCACTAAAATTTAAGATGTGTGTATTGATGTTAGAAACTTTTTTAACATATATTCGATGAATACATCGGATGACACATAATATACTCTATAATGAATATAAGCACAAATTGATGAAAAAAATATTATGTATTTAGACCGAATGTCAACAAACAACAATTGACCACAAATATATCATAGCATATAAATAGAATTAAAACTCAAAGATGTAAATTTGAAAAATGCAAAAATTCTCACTTTTTGCTTATCTAAAAGAAAAAAGTATGAAAACATGTAAAATGAGCATACAAAGAAACACAAATTAGATACAAGCAATTACAAAATTGTCGACAATCCATCTAATATATATTTCAATAGAAAGAGTTGCATAGGGACCTAAGCATATACGCCATTGTCTTACAATTTTCAGATAAACATAAACAATATACCATATAAAATAACTTCCACTAATTGTAGACATGTATATATTTCTTGAGAAACCTCGAAATAGACCCAATATATTAGTTGCAGAGTTAAAGAAGAACCGTTACCAATAATGATAGAGGAGCAATGAATGCGATTAACTAATATTGATTGTATTGTAATTTGTAACTCTGAATAGTTTTATAGAAGATTATATGCTAAAATACTAATAGAAAAATGTGTGTTAAAACAAATTGTAAGTATATATAATAATAAGGAGAATAGAAGATTGTCTCGTTTTTTGACGTGATAATATTTGAATGAAATGATACAATATTTGATGATGTGTTGTAATAGTATTTTGACGTGATAATATTTGAATGAAATAACACAACGTTTGATGTTTGATGATGTATCATAATAGTATTTGAGTCAATTTTACTAATAGATGATAATAGATATATTGAGAAGTGTTATTTAGTATAATAGACATATTGAGAAGTGTTATTTAGTATGAAGAATTATTAGAAGAAAGAGAAGAATGCATGAAAATATGATTTTTTACCGATCAAGTTTTGGCTAATCAGAGTAGTGAATGTTTATTATTTGAAAGGGTTAGACAGTGCCACTTAGGATTCTTGTGTTTCTTCTCAATTTTCTCCCGTAACAATAAACATTTTTCTTATATATTATTTGATATTTGAAAAAATTTATTAGAACAATTTCATGTAAAAGAAAAAATCATATATCATATCAATCCCACTTCTTTCATTTTTAGAAACATTTTATAGTTTATTTAATTTTGAAAAGAAAAACAAATTATCCCCTTTGTTCTCCTCTAAAATCTCCCTCCCAAATTACATAAACCTCATTCTCTCATTTTAATATCTCCACTACAAAAAAAAAAAAATCAGTTAGCGTCCAATTTTTAGCGTCTGTGAAACCCACGCTAACAGCATCCTGCAATTTTTATCTGTTTTACGGTAAACACATCTTAAGTTGACTGAGATAACTAGTTTTTAGTGTAGGTGAATCCCATCCTAACAACATTTTAAGTTGACCGTGTAATATTTTGTTTAAAGCAAGAATATAAAATATTATTGGTATAAGATAAATGTAGTGACTATTGTTGAACAGTTCAGAAAATGGAAGACAAAAAAGTATACAATGTTTATACTTTATCTTAATTTTGTCATAATACTGAGGTGACTACTAACTCTCAATACAAGTTGTTTTCAGAATTATATTCATTTATTAATTTAAATCTATGATATCTAGTACAAATATTTGGGGTTGAAAAACTATTTATCAACTGTCAAGAACAAACTATGGCAAAGATAAATTAAAACAAAGTATACTACATAAATTCACCAATAATTTTATGCCTGAAAAAACAATTACATATAGCCTCTAATTTACATTTTTTAAGGTAAAACATGAAATGCTCAATGAATTTGAACATTGAAGTACTTACACCCTCCAAAAATCATCTCCAATAAGATGGTATTGTAAAGACAAACCACCTTTAGTAGTCTTGTGTAGTTGAAGCATGTAACCAAATTCCTCTCTAAGTCATATAGTAGTCGTGCAAATGTAATGGTGCAAATGTAATGTTGTAGCAGCATGTGAACAAATGTCTCACTGTATATCTCTAAATTTGATAAATTAAACGATACTATATTTTACTTTCATAAAATCTTATTTTATTTGATTTACATCTTTCCTTTAACTTGTGTGTTCTTTTGAAGCCCTTCTTTCAATTTCAATTTATGTGTTTATTGTAAACTAAATAAAAATTACAAGATGTTTAGCGTGGGTTTCACCTACACTAAAAATTGGACGCTAAATGAGTGTTTTTAAGTAGTTCTAAGATCAAAATGGGGGAATGTGATTTATGTCATTTTAGTCCTTAAATTAGTGGGTTCGAATTTTGTGAGACATATTGAGCCATATGGAACTGATGTATCAACTCTTATTACATGTCACCAAAATTAATAGTTTTGTGAATGACATTTAACGTTGTGAACTATTTTAACTAATGGAATATTCATTGAAGGGTTTATTTTTAATTTTCATTCTTTCAAGGACGGCCGTCTGTCATTTTGAAGGACAAAAATGAGTGTTTACTCCAAATAGATCCTTAAAAAATTGAGAGGATATACTTCCAAAAACAACTCCAAACATTTTCTTATATATGGATCAGAGGGAGTACTTAATCCATTAGAATTTAGGCTGAAACATGATTTGTATTACTATATCAATAAAAGAGCAGAAATTAATGTTTTTTTTAGTATAAAAATCAACAAAACACACCTAGTTTTAATAGAATTGTGCAAACTATTCGTTCTTCCATTGGGTATTAATTGGACTGCATAAGTGCAGAATTGTGCAAAATTCGGACTGCATAATTGTACAAAATTTGGACTGCAATATGTACATTAAATTTGTGCAGAATTGTAGAATTGCAGATGTATCAGTTAATTGTTTAATATGTTGTAGACAAAGACCACTCATTTCATGATGAATTGATTTATTTGTTTTAATGCATTAATCACCTTTTCTTATTTTTCTTAACTCTCCTGCGGAAAAAAATCATTCGATTCTTAGGGGAACGAAGCCGTGATAATCCGGAGTTTTTAGCTTGGAGATAAGTAAAGTCTACTAAAAATGGTTTCAGCTATAATTGGAACTCTGGTTCTCCTAAACGAGAGGTCCTTTATTATCTACTTGAACTCCATCACTTATTAATGCATTAATAATCTAATACAAACAAATTAACTATATTTGCTCATTTCTTTCTTAGTGGAACAGCTTCATTGAAAAAAAAAACAAGTGTACATAAAGATACAAATGAATTCAATATACAATCCAAAGAAAAAACTGTCATGCTTCAAAACTGCATGACGTTTTTGTTTCACACATCGTATTCCTATAGCAACTATCTCACCATTTCAACTAACTATTAAGCTCCTTGAATGGAGATCTCATATCAGAAATGGCTTCAACTTTCTTTATACTAGTAGGAGAAACTTGAACTACCATATTCTCTTTAACAAAGAAACTATCATCCCTTTTCAACTTCATTCCATCAATCTCAAAAGATTGCTCCATGCTTCTCAACATGTCTCTCAATTGAGTGTCTGCATTATAGAACTCATAGATTCTATCACCCAACCCTTGAACAAAAGCCAACAAATTTTCCCTTTCTAATGAAAGTTTTGATGCATCTTCAAGTAAATCTCTATTCTCCATTTTGAGTTTCTGAAGCAAAGCATCATAGGTTGTTTCCATGACACCTTTTGCAATCACAACACTCTCAAATTCTCTTCTAAATGATTCTTGTTCAAGTAAAACCACCTCTTTTTGAAGCTCCTCTACAACCTTGTCTTTCTCTTGCTTGAGGCTTTCACTAACAACTACTTGTGCAAGAAGTGAAGTTTCTAGTTCTTTACGCGTCAAATGACTTTCTTCGAGATCGTTGTTCAAACGTTCGGCAATTGACTTCCATATTTGCAATTCAAATTCCATTTCATTTCTTTCACAAATTCTATCATCCAATTCAATGATAACAATGTCTAAAGCTTCATGTGTTTGTATAAGTTGTTCTTTTGAATCACATTCCATCTGCAACATTTTCTCTTCAAGGATCCGATGACGCACAGTTGATTCCTCCAGCATTTTCTTGTACCTATAGATTTCATTTTGCATCGAGTGCTGCAGTTCATTATTGGATCCATCATAGGACTCAACAACCTCCCTCATCAAACACGTTGCTTTCTCGCGTTCTTCATTGAAGCCTTTCTGAACACCGATTAAAGCATCATCTTTCATCTCCAACTGCTTCATCAGTTGGAAAACCTTCTCTTCATTCTCTTTGTTGATTAGATCCACCTCATGTTTATCGCTGGCAAGCTTTAATTGAGCCTCAGAAATTCCCTCTTTTAACACTAGCAGCATCACAGACATTTCCTCATTCACCAACCTCATGTCAATGCTTTGACAATGAGACCTTTCCAACTCCATCTGAAGCTCTTCCACTGCTGTGATTTTAGCTTCCAACTCAGACCGACAACCATTCAGATCTCTGGTCAATTGTTCTATCATTGAGTTCCATTCGATTTCTCTAGCCTTAAGAGTTGAGGCACATTCTTTATGTGTTTGTTCTAAATTTCTGAGCTTAGTCCTCAACTTCGACTGTGAAAATGAAGCTCCTGCTTCTTGAATTTGAGCTTCCTGTAGTTCTTTGAGTGACATCCTTAACTCCTGATTTTCTTGCTCTAGTTTCTCGATTCTGTACTTCACTTCTTTAATATATGCCTCTTTGGTTTTCAGTGAATATCTCAAATCAGCAACATCTTTGTCCTGGTTGGAGTTTAAGCAATCAAGTTGTAATCTAGCATCCTGGTAGTCACAACCAGCATTGTCAAGCTGCAGTCTAAAATCTGAAACTTCGACTTCGAGTCTCTTTTTTTGGCTTTCTACATGAGCAAGAGCTTGGTGGCAGGTCTGTAATTGATGTCGAAGATCTTCCGATATTCTGATCTGAGAATCTAACTTAATCTGAAGTGAAGAAATCTCATCAAGCAATGTAGATTTTTCCATCTCCCATTCCTTCTTGCTAGACTTAAACTGGCCTTTAAGTTTTTCATATGCTTCTTCTAGATGTTTAAACTGCTCCTTCTTCCATTTTAATTGATCTTCTAACTTCACTTTTTCCTCCTCCAACTTCTGGAAAATGTCATCTCTTTCACTTAGTTCTTTGGATGATTTTAAATTTTTCCGCGTTTCCAAACACTTGTTCTTTGAAACTGCGAGACAACTTTTCAGACTCTCAATTTCTTTTTGGTATTGACAAATTTGTTGTTCTTGATTCTCTGCCTTGTCATTTGCCTCTTCTAAGGCCAATACCAACCCTCTTTTCTCATCTTCCAACCTTTTAATCTTTTCATCACAATCCACTCGAAGTTTATCATTTGCAGCACTGAGACGTTTGATGATAGACTCTTGTTCTTTCCCTTTCACTTTCAGATCTTCGTACAAAGTCTTCGCCTCGTCGATTTCGTCCGCTTTTTGAAGCAGTTCCTGATCCAACTTCTCGGATTTTAACTTTGCTTCTTGTGTCTGATTGACTTGTGCATTAAGGGATCTTTTCAAATTCTCAAGTGAATTTGTTTTGTCTCTTAATTCTGCCTTCAGTTTCTCAATCTCAGTCTTAGCTTCATCCAGCTCTTCATAAACCTTGTCCATTTCTTTTCTCATATAAGAAATTCCAATAAATTCTGTTTTCTTAGCAGTGTGCAAAATGGAAAACAAATAGCAGTGTTACTAACTTAATTTGAGAAAACAAAAATGAAAAGATGTTAATATAATGCCTCATAAGAGAACTTAAAAGGAATATATCCTGAAATTAATTAATTCTGAAACAAGTTAGATTAATTCTGTCTTTGTGCTGCCAAATTGAAGTGGTCTAGAAACAATGTTTGGAGTGAAAGGTAAAATTGTTACTCAATTATCATCATTTGAGAGCACTTCCTAAAAAATGTGGAAAACTATATGGCATTATTATCAATTATATCTCATTACAGAACACCTAATTTATATACACTACTTAGTGTACTTAGTGTTAGTGTATGTTTGGTTCCATTTTTGGAGGTGCCAAAATTAATTCTAGAAGTGAAAAATTGGTTGACATGTTTGAATGTTATTGAGTATAATTGATTTTGTCTCCAGAATTGATTCTAGCTTGAAGTTAGAATTTGTAGCTTTTGATTCAAAATGTGATTTTTACACCAAAATTTATTGTTCAACTCATTTTTACTTGAATGTATCCAAACAAACATAAACCATTTTACATTCAATTTACTTTTAACTAACATCAATTTTAGTCATCGCATAACCAAACTTCTTATATCATATAAAAGGAACCCCAATATTATTAGTATGAAAACCTTAAAGATTCTGAACAGATAGACAACAAGAAATTATGGAAAAAATAAAATTTGTATGAGATGCTAGAAAAACATCAAGTCTCGTTCCCCTCTAAAATTTAATTATCATCTGATAACATATTATTTATTTATTTTATCAATTTATCGAATTACATGCATTGCAAAAACATATACAACATGTAAAGAATAGAAAATTGCAAGCAAAAAAACCTAGAAATAACAAAGAAACGAAACCTAGAAACTGACCTTACTTAGAGAGAAGAAAGCAAGTAGTGTGTCGTGTCGTGAATTGGTCGCTGAAAGATTGTGAAAGGAGGTAAATGTGAAAAGAAGAAGGAGAAAGATGAATCACAAGCGACCGTTAGAATGTATCAACCGCTTCATGGGAGGGGGAAAAAGCAAGTTAGTTTATGAGAGAGTATTGTCGTTGAAAGCCAAACTGTTTTGAAATGATGATAAACTAGCCGTTGAAAGCTTCTCTCGGGTTAGACTATTTGGGTTGGGCCTACATTTTTTATTGGTAGTTCTATTTCAGGCCCAACTAACGAATCGTCTTGGAACAACCCAATCAAATTGTATAAGAGTATTTTACCTTTAAAATATTGTTAAAATTTCTTTTTGACTTATTGTCAAAATGAATGTTGTGAACCAAACAAAACTAGATTTATTGACAAGGAGCCATAATTAAAAATAATGTTGTGAAGGCACGTACCAAACAAGTTGTCGTCAGAATTACTAATTAATAACAAAGTATTTAAGAAACTCAAAATAAGAAAGAGGAGTACCTTATATTAAAACAAATGAGATACCTTCAACAACAACATGTCGAGAGTGTGGGTGCAAGTAAATTTTTGGAGCAATCCCCCATCACTTAAGGGATTATTCCCGATGCACAATCTATTGCATTAGTTGAGAAATATCGAGCAAAACGAGATGCAATTGATGCTAATCTCTAACATATGCCAATGGAAACTATGGAGGTTGAAAATGCAGAGTTGCATCAAGAACCTAAAGGGCCTACTACGACCCCTAATCCAACTGGTTCCACATGAATTTCCTAACGTGGAACTGTTATGATGTTGGTGGCCTAAATTTCCCCAGCCTTGTTAAAGATTACGTGAAGATGCACAATCTTGACTTTCCTATGCTCCTTAAACCTCGTATTAGTGGAACTAGGGCTGATGATGTCATTTGTAAAATTGGGTTCCCCAATAACTTTAAAGTTGACGTTGATGGCTTCTCTAGTGGAATTTGGTGTTTGTGGCGATCTTCTTGTCCAAACATCCAAATTATCTCCTCACCTAAATATTGTATACATATTAAGGTTAATGATGGAACTCCTCATTCTAGTATTTCTCATTTGTTTATGCTAGCCCTAACTCTAGTTTTAGGTTGGAATTTTGACAAGATATTTATGACTTCTCCTCAACTATAATTGGCCTTTGGTGTATTGCTAGAGATTTCAACACTCTTTTTGCAGCTCATGAAAAATAATGTAGTGCTACACAACTGCCTTTGTTAATTGTATTGAGGACTACAATCTAATCGATCTTGGTTTTTCTGGCCATCCTTTCACCTGAATGTGTGGCCAACTGCAAGAGAGACTTGACAAGATTCTTTGTAGTACCTTGTGGCAGGAACTCTTCCCAAATAGTTCGGTTATTCATCTCCATATCAATTCCTCTGATCTCCATGATATTTGGCTTCACTTGTGTAATGGTCAACTTCCTCTTTAACGAAACTACTTTAAATTTTTGGGTGAATGGCTTGAACATCTAACTTTGATATTCAGATTAGACGTCATTGAATTAACATGAACGATTGGTCCTCTAATATCACAAATCTAACATATACTTTGTGCTTTCAGAATCATCATACATTTGCTAATATCTTTGTATGTGAAAAATATGTTCTTGAAAGATTAGAAGGTATTACCCAAACCCTTGCAAGTGGTACAAACAAATACCTAGTTAAGTTAAGACAAAAGCTCTGGAAGGAGTATAACTCCTTAGTTAGGGCTGAGGAATGCTATTGGTTCTAACAATCTAGATACAAATGGGTCCAACAATGAGATCTTAACACAAGATTCTTCCACTTTTCAACTCTAAAGAGGCGGAGATTTAATAGAATATATGCACTCCAAATGGATGATAACTCATAGCTTTTCCAAGATAATGATGTTAAGAATCTTGTGATCCAATGCTATCACAACCTCTACTACTCAACAGGAGGCCTTCTCGTCCTTTTGATATCACATCTACAATTTAGTCTAATGAAGATAGTGGTATGGAAAGACTAGGCTGAGACTTATCTTTGGATGAAACTAAAGAAGACCTTTTTAATATGAAAAATTATAAGTTGGTTGACCCTAATGGATTTCATCTTATATCTTTCAAGATTCAATGGAATGTGTTTGGCCAATCCATTCTTAAGCTAGTTCATAATTGCTTCTAGGATTTTACTAAAATCAGAGAGATCAACCATACTTTAATTACTCTCATTCATAAGGTAGATGAACCTATGCATCTTAATACACTTAGATCTATAACACTTTGTAATGTGAGCTATAAAATTATTTCTAAAATCATTGCTTAGAGACTCAGAAGTATTATGTCTTGTGTGGTATCCTAGAATGAAAGTACTTTTATATCTACTTCTGATAACATTTTGGTGCTCCAAGAAACCACTCATACCCTTTCTCATCTACACGATACAAAAAGTTTCATGATTCTCAAGCTTGATCTCGAAAAAACCTATGATAGACTTGAATGGAAATTTATCATGGAATCCCTTGACATGTTAGGATTGCATTTGAAGATGTCCAACTACCCTCGAATAGAGTTATTAAGCTTGAATTTTGGAGTGCATTCTTTAAGCTTGGTACTTATGTTTGGCTCGAATGGAATCTTACACACAACGACACTAGAAACATCCCTTGCACATGGAAAATGTTCTTTGGTGTGGCAGTTAATGAACTCTAAAAAGATCGTAACTCTTTGATTTTCTCCCAAAGTAAAAAGATAGGGAGTGATTTGTGGCATTACATTTCCAATCAAGTTGACTTTATTCATAACTCTTTGATCAAGAGTAAGGTTCTAAAGCATAACTTGATTAATCATAATAAAAAGCATGGATTAAACTCTCTGTGGAGTTATGAAGATGAACATTTGTGGTGCTTACATCCATTTCGATGACTCCTCAGTTTGCAGAGGAATCCTTCGCGACCATAATGGTGAGGTCCTCTGTGGTTTTTTATTGTAAAGTGGCATCCAGTAGCTCTTTATTTTATTAAATATGGATTTTTCGCATTGATGTTTTTTTGACTCGTGATAAAGGTATTCATAATGTTATTTTTGAAACTGACTTTCTAGCCTACATCTCCATGATCAAGAAAGACTATAATCAGTTTACTCAACTAATTATTCAGCTCAAAGGAATTATCTCTATATTGCATCATACATACTTGACCTACTCCTTTAATTATTTTTCAAGAGAATCAAATAGATGTGCTAATTTCTTAGCTCAACTTGGTCACATTGTTCATTTTTTTTCTTTAAGACGGTATATCCTCCTTTTTCTTTGTTAGATTCATTTTTGATGTATAATGCTGAAAATTATCATTTTTAACTTTCGTTTTAGTTAATATAATTGTTTTTTAATAATTTTTTTTATTACCACTCCAACAAATTGTTATGCGCTCTACTCATGATTAATCATAAACCATCTTTGTCTTTTAATATTTTCCACCAAAATATCTTTTTTCTGAAAACATAATTATGGAATCCAATTAAGATGGAGTTTTGAGTTTTATAAATTTGAGAGTAAATGTTTAGTGGATCATGTTAATAAGTGACTTCAAATTAAAAAGGAAATAAAAACAAAATATTTCCATAAAAAATATTATTTTTTAATATTTCAAGGCATTGAATATACAATTTCTTAAAATATATATTTCCTTTTTAGATTTGCTAATATATTTCTCTTAAGACACTTATTAACAGGTTCTATATTTAATTTTTATTAGATGGTCGCATCAACTTAGTCTAACATAATATCAATATTTTAAAATACAATAATGTTGGAAATTTGAATTAAAGTAACTTAAATCAGGTAACTAGAATTGAATGCTAAAAATACAAAAACTCACATAAAAGTAATTGGTTTAGACTATTTATGACAAGTTACGTTAAATTCAGAATAATTAGTCTAAAGAAACTCAACTTAGGGACATAATCTATTTCTAAATTTTTGTAATCAATATATGTGAGTAGAAGTCCATCTACAAGACCACAAGTACTTAGAGTAGTCTCAACAATGAAACACTAATTGTACTTAGAATTCAAATTTTAAACTAAAAGGTTACTTGTAATGCATTTTCTAGTCTCGGGTGTTATATATCTTTAAAATTAAAAATATCAATTAGATTTTTCTTGTTGGTATTTACAGTAATTACAGTTGATTTTGCAGTAGTTACAGTTGATAATCGTAGTGATGTATGTGAAATTAAGTTAAAATGTATTTATATGATAATTAGATTGATAGAGAGACAAATTTGATTTAGGAATTCATGTCTGTTTTTTTTATAGAAATATTTTGATACAAATTTGATACTAAAATGATTAATTATACCTTGGAAAATGAGTATTTTGGAAAGAAAAAAAAGTCATAGGTAATTGTTAAAGAGTAGGATGTTAAGAACAATTTTCTTTTTTAATGGTCCTACAATTTTCTTTTTGTAGCAACAAAGATACGAAAAAGAAAATAAAGGATGAATATCAGTCTCTCCATAGAAAGCTTATCATCTTCTTGGTCAGCAATATCAGTTCTCTCTATTCATTTGGTATTGGTATTATGCAATGGGTAGAGGGAAAAAAAAGTTATGAAGTGAGTCTAATATGATTTATTTTTCACCAATGAACTTGTAATTGTGAATGGATTTCTTTTTCATATATATTTTTGTTTCTTTTTTAGAAAAATATTTATTCTTCACAATTTGAAGAATGTACAATTTACTTTTTTTTTTT
>JBBPBP010000004.1:19894881-19909020 GCA_037974735.1 Cicer chorassanicum
AGCCATAATATTCGATCTATATATACTTTCTGTTGTAAATTTTGAGTAACAAATTTGATTTTTATTTTATTTTAAAAAGTCTAACGTCAATAAATTTGATTTTTATTATATCATAGATTCAAATTTATATTTTAATATATTTTTTTAAAATTTTAAATATAAAAGAAAATAGATAATAAAATAGATATATTTAATATAAATTTTAAATTAAATATATAATTTTTACTGACATAATTTTTTTATATATTTAAGATTAGTAAAATATTAAATATCTCTATGATTAAAGTTATACTTACGAGATCAAATTCAATTTCTATTGATTTTTAAGAATTCAATTTCTGTTAATTTTTAATAATTCAATTTCTATTAATAAAAAATTATTGATGATTTACTATCTAAAAAATCAATATTTAAGCTTTGTCTATCTAATTTGTCTTACCTACAACGTCAATGCTGACTGGTTTACACGTGTCAAAAATTCAACTGCAGGACCGTTGTTTAGCACGTCAGCAGATTCTTAAAACAACTCGAGGGTTCACAGTAACAGACACTCTCTATCCCCACTAGATTATCACCTTTCACGCAATCTTAACCGTTAAATGCCAAATCCTAAAAGAGTGCCGCAGAAAAATAAAAACGTCCTTATTAATTTCAAAAAGAAAATGAGTCTGATTTTTTAACAGTGCTTTCTTCAATGCACCTGAACAAGATGATCATGGAGTGACTTATGAGTGAGTCACCGAGTTAGGGTTTTAAACTCAACTCACTTTTTCTTACATTATCACCGGCTTATTTTTCTCTGCTCACTATATTATTTCTTTTTTGGTTTTCCGGCGAGTTTTTTTCTTACTTTCAGATTTTCCGGTGATAGGAGGAGAAGAATGAAATATAATCATTTGATAATCTAAATAGGTTTCAACCTCCAAAGGTTTTGAGTGAAATTACATCAGGCTTTGATTCGGTTCTTTTTTTTTGTTGTTGTTGAAATTACTTACAATTGGATAAAATTTCCTGTTTTGGAAATATGATAATGAACTTTCATGTGCATTTTTGGGGAGTTTATGTGAATGTGATATGTTTGATAAAATGGTTTTTGTCAGTTATGATAAAGTTTGTTTAGTGAATTCTGCAAAGTTACATTTTCTCTGTTTTTAATAATAAAATAGTGGTAATATTATATTATATATGTTAAATTTTAAAAATGAATCACTGATTCTAGTTTAGACTTTAGATTAAGCACAATTGATGATATACTTGATTAGTAAGTAGTTTTTGGGGTTTGGCGTAATTTTTATGATTTGGTTTTGATATTTAAGGGGGAAACTTGAAGGAAAGAAAAATTAATGTAATTATTGAATCATGCTTTTACATTTTCAATACTTGGTTTTGCTTTTCCTTTTTCAAAAGGCTAGGCTTTTATTAATTAATTTTTAATACTAAGTGGGTTTGATTTTGATGATCTCTTTAGTATACTCCATTTTCCATTGATCGTTTTCCTAATACAGTGGTGTCACTGCAACTGGCAGGAACCACTCTTAATTGCTTTCTTCACCTCAAAGTTAGAGGCTTTTTCCTCTCATTGTTCTCCACACAAAACCTTTTGTGGCTTTAAAAAAGAGCTTCATTTTCGTTTGGTGTTTGAGATATGGCTATATCATTGACTCGTTTCTCATCATGGGCCATGTGGGGTGGTAGGAAAAAGGAGAAAGAGCAAGTTTCTAATGCCACTTGTTTGAATTCATCAACAACTTCTGAATGGGGTGTTGCTTTGAAGGAACGTGAGGTGGTTAAGTTCCCTTTGGTGAAGGAAAACAAGAAGATTATTGGAAGGAAAAGACAAGAGAGGAGGGAAGAGACAAGAATTGATAGAGAGTGTGATGTTGGTGATTGGTGTTTGTTGTCTGGTTATGAATCTGATGAATCAGATTGGTCTATTGGGTGGTTGGAACCTCTTGGTTCTGATTTTGATGATAATGATGATGATGAGTCTGGTGGTGATAGTTTTGCTGTTTTGGTTCCTTGTTATTCACCTGGATGCAAGGAGATTAAAGGCTCAAACAATGTGCTTTTGAGTGCCATTAATAATCTCCCTAATGGATTTTCTTCTGGTAAGATTTTTCTTTATTGAATATTTTAGTTTTGGTCTTCTTATTGATTGGTTTTGTTCTGATGAAGAAGTGTGTATAATAATTTCCTAGCTGTTAGTGGAATTGTGTGATTTTCTGTTATGTTAATTGGTGCTTGGAAATTATTGGTAATTCAAAAGTACAAAGGTATTGAGGCTTCCTTTTTAATGTATGATTTTTAAAGTGTTGCTTGAATGATAGAGGACAGGTTATGCACTAAAATAAGTTCATAATTTGACTTAAGGTTCTCAATTCCACATTATATAACCAACAGGCAAATGAGCTTAAATTTAATAATTGAATTAATTTAACTAGAGGAATTGATTCCAAGCTTAGCAATGACATCTATGTCAATATCAATACAGACTCACTTTTGTTCCTCTCATTTTTTTGAGTTGCTTACCCTTTGTTAACTGTTGAGAACAAAATATACCACCGACCTGTTACTCTGCAGCTGTAAATGTTTTAATAATAATAGCTAAGTAGAATTAAATTATAAGATTAGACTAGATGATACTATGTTAATCAGAAATGTTAAGTAGATCTATCCTTTGCTTCTGTTCTTTGAACTATTATTTACATGCTTATGTATAATGTGATCTTGTTTCCCTTATCTATAGGCTTTCTGTAAAATGATGCTTTTTAAGAGGGCCATTTAAGGGTGAGGAAATATTTCATGTGGTCTATAGTGGACTGATATTTGAAAATCACTCAAACCTTTGACGGGAATCGCCTTTAAGTCAAAGTTTAGGGACCTCCGCGTCTTTATTGCTAAGACAATGACCTGATCGATATTGATTCGACAAAAATAAGAGAAAACAAATATAAATTGCGTTTTGAGACACTAATATTAGTTTTCATTGTTTATTGTTGAACTATTATCAATTGAGTCATCATCTCAGTCATGAGTACGAATAATATCATGAGTTTCTATTTACATAGAGTGATATTGGTTGTTGTTAAAATTTCAAACGATTTTCACACATCAGTCCATCGTAGACTATATGCGACACTACTCCGCCTAGAACCTGCTTTTAAGAGACTATAAATATGTTATATGTTATTATCCATACATACATAGTAATTTTGGAATTCTGATTGTTTATGCAGATGGAAAGAATTACATGGAACAATGGCTGGCTTCTCTAAAGAATTTTGGAGCGTAGAGAAGAAAAAAATAATAACTTGTTCATCTTTATGGTCCTTGCTAACAAACTTCTACAAGTTATAAATAGCAAGTTATTGTAGAGTACAATAAGAATGGTAGGGGCAGTAGGGAAGCTCAATAGCCTAGTCTATTATTAGTATTAACTGTAGATGTCACTTTATCTATCCAGGTGAAGAAATACAAAAGTTAACAAACTCAAAAAAAATTTAAAAAATAAGCATTTTAACCAAACCCATGTACATTTGGAGACATTTATCTTATTTATTATATTCATTAATATTGCAATCTTTAGTTGGCATGAAAGAGTGGATTTTATGCAAAAGTTGCAAAGTAAAACTGATTAATGCTAATTTTCATTTTGTTACTTCATCATGGATACCTTTCCTGTTCTCTGCACTTTTGGAATAATCTTAATTGGGACATGTAGTGTATACTGGACCACATTAAAGGTTAAAGATGCTATGAAACTAATTATGATTGATCACGAGGAGGTTGTTGGAACTTTGCAGGTTGAAAGGGATTTGTAACCGAAGAGGTTCATCCCCGCAATTTCAATCAGTTTGTGACTTGGTGCCTCTTCGATTTGGAAATTTGGGAAATCATGGCGGAAGGTTAATCACCGTGAAATCTCACTTTCGGAAATGCACATTGAATCTAAAAGTTACTTCAGATTTTTTATGAAAAGTAGTTGGACAGAGAAACCACCAATTTAGTGCCACTATTTTAGCTGAGAGTATAACTCTTGGTCTCTAATTTAACAAAAAATTTAAATTTATTCTCATATTGATTAAAATTATGGTAAGTTTATTTGGTCGAGGATTAACTTTTTGAACTTCTTAATGTGTCATTCTCTTACCAAAATGTATGGAGTTGATTTGGCAAGATTAAAATGACAACAAGTTTTTTTTGAAAAAAATGATAGTAGAATTGAAATAAAAATATAACTTAATAATGTAAATTCGCCATTAAAAAATATAATTTACTATTTCTTAAATATACAATTTACTATAAAAAGAGTCACCTGGACAAATATAACATAATATTATTTTTTTCAAAAATTATAATTTGTATCTTGGTTTGTATGGATTCAACTTATTTTCACTTGTAATATATCCATAATCCATTTCATGTATTAAAATTGATTTGATTCAATTTCAATTTAAACAAATATAGCGGGTAATAATTTAAAATATAATTAATGCACTATTGTGTCCTTTTATAAGATGTATTATTATTTTTTTTCCATAAGTTACGAAAAACTGCTTATTTTTCTTGAAGAACTTCAGACCATAATTGAAATTTTAAAAAATTATTTGATTATTATAGTATAATTTGAAACAAAAGAAAATAAGAAAAATCAACCTATTTTTATGTCAATTAAATATACGTACAGAGTGACAAAAACGAGAAAATATATCATTTAATAAATGTTCAACTATTTTGCTTTATTAAAGGTTTAGTTTTTTTGTTCTTAAATCCTAACTATTGTTAGGTAGGACGTCTTGTCTCGTTAGAATCGGGACCTCACAAGATAAAATTAGTTGATAGTTTATAGCTTATAATTTTTAAATTAATTGAGTGTTTAATAAAATTAGTAGTTCAATTAACTTAAAAGTAGTAATTTAAATTTATTTTTATTAATTTAAAATTTATCAATATAATATATTATTTATTTATTTATTTATATATTTTATTTATTTTAAAAATAATAAATTATTTACTTTGAAATATTAATTATTTTAAAACTTAAATTATTTATAAATAATTTAAAATTAGAATGAATAAGTTATTTATTAATCTGATATATATTTTTATTTATTTAGCTAGTTTATTTATTTTAAATTATAATAAATAAATTATTTATTTAAATTTTTTAAAATTTTAAAACTATTTATTTTAAATTATATTAATAATTGTAAAAGGTAAAAAAAAGTTTAGTTACTATAATAAATGTTAAATTAAAAGAAAAAAATGATAAATTATTTATTGTTTTTCTGAATAACATTTTTATTTGAAAATATTAATTTTTTATAGTTATTTTCCCATGCATGATGCATCGCTTTCAAAGTAGAACAATGTCATGTAACCAAAAAAAGTAGAACAATGTCACGTGCACGTGTCTCATTGGTTGTTCCTTTTTTGAAAAAGGAGAGTTGGGACATCAAGTTCGGGCGAGGTTTACTCCCCTCCATGATCCCATAATTAGAAACATCTTAGTTCCACGCTCTCTTTTTCCACACCAAACCTTTCTATCAATAATTTTATTTTGTTGAATCTCTCTTTTTTTTTCTCTTCTTTTTTTTTTTCTTTCTACAATCTTGGTCCTCTCGTGGAATTCATGTCTTCTCCTCCCTCTCTAGACATATAGAGAGAGTAGAAAGAGATACACGTTTTGCATGTTTTTTATTCTCATTTTCTTAATTACCATCCCATTATTACCAACTATTAGGGAAAAGGGATAATAACACGAAGAAACAACCAAACATGTTGCAAAGAGCTGCTAGCAATGCATATTCATGGTGGTGGGCCAGCCACATTAGAACTAAGCAATCAAAATGGATGGAACAAAATCTTCAAGGTCATCATCTTTTTTTCCCATTTCCTTGTTTCTACTCAAACAACGGACATAAGTTTTGTAACAAGTTTCGTAGGAGAAAAATATAAATGGCATGTTTTGTTTTCACATGCCATACATAAACAAATATATAATCTTGGCCATGATTAGTTTAGATAATGAGATTAATTTGTGTAAAACTTTTTTACACTTTATTCAATTGAATCACATCATTTTGTCACTTTGTTATATTTATTCCTAACATATCTTCACAAACATCTATGTGGTGTGATATGATTGGATGTATGTATAAAAAAATTACATCAACAATGCATATAAATTAAATTCTTAGATAATTAATTAATTATTGAGTTAAGCCTTCAAATCATATGTCTTTGCTTTACATGCAAATGATCATTTGCTAGCTAGAAAATTAAAATTTGATTTCAACAATAAAAAATCACACATTCACCGCACTCAGTAAGTCGAATTTGTTGGATGAATTAAAACCGAATTGTTCATATTTTGAGTTTTTATTGATTCTTTATACAACTCGAAATAAGGGTCGTCTGATTTTCACCCAGTAGGCTACGGACGTGATTGGCTTAATATAGGAATCATTTTCTAACTTTTATAAGCTGTGAGAGAATTGTGTGCCTGTCAAACTAAAATATACAATAAAAATTGTGCAGATATGGAGGAAAAGGTACAAACTGTTTTAAAGCTTCTAGAAGAAGAGGGAGACTCCTTTGCCAAGAGAGCAGAAATGTATTACAAAAGGAGACCAGAACTGATAAGCTTTGTAGAAGAATCGTTCCGCGCATATCGATCTTTAGCCGATAGGTATGATCACTTATCAACAGAGTTACAAAATGCCAACAACACCATTGCCTCTGTCTGTCCAGACAGAGTTCCTTATATGGACGAGGACGAGGATGAAGCATTGCCGAGGACACCAAGAAAAATGCCAGAAGGTTTAAAACCGAATGTTCCGAAAGTTCCAAAGCCTCCACTCAAAGATTTAAAAAGTGTCATAACATCAGCCACAAAGAAATTCACTAACAAGAAGGCATCTGCAGCAGCTTCTAAAGCTCCAAAATCGGGTTTAAGCAGAAAGCAGGCAATAGAAGAGGTTGATAAGCTTCAAAAACAGATTCTATCATTGCAAACTGTGAAAGAGTTTCTGAAAAGCTCTTATGATAATTCCATTGCTAAATATTGGGAAACTGAGGGGCAGATCAAGGAAATGCAAGAGAGAGTTTCCAATTTGCAAGATGAACTTGGTGAAGGTGTTGTTAATGTTATCGACGACGAGGAAGCTCGTCATTTAATGGCAGAAGCGGCTCTTAAATCATGCCAAGAAACATTGTCAAAATTGCAAGAGAAACAAGCTGTGTCACTTGATGAGACAAAAATTGAGTCCAAAAGGGTAAAAGAAGTGAAGGAAAAGTTAAGTTCCCTTACGAATGAACTTCATTCTGATGAAACTAACCCGCGAAAGTCGAGGCCAAAAAGAAACGTAAAAGAATTAACAAAAACAAAGGAGTTGAGTGAAGAAGTGGAGACATTGACTCAGCAGAAACAAGAGTTGCAGTTATTGCAAGAGAAGATTAAAGAACACTTTGAGACTGGTTCATGTTCAGCTCTAACTGTGACAGAAATGGCCGAAAAGATCGACGAGCTTGTTACCAAAGTGATCAGTTTAGAATCTGCAGTTTCTTCACAGACAGCTCTGGTGAAGAATTTGAAAAACGAAACCGATGAACTACATTCGTTGGTTCGGAATCTTGAAACAGAAAAGGAAAGTTTGGTTAACGACAAAGTTAAACTGAATGAGAAACTGCGAGAAATGGACGAAAAGGTGCATGGATTACAAGATCTTAACCAAGTTGTTGAAAATCAGAACAACAACCTTCAAACTCATTTCACCCAAGCGCATTGTAGTCTCGATAATCTCTCAGAGAAAGTCCAAAAGGTGAAGCCGGATGAGGAGGATGAGGCGGTGGAAATATCACAAACTGAAAAGAAATCATCAAGAGAAGCTGATCAGCCAAAACATGATGTTAAAGTACAAGATGCATCGAATCAAGAAGACAAAGTCTTATCGAATGATGCAAATTCCAATAAGGCCACGTCTTTGGTAGAGGATACTGTAAATTCAGATATGAAAAATGAAGTTAAGGTCACTGATTCACAAACAAAAGAAGAAGAAGAAGCAACCTCAGTGGAAAACAAATCTCCTATAGAGTTGAAAGAAAAAGAAAATACTCATGATATGAGCAATAATAACAAAATAATAAAATCAAGTGATGATGGAAATAATGAAAATGATTATAAGCAAAATTCATCAGAGACAAATAGTACTTTTAAAGAAGATTCACAAGATCAAGCAACAACACTAGAAGATGAAATGTGTATGAATGAAGTGAAGGACAAAGAAAATGCTTTGCTATTAGAGTATAGTAACACTCTTAGAAATTATGAAGAAGTGAAAAGCAAGCTGAATGAAGTACAGAAGAAAAGTCAAGATGCACTCTTTGAGTCATCTTTGCAGCTGAAAGAATTGAAGACTTCTAATGCCATGAAAGACGAAGAGATTCGACTGCTACGACAGAAACTAAGTCTTTTGCAGAAAAGCTTGGAGGAAAATGAAGAAATGGGAGAGTTATTGCAGCCGAAGCCACTGGAAAATCATGTTATTGAGGCAATGTTGAAATTAGAAGAACCGGAATCCACTTCGGCCATTGAAGAGAAGTTCAGGATGGGAATCGACGAACTTCTAGAGGAGAATCTAGAGTTCTGGATGAAATTCAGCACTTCTTTCACCGAGATACAGAAATACGAAACAACTACAAAAGATTTACTAATCGAGGCATCGAAGCTCGAAGAAAACTGGAAATCATCAGAAGGAAGTAGTAGCACAAAATATTCGTTGAAATCGGATGCAAGACCGCTTTTTAAGCACCTAGCAGAAATCCAAAATGAACTAACACTATGGTTGGAAAACACTGCAATGCTGAAGGAAGAACTTCAACATAGGTTCTCATCCTTGTGTGAAATACAAGAAGAGATAACAACAGCATTGAAAGCTAGTGCGGAAGATGATGATTTCAAGTTCACAAGCTATCAAGCAGCTAAATTTCAAGGTGAGGTTTTGAACATGAAACAAGAGAACAATAAAGTTGCTGATGAGCTTCAAGCTGGTTTAGACCTTGTAACAACTCTTCAACTTGATGCTGAGAAGGCTCTTGCAAAGTTGAATGAAAGATTTGGACTTACAAATTCTAAGAGAAACCAGCCGAGACCGGATTCTAAGAATAGTGTTCCTCTAAGATCGTTTATCTTTGGAGTTAAACAAAAGAAACAAAAACAATCAATCTTCTCATGCATGACTCCTGCAATGCATAAGAAATATCGTGCTTTGAAATGATAATTGTAAAGTAATAGTCATACTGCATTTCTTTCATCTGCTAAATTTTTTTGTTGGTTTCATTAGGTATAGTGTATGTATTGAGATTTGAGAGTGCAATTGGCACTTTTACTTAAAGAGGAGAATACTTTCATTTCATACTTGTTTATAAATTGTAAGAAGTGTGATAAATGTATGTAGGGGATTTAGATTGTCCTTTGTATTTTGAGCCCTTTTTTTTAATGTACATTAGTGACTCCATTTTGTGTTAGAAATGTTATCTTCTAAAGTACCAAACATCCCATGAATAAACCAAACCTATTAATTCATAGTGTTAGTTAAAATGGTATAGTGTAGGCTATTATATTTCATAGTGTTACTTCAAGAAGTGTATTGTTAAAAAAATATTCTTTTTGAATTTTACAAAGATTTAGAAATCTCCTAACATGTTTACACAATTCATCTAATCATTTAATTTTTCAAGACCCATGAAAACTTAAGATCCTGAGACATTAAACATCATGAGACATGTTAACATGGTATAACAATGATCGATTTTGGCTTTGATTGACACAATAATAATGCTCTTATATACATATATTCTATAGTGGGTGCAGATTAAATACACAAAGTACAATTTAAAGTACACTAACTAGTATAAACACATTCCAATAACATTAATCATTAATAAGACTTAAGTGTCTGTTTGCTGGAGATTATTATCAACATGAACTTAAAAATTAAACTTCTTGAGACACTTTTCCCTCATGAGACAATTTCAGTGAAGGAATTATTTTTTTAAATGCCACACCTAACATGGTGTTATTATAGATAATATCGACAGAATTTTTATTTATATACCGACATTTAATGCCCTTTCGATTATTCATTCAAATGACACCTCTGATGCTATCTGGGCTCCCCTTCCCCATGCCATGTAAAGGGCAACATGATGCATTAGTGCCTGCAGCAAAATAATAATAATAATATTAATGAAAACATAAAAAAAAAATTAATCACAAACTTTGATTTTGTAAAGTAGACATGCATAGGATACAAACAAAAATGACAGCAAAAACAATGTCGGTAAAAAGTATCACAGTTTGGAACCATAGAGGTTTTCTAAGTGCTCATATTTTATCAATATAGTAACAAAGAAAAAAACAGATACAGATCTGAACCATTGATAAAATACAGATCCAAACTCGTCGGAAATCACGCTATTGACATAGCCAGGGATCTGGACCATTGAACAAAGTTTTTCAATGTCGCACGGTTTGTGTTCCAACTTCGTAAATTGGATCCAAAATACAAAGTCAGAATGTGAACTGTTCAATCTTGATCCAACAGACCAGATTGGCAATTGCGTGAAAGCAGGGAATCCAATTGGTAATCTCTTCGGTGTTTCCCAATATATGTATGTCATCTTTCCTAAATGTTATCAAGTAGAAATATCTGATAAATTACCATCACCCAACATCTAAATAATGAGATTATGCTAAATATATTTTCTACCAATCACAGTACATCTTAAAGCTGCATATTTCTCTCTACCACTTCATTTTTCTGTCATAAACAACTAAAGTTGCAATTCTGCAATATTTATCAACAACACTAGAAGGGAAAAGCAGAATTATGAGTGCTAAAGTTTAGGCAAATAAAATTAAAAATGTAAATACAAAACAAACAAACTTTAAGAAAACTAACTTGAAAGCCTAAATTTAATTTGACCAAATACCTCTGGATGAGATACTAGATCTTTGCTAGCTTTGGCTACATGTAGTGGAATATCATAAGTAGAACAAGCTTGGGAGGCCACAATCACATTTTCCAGAGGAGAAAGGAAACCGCGATTTCTCGCAGACAAAACTGAACAGGTAAAATCCAGCACGCATATATCAGTGCATATTCCACAAACCAAAACCTGTAACAACGGAAAACCGGTGTCTAAGAACCTCAACCAAGAATCTATGAGCTAAACAAGTTACAAAAATAATATTAACATAGAATCTCTGATTGCTGATGCAGTCTTGATTGCGGTTAAGCTGCAAATCTTGATATTGCAGCAAAATGCAGGACAAATGTGGCCACAATTGTGGTTGAGATACCGTTTCAGAAACCGTAAAACCTTTATATTCAACCACAATTGCAGACCACAATTTAGAACTATAGTCTCAAGATTCCAACAATCATTAGTTGAGGAAACATATAAGAAAGACAATACTTTAATCTTCACATGGTAAAAGTATAAAGATTTTATCATTGTTCAAAGAGGATTTTAATCCTTCTTGTTTATAGTTTTTATCAATTGAGTTAGTTTTGGTCCTAATACCTTTTTTTCCTTTTAGTTCCTATGAGTAAGTATTAATACTTATGTTATTTTCATAGTTCATACTTTTGAGTGTAAATCCTATTGATTTTTATTCATTGAAAAAAATGGGCCATAATTAGTTATTTTTATAAAGAATTAATTCCTATAATTTGGCTTACTGAGATGTTGCTCCCTGAGACCAAAACCTTAACGGTATAAACATATCCCATATCCAAATGAATGAAAACTATAACCAAAATCTACCTTAAACATAGTGTCTTACAGTGGTAACGATGAAGCATAGAATGCCACCAGTTTCAAAAACAACTAAAAACTACTGCAACCTAAATAACTACAATAAGGTGACACTATCTTATCTTTGCTTAATGATGGTGAACAAAATCCTACAATAACAGAGAATCAAATAATAACAATATAGGTAATGGCAATGCTTACTTGTTTTATCTGATTACTTTTCACCCAATCAACAAAGACATTAGAGCCATCTTTCTCATATGAACCAATGAATCCATCAATGCAATCTTTGCACCTTAGTGTTGCATTTGGGTCATTTTCCAACCACTGGAGATCTACATTTCAGAGGAAACCAAACCAAATTAGGGAAATAAACACAAACCCAATAAGCATATTCCTTGATGAATCCAAGTAATAATTTTAAGAGTGAAGAGTTAAATTAATTCATGAAATATATAGCATCACTCGTATCTTGTATCTGTCATTTAAGCACATTTTAGAGAATGTGAGTGTAATTTTATCTAATTTATTTATATAATTGGAGAGGGATTTGACTCCTCTTCAGTGATAAGTTAGTAAAATGAGTAAATAAATGTGTTGATACAATAGCAAGCATAGATTTGTTTATCAACGATTACTCACTGTATTCTCTAAAGTAAGTTGTTCACTTTAAAGAAGCCTAATCCAATTGAGAGTTAATCTAAAACTCTTATGTTTTTTAAGGGAGTACAACATCATTTGGGTCCTGACAATCAGACACTAAGTGACCCTTGATGTGTGTATTTTTATTCTATTAGTCGGCTTGTTTACAAAAGGCACACTTAGGGATGTTTTTCCAATTTCGATACATTCAGATTACTATACAGTGACACTATGTCACATATTTTATAGATCAAAATGAGTATTTAAACAATTTTAAAGATAATTCACTATCTCCACTAAATTTAATGAAGTGAAGAAGTACTGCAAAAGAAAGGGTGCGAATACGATGGTTTCAGCAGGAGAGAAAGACATACACATATTAAAATATTATTATTTTAAAAATATGACCCTTTTGTTTCAATGAGCCATTTATTTGACCATTTCATTTCATGCATATTAAAAAATATATAAAAATGAAACATATACAATAATATTTTTACTAAATTAACTAATCACAAGAATTGGTATATTCATTTATACATTTTCTTTAATACATGCAAAATGATCAAGTGGAGACAATCCCAAAAGACAAGAAGACAGAAAACAAAAATTACCAGGAAGCAACTTTGCTTCATCGGATCCAATAAGACAGTGTGGTGGATAGGGAGGTTCCGGAATATCCGGGTGGTGGCAATCAAGGTAAGCAAAAATAGGCCAATTCTTCTCAGCAAACTTTTTCGAAAGCTTCACCGATTCTTCCACCATTTTTGAGATTCTCTCATCATGTTCTTTCGGTGCCTATAGTATCACATCAAAGTAATTTATATAAATTTTTCAAATATTATTTTACTAAAATAAACGAAGTGCAGCCATATAAAATTATTAATTTTTCAATTGAGAGGAAAAAGCCAAAGGAACAGAATAAGTTAAAAGGGGAAAAACAAAAATAGAATTACCAAATTGCCAGCTCCAACGGTGCAGAAGCCATTAACTAGGTCGACGAGGACGAGACCGGTTTTGAGGTTGTCGGAGAGAAGAAGAGCTTGTTGTTTCACTGGGATTTGCTCCTTCAGCTGGTGGACGACAGTTGGAGATTCAGAGCCCATTTTGATTCGTTTTTGTTTTTTTTTTTCTGATGTTGACTAATACGCAAATCTCTTGACTAAATCAGGTAATTATAATTTATAATGCGCATATGGTTTGTTTATAACTAAAAAGTTAATTATTAGGTGCCTTTATTTTCTTGTGATAATAACTGCGATTTGATTGATGGAAAATGTCCTGCCCTGCCCCCACTTCACGCCTTTTCAGTGTGAATGAAATTTTTTTTTTTTTTTTTTTTAAAAAAAGTGAAGACTAATTTTGGTATTTGAAAGAAACTCAATTTAATCTATTCAAAAATTAAAAACACTTTTAAATTTTTTAATAAAATAAATCGAAATAATTTAGTTTAGAAGAGGATTATCGTAAAAAGAAATTATATTTTAAATAAATGTGTCTACGGATAATATTCTTTATACAAAGAGTAGTTTGTGATAATCATTAAAATAAAATAATTAATTTTTGACAACAATTAAAACCATTTAATTATGTCTTTAATAATAATTAAAAAACTGATATTTATATTTTGTTTAGATAACAAGAGAAAGTGAAAAAAAAAAGATAAAAAAAAAT
>JBBPBP010000004.1:19909172-19930108 GCA_037974735.1 Cicer chorassanicum
TGAAAATGAATAAAGAATGAGAATAAAAAATAGTAAAATGACACAAACATCCTCAAATAAATATAAAATATAATAAAAAGAATAAAGTTAAAATAAACTCTTAATAAAAAAATAAACTCACCCAGTTATAAAAGAAATTAAGAATACTAAAAATATGTAAAATATTTTTATCTTTTAAAGATAAACAAAAATGATGATAAATGTAAATAATAAATAGATAACTTGGAAACATTATTAAATTATCAAACATTATTTGATTTTTATTTAATATTTTCATAAAATTTATCATTAAATAGTAATTGTAATACACTATAATCCTCTTTGTATTTTAATTTATTCTAGTAGTTAACTTCTCTTAATTTATAAATGTAAGACTCTAGTTATTATTATAAAATAAAAAGGTGGTAAGAATTTATCATAAGGTTCTATAGTATTTTTTATCAAAAATAGTGACAGAGATATTTTCCGTCCATTTTGAGCGGAAACATAGTTGATGTGGGTTCCATCAAAACTTTCATTTCCCTTGCTATTTTATTCGAAACGGTGGAATGATGATGGAATCCATACTTTCTTTCCTCCTTCAATATAAACCATAACTAGTCTACCAGCCCCATCATCAAACTATCCTAGTCCTAGTATGATATCACATTCCCCTTTAAATTTATAGATTTCCACAAAAAAAAAAAAATTTGTGAGTTGCGTAGGAGAATTTAATATATCACTGAATATAAAATAATAATAATATGTAAATTAAAAGTAATGTTAATTTTGTTTTACAGTAGAATATATTCAAGTTTTTATGTACTTAAACGTAAATATATTTTTAAATAATTATATATAAGCTAGGTTTGTTTTAGTAAAAGAAAAAGTAAAACGTTGTTGACTAATACAATTCATGCAAAATATATTTAAATGTGGAATTGGTTTATTCAAGTTTTTTGATTTCATTGAAGTGGTTCTTCTAATAATATATTTGTTAAATAGTTATGTATTTCTTTATTGTTAAAGTTATACATTTAGCTATAATATTTCTTCATTTTATATAATTTATATTAGTTTTGAAACATTAGATTTATAAATTTATTTACTTTTTCACGTTTTCAATTTTATATGTTTATCATAATTCTATCAATCTCACGGTCGATCTAAGCATGCACTAAATAATATTATGTGTTTTGTGATATATTATAACATTCATTCGTGAGTGATAGTTTGTTAAATCCAAAATATTGAAACAATTCATGCGTGTGTGCCTTGAAATTTTCAAATAATTATTTGACACGGTAAAAAAACTTCAGGAGTGGTTGAAAAAAAATATAGGCAAGAAAATTTTGTGAATGTTTAAGACATAGAAAATTTCGAGTCAATAATGAAATAGTTAGAAGTTATTTATTTACAAATATTTAATATTATTCATTTTTTTTTCAATTATGATTTGTGTTTTTTTAATTATTAAAAGAAAAAATATTATGAGAGACACATTCAACATAAGGAAAAAAAACTTATTTCCTATGCAATAATATTGATATATGAACTTGAACATCTATTATAATAATTAAAATAAAACCCCAAAATTCTTCATTGTGATGATTTGAAGATATTGGATGGTTTGTATTTATTGGTATGAGTTATTGAAATAAAAGTTTTGATGAGTAATTAGAACTTTTTAAGTGTATTGATGAGTCATTGAGTGATAAATTAAAGCTGAAATTATATAATGTATGAAATAATTATACTTGGGCAAATGAAAAAGGTTTGCATTATATATTGAAGAAACAAAACATAATGGAATAGAAGGTGAATTTGAAATGTGCCACATCAGAATTTTAAATATTGGAGGATGTGGCATAGATAAAGAATTTTGGGGTTCTGTTTTCGTGAGTGATAGTTTGTAAATCCAAAATATTGAAACAATTAATGCGTGTGTGCCTTGAAAATTTCAAATAATTATTTGACACGGTAAAAAAACTTCAGGAGTGGTTGAAAAAAATTATAGGTAAGAAAATTTTGTGAATGTTTAAGACATAGAAAATTTCGAGTGAATAATGAAATTGTTAGAAGTTATTTATTTCCAAATATTTAATATTATTCATTTTTTTTTGTTTCAATTATGATTTGTGTTTTTTTAATTATTAAAAGAAAAAATATTATGAGAGACACATTCAACATAAGGAAAAAACTTATTTCCTATGCAATAGTATTGATATATGAACTTGAACATCTATTATAATAATTAAAATAAAACCCCAAAATTCTTCACTGTGATGATTTGAAGTTATTGGATGATTTGTATTTTTTTGTATGAGTTATTGAAATAAAAGTTTTGATGAGTAAATAGAACTTTTTAAGTGTATTGATGAGTCGTTGAGTGATAAATTAAAGCTGAAATTATATAATGTATGAAATAATTATACTTGGGCAAATGAAAATGGTTTGCATTATATATTAAAGAAACAAAACATAATGGAATAGAAGGTGAGTTTGGAATGTGACACATCAGAATTTTGGTGAGTTGGTAAATATCGGAGGATGTGGCATAGATGAAGAATTTTGGGGTTCTGTTTTAATTATTATAATAGATAATAGATAATCTCCAAAAACATACAAGCATAATATATTTTGAAAAATATTAATGTAAATTCAAATGTCCAAAATAGAAATGTTATATGAACACAATGTTTGACACATATATAGTATTTCAAGTACATACATATTAACTCCTCGTTTATTTTGACTTTACATCTTAAGTGGATGAGTAATTAAGTCATTTTGGTATTTTAGGGAGGGCATCTTAGTCAGTGTATTATTTTCTAAAGTCCCTCTCTTCTTTCCTCAGTCTCATCTTCCCTCAGTCATCTCTTCTTCCCTCAGCATCTCTCATCCCCCAATCTTCTTTCTCGTCTCTCAGTCTTCCATCTTCTTTCTCTTGTCCCTCAGTCTTCTATCTCATCTCGTCTACCTTCTCTTCTCTAGTCAGTCTTTTGTCTCTTATCGAACTTCCACAATGGAAAAAGGTTGCGCGACAAAGATAGGTTGTGCAACGAATAACGGTTGCTCAATCTTCTCTTTGCAAGTTTAATTTTCTTATCATTGTTGCTGCTTCTCTGTGTGATTGTTGTTTGATTCAATTTAGGGTTTTTAGTTATCAATTTTTGTTTTTTTTTTAGTTTTAGGATTTTTTTTTTATTGTTCAAATTAGGATTTTTTGGTTATTAAATTTAGGGTTTTTCTTCTTTATTGGTATATTTTTTTTCTATGCTTCTGGTTTGTTGGTCTCACTTTGTATGTTTAAAACAAAATATATTACTCTTATTTTCTCTAAAAATGAAGTGTATTAGTGAGTCGTTTTATTTCAAGTTAGACAAAGGTAGTATCATTACTGAGCTATTTTAGTCAGCTGATTTATTTCAAAAAATTTTAAGTTAATGCCTTTGATACTAAGTTGTTTTAAACTGAGTTGTTTTATTCACCAATTAGTAAAATTAATAAACTTGTAATGCATTAATTTTAATGGTAAGAGTTTGGTGTTTCTTGTTTTCATTTTACTTTGTATACTGACTTCTATTTTCTTTTATAAGCAACTTTCACATGTTATATTTTTCTACAGTTTTGTTGCTTTGAGACATGGCATGAACAAAAGATAAAATGTAAGGATTTTATCAAGTAATTGTATTTGCATTGCAATTTATTTATCAATGTTAACCACATATTCATACTTTTCATATATGTGAGAGACATTCATGTTTACCAAATATGTTGTCCGACATCAACCGGCACATGAGAGATACACAACAAGCTCAAATTCAGACCACCCAATTCAACTAGATTTTAAACATGCCAACAAATTTACAAATTTCATGCATTTTGCTGTGGGAGTTGGCTAGTAGATGGGATGGACGTAGTGGGGGGATTATGATTACAATATGATACTTCATTTTACCTTGAGTGATGTATGTTTAGCTCTAGGACTGCCAATAGTAGGTGAGTCATTGGAAGAAAATGAAAATGGAGAATGTGATACATTGTTGAGATTTAGAGGAGATAAAGTAACTTGTGATAGGATTAGTATATTGCTTCACGCATTTTAGACCGACATGGTCAAATTTTATAGACTATACACACTCTTCACCTTTGGGGAGTTCTACTTTTCCCAATCAAGGAGTCGAGTAAATACTCGTTATATTAAAACATTTGATTACCTAGAGTCTCTGTATAGCTAAAATTGGAGTGTAGCAGTATATAATATTTTAGTTGAAAGTTTAAGTACGACTAAAAGTATGTTAAAAAATGGGAAATAAGAGTCACAAACACATATAACAGGTATAATAAGTTGTGCAATTGTCGTACATGTATATATTTTTAATCATTTTATATCACCATTTTCCATTTTAATTTGTGCTTAAATTAACATACATTTATTAAATATATTAATATTTGTTGTAGATATGGACAATAAACCACTTGTCCTTAGGTCAATCACATATTCTCAAGTTTTGATTCTCGAGATTTTTGAATCGGTCAATTTTATAGCGTTAGAAGAAAATAATATTAAAAGCATTTCAAAATAATATGATAAACATTTATATTATATACTTGTATAACTTGTTTAATAATAATGTGTGAGTTTCAATTGTTTTTTGTTTTCGCAGATAATTAAAGAGTTAATTGCAACAAAATATATTTATATTTATACGTGTCGTATGTTATTACACACATAAAAAGTAATATTCAAACATTTACATGGCTGTTTTGTGCTTCAAAATGTCATACAAAAAAGTGACAAAAGTGATTAACACTCAATCAACCTGCACCATAAAAAAATTAACATTAGTAAAGTGTATGACATGACTACTAAACTATTATATAAGTTAGAACAATACAATTGAACATCATATCGTGATTTCCAAAAAATGCAAAACATAATTGACATATTATCATAAAGTTGTGCTGAATTGTGACAACTACGTCCAGCCTATTTCAGACATTGTCAAAAGATCAATGAATGACATATTACTTTCAACCTGAAGAACAACATATAAGAATATAGAATATAGCATACATAAATTCAAAACCGACAAGTACATAAGTTATCTTCAAGCAATACATATATTATTCTCAACAAGTACATATGTTATCTTCAACTCATAATATGGTATCTTCAACAAGAATATAATTTATCCTTAACTAATACAATATAAGTTATTTTCAACTAGTACATACTGTTAAGACAAACTCTCAAATTAAGTTTTGATGAAAATAAACAAAAGATTAATTAAAGATATTAATTATGATTCTAAATGTTATGTTAATTTAATCTGTGCTCTTGAGTGTTTTTATTAAAGATAGGAACCAAGCAAAGCAAAGAAATAAGTCATGATCATAAACTATACAAAATAGAGAAAGATCAGCAGAATCAAGAAAGATTGTTACAGCCACTTCACCAATCTTTCTCCAACACTTCTACATTGATTATACCTTAAATCTTTATACCAATTTCATGAGTACATGGCAAGGAACAGATAGGAATCATTTTTACTCAAAACGGTTCTCGGATCATTAAGAAAATTCATCATGAATCTAAGCATATCAAAAAACGGACTGCAACTTTCTCCAGTCTAGAACTGTCAAGAAAGTTGAACAAAACTGAACTTCAAGATTGAGTATAAGTCCTCAGATTATTCAGAAATCTATCAGACCAGATTGATTATCTTTCTCCACCTATAATCAATGTTCTCCGTTTTTGAGAAGAACAATCTCTATTTCTGCAGAAGAAGACTTCTCATTTCTGCAGAAAAATATTCACTCCTTTCCAAACAGTTTTGGATCAAATTAAACATCCAAATCGAAGCCCAATTATTATCAAATATTATCAAAGCTTAATGGGTCATTAAAGCACGCAACAAGTTTGTTTGAAATCAAGCAAAACGGCCCAAAACAGAAAGCCCAAAACTGTCACATGAATGGTGCTCTTTTGTCAACAGATTCCTTGCTTCTGTCAGAAGGAAAACAGAGCACTACCAACAGCTCTTTCTGACCAGAATTAATTGCTCAAAACATCTATAAAAGGAAGGCAAATTCGCAAGCATCATTCAGATCTTCAAGTGACAAGTATTCTCATTAAATCATATTCACTTGCATTCTTGAAGCTATCTCATTCACAAAAGAAATCAGGCTGAACCAAATACATAATTCCAGTTTTATTCTACTGAGTTCTTTCTCTGTTCCGAATCTTTTCTCAAACAAGAGTTGATCAAAATTAGATTCTAACAAACCTTTCAAATCATTATTGTATAAACTCATAACTATAAAGATTGTTTATAGTTTGAGTGTGATTAAAAGAGTTAACTTTAAAATCCTAACAGATTAGTTAGGTGACCTGATTAATCCTTTCTGGGTGGAAAGGTAGTGTAGTTACAGATCAAGGTTGATCTTTAACTGTGATTGTTCTCCCTTTCTCTTTGAACACTTAGTGAAAATCTCACAGTTGTGAGGACTGGACGTAGCCCACGTTGGGTGAACCAGGATATATCTTTGTGTGGTATCTCTTCCTTATCTCTATTTACATTTAGTTATTGTTATTATCAAAATTAAATAGAGAAACTAAAACTGTGATTTTAACTAATCAAGAACGTTCTGCGTTTTCTGTTTTAAAACCAAGAACGTTCTCCGTTTCTGTTTTTATAACCAAGATCATTCTTGAGTTGTTTTCTTAAGTTTTTAACAGGAAATTTTAAATAGGCAAGATTACAATTCAAACCCCCTTCCTTGTAACTTGACATTGCTACTTCACATACGTAATCCTCGAATCTATAACGCAACATACGAATCTAATAAACAATTATACACTCAACCATAAATTCAAACATTAGTTAACACAATCTTATAACAAATACAAAAGGTACTTGAATCCAACAAATCTCATCCACTAACAACCTCAATAGATAATTCTATGCAGATGTTGCTTTTGTTATGATATTTCACTATTTCAATATTGTCCTCCTACACATTTGAACAAACAAAAAATTAAGATCATACACATTTGAATAAACAAAAAAGAAAGATTTTAAAATAATATGTACATGGTAGAGACATAATTTCTAAACCAAAAAAAACTTACAATCTGTACATGGTGGATACATAATTTTGGCCTCTTTACAATTTTTACAACTTCATATATTTTTCTTTTTGATAGAGGACGACCTTTACGTTTGACCCGTAAAGGACTGCGAATTCCAGTATTATTGTTTGAATTTAAAATATCATTAGAACTTCTTTTAACATAGTTATTTGTAGCATTTATGGTGGGCCCATTAGAATTAAATTGATGTAATATTTCATGGAGTGCCATAGTTGCATCTTCAAACTTTGCTGCTACTTCAACAGCTTCATAGAAATGCTTGTACAATTTATCAAACCTGTCTATTTGTGGCTTTAATTCTGTCACGCCATAATTGCTCTAAATATATAAATGTTTCATTTTAATATTTTTTATCCATCTTGTTAAGATATAATTCTCTGACACATTTTTAACCTTCTCTTGGGTACACACGGATAACATACGACAACATAAAATATCTCTAAACTCAAACAACGAGCATTCACAATTGACATAATTATTTTTTCGATTAAATACAACTTTCAAGACAGGTTCTTTTGGTCTCTTTCCAACTGACATCTCCTCCAACACATATTAATTAGCAAAGCAACCCTGCACAATATTCAACGAAGCAACACAATTTATCTTAGATATGAATTCAGAATGTACTTCCTCAAATTTGGCATGAGTGTATTCACCTTGGAATTGCTTTTGAATTGACGAGTTTGATCCGCAATAAATTGTAGTATCCATTGAATTAAAATCTATTTGAAATTGTTTTACTGCTCGGCTTCTAAAAACATTATCATATTGTTTTACAAATTAATTTAGACTTGTCGTTGAATTGATATAACCATCAAAAGAAATCATGTATACTCTCACTTTGTTGCGTAGTTGACATACTTGCCCAAAAATATTTCCTTACCAAGGTCGATGCCCATCTATGTCGTTTGTTATACAATCCATTCAACTAATCATTTTGTTGAAGCTCAAATTTATCGATGAAAGAACACCATTTTTCTTCAAAAACCTCTGTTGTGATTGTGTCATAAACCGCTTCTTTCATTGCAGACGTGATCCATTTATATTCATTATATGATCTGAGCTTTTCAAGAACTTTTTTTAATTATATGCCATAAACACCACTTATGACGAGTTGTAGGGAAGAATAACTCAATGACATTTTGCATTGGTCCGTCGGAATACCTACTAGGACCTTTCCTACCATACAACGAAACCATGATTTGAAAAACCATACAAATGTATCATTGACTTCTCCTAACAACAACCCACATCACCTTCTTTTTCAATTGCCCGTCGTGTCTTGTTAACATGATTTCTCATGTTTCTTTCGCAAAAGGTAATTTTCATGCCCTCCTACATCTTTTCCAATTTAAAAGAGTATACGAAAAAATTTGTGAAAAGTTTACCGATAATTTTTCGTTCTAATTTCTATACCGAAAAATTTGTAATTTATGAGAAAATTTATATAAATTTTCCGATATATTTTTGCTTCAAAGATCATAAATTAAGTTTTTCAAAAATTTCCAAATTTTAAAGAAAATGTGGAGTATAAGTATTACCGTGGAATTCAGGATAAAATTTTCCAATTTTTTAATTGCAAGTTGCAACCACTACTTTATATAAAGCAGTAATCCACTAAGATTAATTCAAATATGCCCCTCGCCTCGGTGCTTGATGACCTCGGCCATCAATTAAAAAAGTACTAGTCTCTCTGATACCCAGATGTTTAAGCATTTTATACTCTTAAAATTACACAAACATACATTAAATAAATTTTATTCTTATTTAATAAATAAAATATATAAAAGACTAAATCAACCTATATTTATTAGTTTTTAATATGTGCGTGTAAGGTTAAAAAAATCAATGTTTCACGTATGCATTGTCTATTTAATATTTAAGATATTCCAATTGGAGATAATCTTAAACTGTTTTTAATGACGAAGATCATCAATAATCATCATTTATTGTCTGTTGGTGCATGCATGGTGGTCTCTCTTATTATTGGATGTCTCTAAATTATTCTTTTGTAAAAAATGCTTTGATTGTGTTTTTTTTAACATGCTTTGATTATGTTTTGAACCCAAATCAAATGGAACTCGACGGTAAATTATAATATTTTATTATTAGTGTAAGATATTGTTTTAGTTTTTTTAAAAAAATTGTATTAGTTCTTAATTTGTTGAATTTTTAATAATACTCATGATTTTATTATAATGACAAATTTTACTGTTTTGTAAGTTCCAAACATAATTTTTTTGAGTATGAATTAAATATTATTTACGTGCAGCAATAAAACTAATATTTAGACTCGAGTCTTGTAGCACCCAAATAGACGACAAATTCTCCCTGACAATTTTAATGCAGCTATATGTTCAAGTTCGGATTTAAATTCGAAAATTTAGTTAAGTTAGATTAACTGTCTAGTATATTATATGTTAGATTTAAATATGCACAAGATTTATGTAAATAGAGATCGCTTTGATTTTAGTTCATATAAAAAAATAATAATAATTCAATTTAACATTACAATTCTAATAAACTTTTAATTTTGTCTTTCATCACAATTTCTTAGTTGAAATGGATAAAATTCGATCATGTAGCACGTGGGACTAGTTTTTTTGCTGAAAAAAATAATTCTTTTGTTAAAAAAAAATATCAAAATAAATTGGGAATTAGAAAGAATTAACAATTTAATAAAACTGCATCATGTTCTATTTTTTGATATGATAATCCATTAGTGTTAATGGTTTGATCGATTATTCTCTATACAAAAAGATCAACTATTTTAAAGTTAATCAAGTAGTGACATAAGAATCATTGATTAGTTTAAGTAAGATAGAATAAACGATTAATTGAATTTTGGCAATCGGTTAGGATAATATATAGAATTGTAAAACGTCTCAGTTAAACAATAATCTATTAGTAAAGCTTATTTAATCGATTTTGACAATTACGAGGACTTAGAATATATAATCAATTAAGAACAATAAATTAGTAAGAGTTAGGTGAGGACTTAGAATATGTATAGCATGTTAGGAGTTCATTCATATAATAGGACATGTTGGGGGAGGTGCCATGATAATCGAAGCTTGACCGTCAAGAGATCTTGAGGGAGTTATTAGTAAGAAAGTCTTACGTAAAGATAGACACTGCTTAGACATTCTGTTGAATATTGAATTTTTTTGACTACACTCTTGTTCGTGGAGGTAGTA
The DNA here is from genome assembly GCA_037974735.1 of Cicer chorassanicum. Lineage (NCBI taxonomy): Eukaryota > Viridiplantae > Streptophyta > Magnoliopsida > Fabales > Fabaceae > Cicer > Cicer chorassanicum. The sequence goes on from JBBPBP010000004.1 coordinate 19,919,508, forward strand.
AATTATCTACCTTTATCAACCTGAAATTGTAAGAATCTAATATGAAGTAGTTGATCATTAGGATTCTTATCGTGTTGTCATGTATTTGCTGATATTGTTATATATTATGGTATTGAATGAAATTTGATTTACCTTACTCTACTTGATTATGTCGTGAGAATGATTGTTCATTTTCGCTTGTTTCCATTGTGACTACTTACGTAGTACATGTGTGGATAAACAATGAGATGATATAAAATAAAGATATATATTGTTAACGAGGAAGAGACAAAGTAATTTACATACCACTGATACTATCAATATTAGTTTATTTTTATTTGATCGTTGACATGCTAATCGATTAATAAATTGAAATTGTATAAAATCAACTATGATTAATATGACAATTTTTAGAGTTAAACTCTGTTTTTTATTTGCAATATTTCTATGCTTGAAAATATTTTATTTTTGAATCAAATTTATCGATATTTTTATTATATTTACCCTTTATAACATTTTTAAAGATAAATAGTGTAACAACATTAACCATTCCTCCATTTTGGGAAATCTATGATTTCATTCACCAATTAAACCCCATATATAATCTGTCTTTTAAGTAAAAAGTTGTTTGATACTTTGAAATAAATTTTCCAAGCACAATTTTCAGTGTCAACAACCTAGATATAATTTTGTAAACACTACCTATAAGTGAAATGGCCTATACTCATTTAATTACTATGAGTTATTAGTCTTCTAAATAAGAGCTAAAAAAGACGGTGATATAATTCTAGGCAAACACACATTTGAGTGGAATTGTTGCACAAAGTTCACCTCATCCTCTTGAATAATTTCCTAACATTACTTGAAAATTTTAAAATTCATTCCATACGAGTCGAGGTTCTTATTGTTGTCACATCTCTAATCAATTTCTTGATTTTCTTCTAAAGTAAATGAGGAGGTTAGTGTTATATTATCCTCACCATCCAACTATTTGAAGCGTACTCCACTGAGTTTCGTTCGCATAATACAGAAAATCAAAAAAGGCAAAATCAAAATGTTGATTTACCTCATATTCTATTTTCTTTACATCGGTCAATACATTATACCCCACCTTTAACTCCAATAGTTGGTTTCTCCTGAAATTCCTTTTCATACAAGCACTAAAAAAGAAAATCTTGTATTAGCATCTCCTCCAATAATCCACTTCATACGAGATTTTTGCATTAGGAGACTTTCTTTATTTTTTTTATTTTCTTCTAAATAAGACAAAATATACTCAGTTTATAAAGACATATTTACCATTTAAATATGATATTTTTGTTGGTAAATGGTACACTTAATGACATGTTTAAATTAAATATCGAAATTAAGAAAATGTCTCATTCTTTTTACATGTTGTGTGATTTTACTATTTGGCATGCTAGACTTTGTCATGTTAACAAACGTGTGATTTTAAACTTAAGTAACTTATGTTTAATTCTAAAGTTATTTTTAAATGATCTTGAAAAATGTGATTTTTGTAATCAAATTAAAATAACAAAGAGTTCACATAAATCTGTAATCAAAGAATCTAAACCTTTAGATTTAATACACTCTGAATATGTGAACTTGATGAGACTTTAACAAGAAATGGAAAATATTATTTTATTACTTTTATTGACAATTGTTCTAACTATACTTTTAATATTTAATGAAAAATAAAAGTGAAGTGCTTGACATGTTTATGATCTTTGTAACTGAAATTGAAAATTAATTTAGTAGAAAGATTAAGAGGTTTTGTAGTGATAGAGGAACCGAGTATGATTTTAGTTTGTTTAATGAGTTTTACAAATTGCATGGAATTATACATGAAACAGCTACACCATATTCGCCTGAAATGAATCGTAAAGCTGAAAGAAAAAATAGAACTCTTACTGAACTAGTTCTTGCTATTATGCTTAATACAAGTGTTGCATCTCATTGATGGGGGGAAATTATATTAACTGTTTGTTATGTTTTCAATAAAGTTCCTAAATCTAAAAACAAAACATATCCTTAAGAGATTTTGAAGAAAAGACAACCGAACTTATCTTATTTTTGAACTTGGAGTTGTCTGGCTTATGTCAGAATCCTCAATCTTAAGCGAGTTAAACTCGCCAGTAGAGCATATTAATGTGTATTCATTGGGTATGCAATAATTAACAAAATGTATAGGTTTTATGGCCTAACTGCAAAAGTGATCATAGACTCAAATGATGTTGACTTATATGAAAATAGATTCTCTTTCAAATAAAGAATTAGTGAGGGCAGTGAACCAAGTCACGTTCCGGTGATGAGAAGAATTGAAAGCAACGAACAAATTGAAATAGAACCTCAAAAAAGTAAGAGAACCATAGTTGCTAAAGATTACAGACCCGATTATAAGACATATACCTTAGAAGAGGATCATGCAAATCTTCAAGAAGCTTTGTCATCTTTGGATGCAAATTTATGGCAAGAAGCTATAAACGATTACATGGATTCTCTAGAGTCTATAGAAGCTACATTTAGTAGACTTGTCTTTTGGTTGCAAATCAAAAAGTTGTAAATGGATATTGAAAACTGTTTTTTTAAATGGTGACTTGGAAGAAGAAATGAAAACTGTTTTTTTAAATGGTGACTTGGAAGAAGAAATCTATGAACAACTTGAAGGTTTTGTGATTCATGGACAAGAAAACAAGGTCTGTAAGTTAGATAAATCTTTGTATGGTCTTAAACAAGCTCCTAAGCAATGGCATGGAGAGTTTGATAACTTGATTATATCGAATAAGTATAAAGTGAATAAAAATGACAAATGTATTTATTACAAATATGAAAATGACATTTGCACTATCATATGTCTCTATGTAGACGACCTACTCATATTTGGTTCAAACATTCACGCTATAAATATTGTGAAATCATTGTTGTATAACAACTTTGATATGAAATACCTTAGAGAAGCAAGCGTAATCCTCGAAATCAAGATTACTAGATCAGAAAAGGGAATTTATTTGAATCAGTCTCACTGTGGTGAAAAGATCTTAAAGAAATACAAATACTTTGAATGTAAACCTCCTTGCTCACCATATGATTCAAGTGTGTAAATTTTCAAAAACATTGGTGAAGGTGTTAGAAAAACTGAATATGCAAGCATCATTGGCAATCTCATGCACACCACTAACTATATTAGACCCGACATTGCCTATGTTGTGGGACTATTGTGCAAGTTTACTAGTAAACCTAGTATGGAACATTGACACACTATCGAGAAAGTCATAAGATACCATGAGTTTCAGATTACGTTATCAAAGATTTATTGTTGCCATTGAAGGATACATTGATTTTGATTGGAACACTTTATTGGAAGACTCCAAAGCAATTAATGGATATATATTTAGCATAGTTGATGGAGCTGTATCTTGGAAATCAAAGAAACAGACGATATTGGCTCAGTCCACTATGGAGTTTGAAATGATAGCACTAGCAACTATTAGGGAAGAACCGAGCTAGTTTAGATGTTTGCTAGCTGAGATCCCTTTATGGAAAAAATCAAATGTCAGTTGTGTTGATCCACTGCAATAGTACCGCAGCTATTGCAAATATTGAGAATTGTTATTACAATGGTAAGAGACGACAAATACATCATAAACACAATACAGTTAGAGAGTTACTTTCAAAAGAAGCTGTTGTAGTGGATCATGTACGCACTGATGAAAATGATTAGATAGAGAGAAAGTCTTAAATACATCCAAAAGGATGAGACTATTGCCGACCTAAAAGACTGGAGATCCCAAGAATTAGGTTTAATGGGTAATAACAAGTTGTGAAGTGATATGAGATGAACATGCTATTATAGAAGCATGATTCCTGAAGCACGAAAGGATGAGATAATAGAAACTCTTAATGAGATCTATACTCTATGTGGAGTGGAGTACCTAGCTACAGGAGTACTCTTGATAGAATCACCTATGTGAATGTGGAAGTGGGCTGCTTTTTATGGAATTTTGAGGTATAATTCCTAGAGCGTTCACTATACTGGGATAAACGTGCAAGACCATTAATGCACATGCTTTCTAGAATACACCATATGAAAAGGTTGTGTGTGGGTTTGATGTCAGAGATATAGGTCAAGACTACGAGTCACTCTTGTTGAATCTAAATCTTACTTACAATGCAAAGGTTCAAGTCAGAAGACACCTCTGCTTATGCACAATCTTATAGAAGAATTTGACGCTATTTCAGACACATTTTTTTTAATTCAAGTGGGGGATTGTTGGAACATAGAGAGTATGTTAGTGTGTGAATTTAAAATTGGTTGAAGTCTCATATTGAAAAGCTCTCATATGTTGAGTAGTTTTCAACTCTATAAATTATAAAGTCCCACATTGGATATTCAACACATGTGAGTTTGTTTCCATCACTATATAAAACGTGGCAAACTCTTGTGAAAAACACACCAAAGTTGGATGCAATTCCCAACTTTCTATTTTCTCTCTCTTCTACTCGATGCATTTACGATCCACTTCTCCCTTTCTTTATGTCCCTTCGATTTTTGAGTGGTCAAAATACCACTGTCCTTTTAGAGCGGTTTTTGAGCGGTAGTTCCTTCGATTTATGAGTGGTCTTAAGTACCATATTTTTAGAGTGACCATTATAGCCATATTAAGGGTGTAATTCTATAACGGTTTTCTACAGTGTAATAGAACTCCGATATAGTTTGTTTGAGCTGTTTTATCTTTGGGACTTCGTGGTTGATAGTCTACCTCGCAAATTTGGGTAGTGCCGTGAAACGTTTTAAAGAGAGCGATCTAGTCCACAATTCAATCTAGTAATATTTTCGGTGACTGAAATTTATTTTGAAACAGTTTTTCAAAACTCAAAAATAACACTTCCCTGTTACACGAATACAACTTCTCTATTATCAGCCTAATTTTTCTTTTTAGTACGTATCCATACCAATATACCATCCTTAAATCATAAACTCTTTCCAACAACCTCTCCACAAAGGAACTAAAATCAGCATGGTCAACCCTATAGTTGCAAAATTTAAATGGATTTAGACCTTGGTTCTCTTTCAAACTATGCAACCACAGTGTATAATGATATGATAGGTCATGGTCCCCCTATAAATTGGGACATTACCTTCCATTTTTCCTAACCCCTTAAGATAACAAAAATGTTTCAATCCTACTCATTGCACATCCGATTGAACTAAATCAAATGAATCGTTTTTCTATTGTTGGGACATCTGTCAACTCTATTTGATCAACAAAATTCTGAAATTCTTGCATCAAGAACTCGCCCTTAGCCCGTCTTTCATCCCTTGAAACCACTTAACTAAAATCTCTAGCTAAACACCAATCACTTTAAACCAAGTTGGCATGTATGTTTGATATATAATATCGATACATAAAATAATCATATTTTAATCACTTCTATTTTTAAAATTATTAATATCTATTCGTTTGTGTCGTAATATTTATTAATAAAAAGTTTTTGACCCAGTTTAATTGATTTTGAATTGTTGACTGACCTCACCTCCCCTCACCAAACACATGGGTTGTAAGAATATTAATATATTACAATAGAGTATTTGGGTTTACAAGATAAGATGATCGAACTTTATTTTTTTAATTTTTATATTCAAACATAAAAGTCGATACACTTATTCAACATCTTGTTTTTTGTTTTTTGTTTTTATCTCTATTTTTATCATGTATCAAATGAATTTTAGATGTTTATTAAACATTTTCCTTATTTTTTGGGTCAGATGTTGATTAAACTTTGCAGTAGACTTACTAATATTATTTTATTGAACCACAGTGATATATAGAAGTGACCCTCGCCTAAATCATTCAAAGTTAGGAATATTAATTTGTTTCACCTCGAGATGGATAGTAGAGTTGTAGAGTTAGGCGATGTTGAAGAGAGAAAAGAAGCACAAGAATTAGAAGATGAAGAAAGCTTCGCATACGCTATGCAAATTTGCAACTCGATTGTGTTTCCAATGGCACTTCAATCTGCAATTGATATTGGCGTATTCGAAGTATTGCAAAAAGCCGGTAAAGGTGCTCAACTATCTGCCCATGAAATTGGTTCTCGCCTTTCCTGCAACAATCCTGATGCTCCTAAAATGTTAGATCGGATCCTTGCTCTTCTTGCTTCTCACTTGGTGCTTAAATGTTTGGTGGTTCAAGATGAAGAAAAGCTTGGATCTTTTCATAGACTTTATAGTATGACTCCTGTTGCCAAATTCTTAGTTCCTAATTCTGATGGTGTCTCATTAGGACCCTTGTTGTCTTTGATTCAAGATAAGGTCTTCTTAGCTAGCTGGTAAGTTCATCCCTTTCTCACAAATTATTATATTATTGAAATATATATATATATATATATATATATATATATATATATATATATATATATATATATGTAATTAAATAATATTTTTCATTATTTTTAAAGTTGAATATATTTGTGATAGTTTTATTTTTGGGGTTAGATTTTTTGTGTTGCACAGTTGATTCTATTTAGTTTATGATTATGTAAAAAAGACTTAATTAATAGTTATTTGAAGCATAATAATAATTAACTTACATTATATTAAAAATATAATTTTTTTCATATACCTAATTTACTACATTTATATTTTTTAATTAGAAAATTATTTTATCTAAACATTCTCTTCAAGGATAAATTAATAAAATAATTTAAATTATCAGTATATTTAATATTACAACTAACTTTCGTAATTTATGTGATTTAATCACTGAGGTATTATATATAGAGATAAATATAGTATATTTTTAAATTTGAGTAATCTATGTCTATATATAAACGAGATTTTTTTTTTGGTGTAGCCTGTTGTTCCTAAACTATACTTTTCAGTTTTTCTTATTTATCAAAACAGTTATTTTATCTTTTTTTCTTATTTATAGATGTGTATACCAGAAATTCTACTACATCATTGGTATATCTACGAAAACATATAAATTAAATTATAAATCATAATTAAAATTATACATAAGAACATAATAAAATATATACACACGTTAAGGCAGTAAAAAAAAAACAGACAGACACGAGAGTGTTGGATGTGATGTAACACTCATTTATAATATGTTATTAGAACGAGATGCAACACTCATTTGTTTTCCGTCTACACACTAGTAATTTAAATGACATTTATTTGAATTGGATCAGATATTTCAAAGAAACAATTAACCATATGCTATTTTGAGATTTGAATCGAATGACCTTTTACTTTAAAACTGATCTCAACTAAATCGCAAAAATCTTGTGTGATAAAGTAAAAACTAATAAAGACAATGCATCCTAGGGAAAGATAAAGTCAAAACAAATAACTACCTCTTAAGTTTGAAAACAAGAGAAGAGAACTAAAAATTTAATAACTTTGAGAATTTAGAAATAAGAAATCAATACAAGTCACCCTCACCTTTATCTAATATAGTTGGATTTAATGACATTAATCGGGAAAATTCTAAAATAAATCACCTTTCGTATGGTGGTCTACCCTAATATAGTTAAATTTAGTGATATTAATATGGCAAATTCTAAAATAAATCACCTTTTATATGGTGGTCTACCGTGGACCAAGACTTAAAAGTCACATGAAACTCTAACAAAGATTGACGAGATTTCTCAAAAATATAAGTAAACATTTCTCTTTGTTTTACGGTTGAGACATGATCTCATTGGTATCGGTTTTTTTAGTTGAGGTATGAGGAACAAAATTATTTTCCTTTTTATCGAAATAATATGGGTCAAGTCATTGTCTCATTCATAAACACCTTGAAAACCTTTAACTTATACTTATGATGAAGAGTGTCATTGGACATTCTTACAATTTTAGGTGACTTTTAAGCATCGGTTCACTGTAGACTAAATTGGTCTGCCATATAATAAATTGCAGTTTGCATAGGGTGTTTGGGTTTTCAAGTTGAGATGGAAAACCTTTCTAATGTGATAGAGTTAGGTGAGGGTGAAGAATTAGAATTAGAAGATGAGGAAAATTTCTCATATGCTATACAACTTTGCTACTCTGTTGTGCTTCCAATGACACTTCAATCTGCAATTGAGCTTGGCATATTTGATGTGTTACAAAAAGCCGGTAAAGATGCTCATCTCTCTGCCGATGAAATTGCTTCTCATCTTTCCTTCAAAAATCCTGATGCTCCCAAAATGTTAGATCGAATCCTTGCTCTTCTTGCTTCTCACTCGGTACTTAAATGTTTGGTACTTCAAGATGAAGAAAAGCTTGGATCTTTTCATAGACTTTATAGTATGGCTTCTGTTGCCAAATTCTTTGTTCCTAATTCTGATGGTGTTTCATTAGGACCCTTGTTGTCTCTGCTTCAAGATAAGGTCTTCTTAGCTAGCTGGTCAGTTCAATTCCTTCCTTAACTGGGACTCGTACTTTTGGTGTTTGTGCTCTATTCCTATGTTTTCTTTATGATTGCTATTATTGATCAATGAGTTAGTTAGTTATCACTCGCTTAGATGTTAGTTACAACTCCCTGGAAAGTTAGTTGTGGTTGTTGTAAGTAATTAGATTGTTAGTACTTTGAGCATTTCATTTACTTATTTATCATCTTAGGTGCTACAACCGCATAATATTATAAATTTAGAGGATATTTTAAAGGATTGGAGTTAATTGAAAGTCAATTCTCATTCCTCATCTCTATAAAACAATTATTTCATTTCCCTTTAACTAATCATGGTGAAAAAATAACTAAAAAAAAAACTGTTTATTTTATTCCTTCACAGGCCTGAGCTTAAAAATGCAATTAGAGAAGGAGGTATTCCATTCAACAGGGTTCATGGGTCACATGCCTTTGAATATCCAAGCATGGACTCGAGGTTCAACCAAATTTTCAATACAGCTATGATCAATCACACCAAAATAATCATGACGAAGGTTATTGAGTCCTACAAAGGTTTTGAAGTCATAAATAAGCTTGTGGATGTTGGAGGTGGTCTTGGGGTTAACATTAATTTGGTGACTTCCAAATACCCTCATATAAAGGGTATCAATTTTGACTTACCTCATGTCATACAACACGCCCCTTCTTATCCTGGTATGACCTTTTTACACGTTCTTTACGATCATTTTATATCAAATGAGAGTTAACATAGTTGTTTCTATGCTATTCATGTTAACAATAACAAGTGCTTTAGTACACTTGTTAAGGATTTAAATATAGATATATTATTAGAAAAAGAATTATGCACCTTGTAAACTTATTTTATACTAACATTGATTTTGATCTGTCACCTCATTACACTACATGACACATTCATTAAATTTATATAGTATACAGTAAAATTATATTGAAAGTTGTGTATTCAATTTTTAAAAAAGTTTAATTTGTTCTTTTTAATACAAAATTTTTATTTTTTGATTTCTTAACAAATATTCTACACTAAAAAGCTACCTGGTGTTGGCAGGTGTGGAACATGTTGGTGGAGATATGTTTGAAAGTGTGCCAAAAGGAGATGCCATCTTTATGAAGGTGAGTGAATATGAATCGTTTTCATGGTTTAGTGGATAGCTAAGGGAATATACAAGCTCTCTAATTCAAAGGGAAAAGTGAATATAATTTGTTTTTTTCAATTTATTTATTAGAGCGCTGCAAATAATAAGTTTTGAGGTGTTAATATAGTTAAAATGTCAATTTTACAATGTGATCGTTTTTAATAGTAAATTTTGTTTACACAAAAGTTCAATCAAATTTTGATATTTAGATATATCGTATTTTTTTTAATCCTCTTTCACACTTTAAGATTACACATGTCATTTCTTTATCCAAAATTGATGACGTAAGTATTCTAAATTTTATAGTGGATACTCCATGATTGGAGCGATGAGCATTGCTTGAAGCTATTGAAGAATTGCTATGACGCTATCCCTAATAATGGGAAAGTGATTGTTTTGGAGTCACTTCTACCTATTATACCTGACAATAGTAATGCTACAAAGTGTGTCTCACAATTAGATGTTCTAATGATGACTCAAAACCCAGGAGGAAAAGAGAGAACTAAGCAAGAATTTGTGGATTTGGCAACTAGAGCTGGATTTAGTGGCATCAAATATGATTGTTGTGTCCGTAACTTTTGGGTTATGGAGTTCTTTAAGTAAAGAGCATGTGCTACAACCTATTGTTGCTATATGGAATGAAATGAAACTTGTGTTCTTTTTTTTTTTTTAATAATCTAAGTCTCGATTAGAATGGTCTGGTAATCCTTAGTTTAAGTGAGAAATAAATTATGTTGGACTAATGGTTGTTTTAGGAACTATTTAAACTCAGTTCATTTAAATGATTGTCGTGCTATGTATAATTGTTTGTTCTCCTATACATTACTTATAAATAGTAAAATACTTTGTTTCTGCACGAGTGTCGAGTAATGTGTCTTTTATGATAATAATTAAAGAAAATCAATAAAAAATTAATTTAATTAAGAATGATCGATCAAATTGAAATTGATAGTGTGGGAATATTGACAACAACTTAATTTCATCTCATGTTTTATATCAGTGTAAAATATTTGTTATATGTTTTTTTTAATATTTATTATGTTAAATATTTATTCCTTGTTTTTTAATA
>JBBPBP010000004.1:19930485-19970314 GCA_037974735.1 Cicer chorassanicum
CTAATATTTATCAATGATAAATATTTATCGGGTATTTTTTATGAATCAATTATAAATATTTATTATGTATTTTTTTTTTTTATATTTCTTTCAGGTTTTTTTTGTCTTCGTGAAAAATACTTTTTCTGTTAATTTTTATATTTATTATTAATAATATTTATCTCAAAAAATTTTATGCATCCATTATAAATATTTATCTCTTATAATTATCAAAAAGATTCAATTTACAAAAAAAGAAATGTATTGGATAAGAAATGAATTGAATTGGGCTCGAACTCACATTACTAAAAGGGTGAATTTAGAAAATTTTACCCCATACTCCCTAATTATACCCCCAAAATAGCAGTGAAATGACCGTTTTGCCCTCCCTTATATGTTAAAAGTCCAAAAAAGAATTTTGATAACTTCCGGAAACCTTTTAAAAAGATTTCTGGTACACAACTGCCTTCCGGAAACCTTGGTTTGAAGATTTCCGGTACACAATAGGCTTCCGGAAAACTTATTTCAAGTTTCCGGTACACCACAAAGTTCCGGAAACTTTGCTTTCAAAGCTTTTCGGTACAATACATTTTTTTTCTAAATTTCCAGAAACATTTGATCCATATCGGTAACATTTAAAAAAATTAATAAAATTCAAAAAACTTAGAAAATAAAATAAAAAAAATTAGTTGTGTACCGGAAACCTTGTAATTAAGTTTCCCGGAACACAATTTTTATGTACTGTACCAGAGAGCTTTGAAAGCAAGGTTTCCGGAACTTTGTTGTGTACCGGAAAACTTATAAGTTTTCCGGAAGCCTATTGTGTACCGGAAATCTTCAAACTAAGGTTTCTGGAAGGCAGTTGTGTACTGCAAATCTTCTTAAAAGGTTTCCGAAAGTTACCGGAATACTTTTTTACGATATCAAAATTGATGAAATGGTGAAAAAAAAAATTACTCTGATTTTAGTGAAATAGTAAAAAAAAGTTGGAGGTATTTTTGCCATTTTGAAAAAAATTTGGGGGTACGGGTCAAATTATGAGATACAGGGTAAATTTTTCGTGAATTTACTGAGAAGAAAACTAATAAATGAATTAGATTTTTTTCTCATCATTGTTCTATTTTTCTCATCCTATATTTTTTTCTTTCAACTCCTTATTTCATGATTTTTCTCATCATCATTATATTTTTTTTCCAACCATTTCCTATTAATATTTACATTTTTTAATCTATTTATTTTAGAAATATGTTTATGTTGTATTTATAGATTCTGTTTTTTTTTTATCTGAAAATTGTTAAAAAATCTCAATTATTTGTTTTGGTTTTTTTCTTTTCTCGATGTGTTTATTTTTTTTATTTATTTATGTTCTTCCTCATCTTACTTTTGAATCTTTTTATTTTTTAGATCTATTTATTTGTTCCTCATTTTTTTCTTTTTTCTGCAGTTTTAGTTTAGTTTTTAAAATTTATTCTTTTGTCTACTTATTTTAGAAATTCATATGTTGTATTTTTAAATTTTGTTGATTTCTTTTTTGAAAAGAGAAAATTGGTATAAAAAATGTATATATTTTGACTTTGTTTTATAGAAAATAAAAGTAAAATAACTATGACTAAGATAAGTGACCAGCATTTAGTTGAGTAAAAGAATTATGATGTGTCAGTAGGATAGAGTATGTGGGTAGTTTGGTAATTCAATGAACAAGATAAGTGACTATGACTAAGATAAGTGACCAGCATTTAGTTGAGTAAGAGAATTATGATGTGTCAGTAGGATAGAGTATGTATGTAGTTTGGTAATTCAATGAACAAGATAAGTGACTATGACTAAGATAAGTGACCAGCATTTAGTTGAGTAAGAGAATTATGATGTGTCAGTAAGATAGAGTATGTGGGTATAGATATATAGATTATATATAAATATATAGTTTTTTTGTACATGGGTAAAAGATGGACAAAATTAATTCAAAATCTAAAGTATTTCAACTTATTTAAATAAGTACAAATTAGGTGGTTTTAAATGATAAATGATTTGTTGTTGGAAATTATACTGTGAGTGGTTTAATAATATTCTATGCCTTGGATTTGCGTGGTTTTACTAGTCTCTTTGCTCTCTCTACATACAAAGAAAAATTTGCGTTTTAATTTGAATTAATATTTCTAAGACAATAATTCGTCTGATCGATCAAAATAATATGCATTTTAGTTTGGTTTGGGCTATGGACTTCTTTCTCAATTTATCCAATCTAATTAAAAGCATTTTGATTGGATATTACTTCGTTCAATTTTACACATACATATTTATGTAATATCAAGTAATATATTATGTTTTTCCAAAAAAAAATTACCATTATATTCTTCAAGGTATAGCCACTTAAAGATTTGGGTCGTTAGGATGGGAAAAAAATGATTTGAAGATTTCGATCATGGCTTTTTATGATTTTCATATAAAGAAAATCAATCAAATCTAAAATAGTTTAAATCAATGTGGCTTCGATAGTCTGAACAAATTAACAAATAATTTTACATGTGAAAACTAGTGATTTTAGACATTTAAAAAAATGCATTAAAGAGAAAAAGAATATTGAATTCAATGACCGAGAATTTAAGTTTGCATTAAATAAAGTGCATAAATTTAATTAAAAATGTATAAAGTAAATGACTTGAATGTAAAAATGCAAGTGAAAGTAAATGAAGTAAAAGAAGTTGTATTGAAATTTTGAGAGAATTAAAATGACTTGAATGATAAAAGTTACATAATTTATTGAAATTTTGAGAGAATTAAAATGACTTGAATGACAAAAATTACATAAAGTTAAAGAAATTTAAAAGACATGGAAGATATACTTAAGTTTTGGAAAATTGAATCCATTTTTGGTTTAGAAGTTAGACTTTACAAATTAAGTTGACCTTTTTTTTTTAGTGAAAACTCTTATAGATAAAATAAACTGAGTAAATGTCATCTCAAAGACATACCACATTTGTGGTAATTACTTTTGTTGAAGTATTTCCAACAAATACTCACTCCGGAGCAACACACATTCAATTTTTGTTGTTCTCAACCTATAACTTATTGAACGAGTGCTTGCTGATGTTCTCCAATTTCTTTAACTCAATCGTTGTTGTGGATAATCAAACACTTTAATGAAACTTTGGTTTTTCCATGACTTCGCTACCATCTCGTTTTTGCCATCTGTCTTAGTCCTTTGTCGACATATTTTCAAATTTTCCAATAACACATGCCCCTAAGTTGTTGTCGTTTGACAAATGACAAAAAATTGTAAAATTTGGTGGCATAGCGATTTTGAAATCACATGTCTCATGGCGTATGTCATACACTTTGCAGATCCCTTATGTTGCGTTCGGTTTGTTTGCGAAAAAAAAGTTGTCACCAATTTTTTTTTTAAAGGAAAAATTAGATAAAACCTTAAATAAAGTTCTTGAACAAAAAAAAAACGGATTCAAGAATCGATTACGAGTAGGGAAAATAATATTACCCTACATTGTCCGTTAAAACGATTATCTTATAATTATAATAATAACGAAAAAGAGGTGAGATGTCTGTTCACGGATTATATCTTTTTATTTTGTATTTGATTTTAAAGTTAAGAAAAATTGGTTCTTGTTAAAAAAAACGGCAATGGGACAATATGTGAATGAAACAGATGGACGCGGCGACAGAGCAAAATATGCAGCATGTTAAATGATTTGCTCATGTGTTGTCGGATCTGTTGCGGCACAAAGGCCACCGATGGTTGGGGTGAGTGATGTGGCGCGACGAGCAAGGATGAATTTCATTCGGCGGCAGCTACTATTAATTCTAATCCTAAGAAGAAGAAAAAAACCATTTATTCGTTGTTATGATTTTATGAGTTATTTGATAAAACCATGATATTAGTTTTCTGTTATGTTACAATGGGGTGAATTTTATTTTTCTTGGTGTTTGGTTTATAAGCATCAATTATTTATGTTTTTTTTAGTATGTGTGTTGCCAAACAATTTTAGGAAAATAAGAGTAGCTTAAGAAAAAAATGACAGCTTAACATATTAATTTATTTTAGAGGAAAAAAAACACTGCATTTTTTTTAAAGGATGCAAAGAAGCTAATAAGAAGAAAATTAGAGAAGAATAAGAAAATCGATATCTTACTGCTGAATTGGTTTATTGAATTGGTTTTGTTGGAATAGTTTTACCAAGTTCATATTTTCTGCTCCTCCCTATTTTTGCTTATTATTCTCTCTTTTTTTTACTCAATAATGCTCTCCCTTTCTTTTCTTCCCATTTTCTCCTCTTGATGTTGATTATTTATAGAATTTTTGGGTGTAGGTTACAAAAGATAAGGAAATAATTATGAATCGATAACCATTTTTATTACTATTAATCCATTTCTTTTTGATTTATTTTACTGATTTTTATTACATTGATCCATTTTTTTTGTTTCTTTTCATTCAATTAATCACAAATATACTGATTTTTATTATCATCAATCCATTTCTTTTCAGTTTTTTTTCATTCAGTTATATACTTGTTTTTTTTTTTTTATGTTTTAGAAAAGAGTGTAACGTTTGAACATGAATCAGATGCAAATAGGAACCAGAACACCCATAATTATCTAAAGTTTATAGCCCTAATTATTTATTTTTATTATTATATTTTTTATTTCATTTTTTATATATTTATTTATTTAATAAAAAGTCTAAAGAAATATGGGACAAAATTAGGTGTCAACACCTTAATAAATAATTTTTGAATATCATACCTTAGTAGGGTGATGAGTACACGCCCTTTCGAAACCTCGTGACTAGATTAAAAAGCTTGACACAAATACAACAGTATAAAAAGCTTTTTATTAGTGCCCTCTCAAATATCATTAAAAAACATTTTCTTAGTTTGTTTTCTTCCTCATTAGATTAAAAAACATTTTTGAATATCATTAGTGCCCTCTCAAATACAACAGTATAAAAAGCTTTTTCCAAAACTTAATTCCTTTTCTTAGTTTGTTTTCTTCCTCACTGCTAAAGTTCTTGCACTTTCAAAGGCTCTTCCCCTTTTTCAATTGATAGCTTGACACAAAACATTTCTTCCCGCTGCAAAATAGTATTGTACTCGTTCCCTAAATCTTGATGGAGTTTCTCAAGATATAGGTTTAAACTAACAGCCAACCTCTTCTCAATTCCATTCATTTTGTGAGTAAGAATTTTCTTTTTGGCAAAGATATTACTAAATATATTTGTATTTCACTATTTTTATTTTGATTGGAGCAAAACCATGGAATTTGTCCACTTAGAAAAAGAAACCCAAGATTGTTGAAGGAAGCTAGTGAAGTCATCATGGGCTAGTCATGCAGCAACAAACCTGAATGCTTGTAGTTGTCTATTTTGATTCTGATTCTGAGATAATTTCTTACATAAAGGTGTTGGAACCAAGTTGATTTGAAGAAATATGTCCTTCAATTGTTTTGATGATAACAAAATCGTTTGTGGGAATAATTTAATGCTCTAACACTGTGATTAAGTTCGCAGGTTTGAGATTAGATATTTGTTTAATAGACTCTCATTGTATCTTCTGATAACAAGACAAAGACCAAGATACAACACTCCTCCTCCTCAGGTCGTTTCTCTAAGCCTGCTACACGAACTTTGCATCCCAGTTGCCTTTGGAAACGCAAATCAATGTTATAGTTAAATTGTCTCTGATGAATTCAACATGTGTTCTGCATTGTCTGCCTTTGATGAATTCAACAAATGTATGTTCCTCTATCTCCGATAAGCATGACAAGCAATAATTTGCCTCGGCTTCTGATAATCACATCAAGCATATGATCGTCTGACTCTGAATTATTATGCATCCTATGAAAAAGTCAACTCTTTTAAAAAAAGTCAATGTGTGAAAAAGTCAACGCTCTGGAAAGTCAACACTCCAAAGAAGACAAAGCAATTGCACATCCTTTGATAAACATCCTGAATCTGCTACTTGTTTGAATATCTTAAGACATGATATGACCATCATATACTCTACTTCCCAACTGTTTTAAACAAGATACGCTGAATCATTATAAGATCAATTTTTGGAAAATTTATATGGCAAATCAATTCCACAAAGATAGGATACGAAACTTCATGAATTATGTTGATTTCTTGCAATCATGAAAATTGCCAGAAACCCTAATCGTTTTTCTTTAAAAGACATGCCTCCTTCAATGAAGACACATACAAGCAACAAACACATTTGCACTTTTGATCAATATCATTATGTATCATGCTATTACTAAGAAATTATGAAGTAACAAATCTGTAAACACTCTCTACGAGGCTAATTCAGAAAAACTCAAAAACCCTTTTGTTGTAACCTACCCCACTAACGGCTGCCTTCTTCATCAACTTGACTGTACTAAAGTAGAAGGTTAAGAAGATTGAACATAGTTAGTGTGACTAGTAGGTGTTCAATTGTAAGTTTGATTTAGTGGTAAACTAGTGGATTAAATCCTTCAAATTGAAGGGATTGAATGTAGCTACTATGTTAGTGGTGAACCAAGATAAATTGTTGTCTCTCTACTCTGTTTTTGTTCACCTACACTATTTTCTTTACTTTAGTATAGCCACATAAAAAGTTTATAAAAACACAATTCTAACCCCATTTTCTTGTGTTCTTTTCGTTCAACAAAAGGTGTATGATCCGATTTAAACGAGGTAAGATGTTGATTATTATGTCCAATCTTTCATACAAATCATTATGTTGCCATGTGAAGGGACTACCTTGGAGGCCAACATCAATTAGCTGACAATCTTGAATCATTTGAGAAAATTCTTCACTACATTTTGTGCAAGGGTTCACAACATAATATGTCTTTTCCAAATGGTTCAAAATAGAATTAAAGTCACCATAGAGAAGTCAATGCCTTTTTAACATTATCCATTAAATCACATATCTCATTCCATAAACCCTACATTCAACAAAATGAGAAGCTCCATAAACAATTGCAAAGAACCACATCTGTTGGGATTGAAACTGAACACTGAGATGCACCATTTGGCTAGACTCCAACAAATAATCAATTTTCCAACAAGATGAATATTATAAGCACCAGACTTTTCCTAAACTACCACAAGAGTAAAAAATAAGCCAAAAATCAAACCCCAACTTAGGGATGAATTTTATAGCACAATCATCACATACTCGCGACTTAATAAAAATAACAAAATACAAGCAATGATCCCTAACAATATCTGTTGTTTTGGATTTCGAAAAATTTGAAAAAACAATTTATGCCACCGATAAGATTACTGGGTTGAGTCGCGGACTAGGTCGCTCTCTTTAAGACGTTTCGAGGCACTGCCCAAAGATGCAAGGCAGACTATCAACCACGAAGTCCCCAGGATAAAACAGCCCAGATCACTGTACAGAGTTCTACTGCACTGCAGAAAATCGTTCGAATTACACCCTCAATATGGCAGTCTAACGACTACCACTCGTAATATGGCACGAAGGCCACTCAAGAAAAGAGAAGAAGTAGAAGTAAGAACAGGGGAAGAAGAGAGAAAAGCCTCAGAATCGGAGTGCTTTTGGTGCGAGTTTTCAAGTGAGGAGAGTCCTCTATTTATAGAGGAATTTCGTAACTGGATCAGAGAAATTGGTGGATCCATCAGAGCGCTCCTGTTGACCGATCCAAACCTGAACTTCTGGAAACGTGTGCTCCAAAACCGCTGCCCACCCAAAACGTGCGCCTTTGACTTCCTGAACTTGCGCTAGGGTTTTTGACTCTGAATAATGACCGGGCAATAGCAGTTACGTGGCACCTAGAGTCAGGGATTTGACCGGGCAAAAAGGAAGGACTGAAACAGATCATTAGGCAGATTCGGTGGAGGGCAGTTACGTAATTAACGCAACAATAAGAGATCAAACGCAAGCATTCAATTTTCAAAATTAATTAAATAATTTTTAATTTTCATTAAAAAATAATAATACACCAAAAGACCAAGACCAAGACCAAAGCCAAGGCCCAGGCCAAGCCGAGCCGGACGGGCGGCGGCGGCGGCGCGCGCGCGCACGTGTGTGGTGGTCAACTTTGCTTGCGTTCTCCCTCCTTCTCAAAATTGGGGTACCCCTTGGGGCACACCCCAAGGTACATACCTCCACCTTATATACCCTTCCAAAGTGTGGTATCCCTCCTATGTGGGACTTCTCATTTTTTCAATTCACAACCACACTAGTTCATTAATGTCACCATTAATACCAACAATTCCTTCAATAATTATTCATCATTTCCAACAATATCTTTCATCAAAGCAATGAAGCCTCTGGTTTCCACACCTCTACAATTTCAACTCAATAAAATGCAATGCCATAATTGAGTTGATTGGGTCCAACTTCCCAAAGGAAACATTACCAACATAGGGTATAGCCAAATCATCTTTAGAATCATGGTTATCTTGTTGACCAACATGTGGAATCTCTCAAAGGTTTACCCCTAACACCTAGATTAAGAGGTCTGGAAGCCATCGATGACTCAATGCGATGAACCTTAAGGGACTTTTTAACACCAAAATGGAATGGAACATTGAAACCATCAACAAAGATTTTGAAAACATTAGCTAAGACGACTTGTCTTTCCTCCACTTGTTTCTTTTGAAGAATTCTCATTTGTTCGAGGATGAATATATCATTTGGGTGTGGTTGTGGCTTAACAGTAATAAGGGGCATAAGTAAGGGATTAACTAACTATCTTTTCTTAAGAGTATTATTTTTCTATTCGAATTTAAGAGGTTGATTCTTTTGTTGTCCTCTGCTTGTGTGCAATTTATTTTTCTCTTCATCCATGTTGTGAAACCCTAGCTCGTTGGGCTACATTAGAAATCTGGTTACTTGTGCCTATAATAGTTACCTCATAAATACAATTTTCAGCATATTTAACTTTAGTCAACACAGTAAAACGGGATCCATTGACCTCAGTGGGTCGTGCATTAGGGTTTTAGAAAGTTCAACATTATTGTTTGTAATCGCCCCCGCCGCCAATGGTTCACCTATCACCTTTATCAATTCTTAGAAACTATCTTTCTTACAACGATACTTACCACACTTGAAAAAAATGGCATGAAGCCTTTCATACTCTAAGTTCTGAGTTTCCACTCCCATAATATTCATACGAGAAGCAAGCTTTCTTGATATGTCAACTTCAACGCATATTCTAGAATTGACCTCTTGAATGTAATAGGGTCAAACGATCAATTTTTAACATAGTTCCAATAGCACAACCAATCCTTTCAAGAAAAATATCCTTACATAATTGAATGGGAAGACGAGGAATCCACACCTAAATATCACCACTGTTCTAGTGGATTCACCACTCTTTAAGATGTATGATCTCAAATGTTGCACAATCATCAACATTATTAATACTATTGGATACTACCTTCGTCTCTATATATAAGACCATTTTGATTAATTTACAAAAATTAAGAGAAGTACTCTTCACATTAAATATATCAACAATGTACAATCTTTTTCAAAATTATCCTTTAATTATTAAAACATAGAAGATAATAATCTTGTAATTCTTTCCATTTAACTAAGAATATTCTTGTGAAAAAATAGTTAATCTTCCTTGTGATAATTTATAAAAGGTTTAATTGCAGTTTTAGTCTCCATATTTTTACTGATTCACAAAATTGATCTTTTATTTTAAAAGTCGACAATTCTCTTATTTTAAAAGTCGACAATTTTGGTACCTCCCTTTGATTTTTTTAACTAAAAAATGATAATGTTGGATGTTTTAAATAATGTGACATGTAATACGATAATGTAAAATAATTAATACCAATGAAATTAAAATAAAGCACCGTGAAAACTTAGATTTTAACTTCAATTTTTTTTTCACATTTTTAATTTAATTAATGACAAATTAATAATTATTAAAAATATATCAAATCGTCTTTTTTTTAGTTAATTTTTTTTAAAAAGAGAATAAATAAAAAAGTTAATTCCGTAAACTAATAATAATAGATGGAACAAAACTATAATTCAACTTTTATAAAAAAATGAGTTTTGTTACGAAAGAGTGATTTATACAAAAATGGAGAAAAAAAATATTTTAAAATAATAAAAAAAGAATATTAAAAAAAATAGGTGCACGAGAAGAAGGAGAAAAATCTCACAAACCCAACCCAGAAGTTGCTCTTTTTCCAATCCTTGTTATTATTGAACTTCAATTACAATTTATTTTTGTTTTAAAAAAAATCTGAAGCTATGTGTTGTGGGCAGCATCCATCGTTTGAAAGAGATAGGGTTAACGACGATGATCATTCAGCCTTGGTGCTCGAAAATCTCCGCGATCGGCTCGCCGACACCGAAGCTCGGCTTGCTCGCGCCAGGGCTCGTGAAGCCCACCTCACACGCCGTCTCCATGAGATGAAACGCTTTCTATCTGTTATGGAAATCCTTGAAGATTACCTCAAACGCCGTTACCGTCTCCAACAACAACGTGTTGCTCGCCTCCTCTCTCTCACACCACCTACCCTATAACCGTTACCGTCAACCTTGTGTATATGCTGTTACATTTAGTTATTTTTATTTTATTTTTTAAAAAGTTAAAAGTTTGTTGTGATTATGACGTTGTTGTTGTTCATAATTGTGGATGTTTGATGTCAATTTCGTGCTGCTTTAAGTTTTTTATTGTTAGTGAATTTTAAGAATTTCGTTCAGAATCTTCATTGTTTTGGTTTGTGTTTAAGGAAATTGTTGTTGTTCTTGTAGGTTTTTGTGAATTTGATTGATAATATATGATGGAAATTGTCACTTTGAATTGAAGATGTGCTATTTTCGTAAGTAATTTGTTGTTGTGTTAGATTGGAATGTTGGATGCTGAACTTGATCCACTTTAAGTATGTGAATAATTTATAATTGACATTCATGTGCAAATGATTGTTGATGCTTCTGCGAATAACCGAGTCATGAGCTTGCAAGGTGTGCTTGAGGGTGTTTAGAAGAGTTTGTTTGAGATTTTCATGACTAAAACTTTTGTGCAAGCGTTTAGAAGCTAGGTAGCATTGGCACGTCAGGTTAAAGGTGTGTTAGGTGTCCAACACATGTTGATGTTGGACAGCAGCATATGTCGTTGTATTCAATCACTTCTATTTTCATAGATTATTATTAATATTTATATGCCATGTGTTAGTGTCTATGTTAGTGCTTCATAGTTTAGAAGAACTTGTGAAAATAGAATAGCTTATAGAAATAAGTTATGCAGAGTTATCCATTATTCTCTCTTCCATTGTACAAAGTGATAAATCATGAACCTCCTTATATGATAAGGGTTTATTAAGTTGTTCAATAATACATTCACTTAATGTGACTTTCTTCGTTATCACGAAGAGTGTTACTATATAAGAAATAGAAAACTCTAGTTACTATGTTGCCACATTGCATCATTACTTTCTCTACTATTTTGTGGTTTAGTTACCTGCTTAGAATTAGCAAAAGGGTGGTAAGATGGGCAGGGAAGTAAAGGGGAGAGTGGAAGCAAAACTTAAATTAGTCAAAACATGTCCACAAAGTGGCTATATTTTAGGAACAAGGTCTTCTGATTCTCATGGTAGGGAAATCACATAATTGTTTGGTATCTCTGACTCATTTAATTTCTATGGTTACTATTTTGTGGAATTGAAATATTTTTAGCTTAATCTGAAGAGCATATGTATTTCAATTTTTTTGCTTTCTTGTCCTTCCCTTTTATTGTGCTTGTTGAATCCTCATCCAACCTTTTGTATCTCCTTTCTTTTATCTCCTTCTGACCAGGTCTGCCGTGCATCTATCAGGTGATATATAGTATGCCTTTTGTACTTGAGGAGATTGCATATAATTTCGAAGTTTTTTTTTGTTGCAAAATAGCACGAATCAGTGTTTCTATGATCTGCTGATGTGAACTGTAGTGTTGTAGAAAGTTTGATGCAATCTTGCTTGATTTGCATTATTCAGTTTGGCATTTTGTTGTCTAAGGATCAAACAATGTTATGAAAAATGTATTTGTTCAGTTCAGAGCATTTTGAAAAGCATGTCTTTGGGATGCTTTGATTTACTTTGATCCTAATGCGGAAAAGTACTGTCTTTTGGGAAGAATGCTGAAGAGGTTTAATTAAAAACATATACAATTTAGGATAAAACTTAGGTCCATTTTCTTAGGTGGTTTTTGTATAATTTTTAACATAAAATATTTATATCTACTATGGTTTCCTCAAATTTATAATTTTCTCAAATTTATAACTACAAAAAATGTATTTTAAGTTAATATCTATACAAAAAACATTTAAGAAAATGCACATAAAATTTGTCCTACTATATATATATATATATATATATATATATATATATATATATATATATATATATATATATATATATATATATATATATATAAGCAAGAATATCTATATTGTGGGCAAATATATCAATTTTTCATACCAACATTACATTGGATTGAGTAGAACTAGACTTAGATCCTAGATCCTTTAAGCATGGTTTCCACTTTTCGAGTTCATTCTAATGGAGAAAATGTGGTTGAGAAGGTAGGCCCCATCAAAGGTGGCGGCCAGATTCACCTGCGGAGATTTGTCAATGTTCAATAGTAAAGTCGGTGAATACTTCACATCAATATATAATTAAAAAAATTGTTAAAAGATTTAATAATTTTGCATAATGATTGTTATGTTATAATTTTTTTTTATAAATAAAAAATTTAGATGAGTTGAATTCTGGGACTAATCAATGTCAGAATAAAAAATTTAGATGAGTTGAATTCTGGGAGTAATCAATGTCAGAGTAAATTTTAAGGCTCATAGAGTGCTGACATATAAGTACTTATAGATTATCTGCCAACCAAATTCTTATTGCTGGTAGTGAGCTTTGAATACACACTAGAATATAACCCGCGCGTTGCGCGGCATATATAGACTTTAACATATTAGTATTATTGTGAATAAGATTTTAAAATTTCAAAAATAATATAATTTATTCATTTTGTTTGTAGAGTATTTTTTTTTTTAAAATAAGTTTATTTGAGTAATTATTATATATGAGTTGACAAACACACATTTGAGAATATGTAAAATGTTTTGCAGAACGTAATTGCAACTAATTCATATATTTAGTATTAAAAATTCATAGTGAAGATCATCCTACAAACAAAATTCATAAATTATATTTAGTGGTAAAAATCTAAAAAGTATTTTAATAAATATTAATTTATGTAATTATCTACCGCAAAATCAGATTAGTCATGCTCTTTTTTTGTGTTGTCAAATCTAAATTTATAGTCAAAATATTGTTAGAAAAATTTAAAAATGATTTTGTCATTTGGTATTCATTTCATTCTAATCCTGTCAAAAAAATGACACATCTAAATTTCAATATTTTGAGTATGAAACTTCTATACAACATGACTTGAGAATTTTCACAAACAACTCGTATGTACGATTGAGTAGAAGTAAAACAAATGTAGAAACTTCAAATTTATAGTATTTTAAAAAAATTTGACAACAAAAAACATCTCTGTAAAAAAACAACAAATAAAATTTTAATCTAAATATTAAACATTATTCTTTATTCAATAAATGGTAAATAGTTTTCTCCCGAAGACACAATAATAACACTCATATAAAGCTGAATATGGACAATCTTCTTTGTCTTTTGAGGAGCCAATATATTTTCATGTCGTAGATAAGATCAAATATGTCTGCAAAAACAATACTCTAACTAACAACAATCAAGGTTTTGAGAAAATTGAACAAATATGTATAATATGTTACAAAATACCACTTACTCAAAAGCTATTTGTGCAAAAAAAAAAAAAGAATTTTCCAACTATATCTACTTCTTTGAAAATAATTGAGTTGCAAGGCAATAATTGTAGAGATTGTTTAAAGAAGTAGAATAGTATATTTGTAACTCATGACACATTAATAATTATACATAATATTAGATGCTAAATAATAATAATAATAATAATAATAATAATAATAATAATAATAATAATAATAATAATAATAATAATAATAATAATAATAATAATAATAATAATAATAATAATAGTGAAATGTGTGTTAAAGCAAATTGGAAGTTGAATAATAAGGAGAATTGAAGAGGAAAAACCTTTTAGATGTACCACATGGAATTTTTTGGTTGAAGTAAAAATATTTGAATGAAATGACACAATATTAGATGATATTTGTGTAGGAGTCTATTTAATCTAAATATTAAACATTATTCTTTATTCAATAAATGGTAAATAGTTTTCTCCCGAAGACACAATAATAACACTCATATAAAACTGAATATGGACAATCTTCTTAGTCTTTTGAGGAGCCAATATATTTTCATGTCGTAGATAAGATCAAATATGTCTGCAAAAACAATACTCTAACTAACAACAATCAAGGTTTTGAGAAAACAGAGCAAATAGGTATAATATGTTACAAAATACCACTTACTTAAAAGCTATTTGTGCAAAAAACAAAAATTCCAATTTAAAGAAGTAGAATAGTATATTTGTAACTCATGACACATTAATAATTATACATAATATTAGATGCTAAATAATAATAATAATAATAATAATAATAATAATAATAATAATAATAATAGTGAAATGTGTGTTAAAGCAAATTGGAAGTTGAATAATAAAGAGAATTGAAGAGGAAAAACCTTTTAGATGTGCCACATGGGATTTTTTGGTTGAGGTGAAAATATTTGAATGAAATGGCACAATATTAGATGATATTTATGTAAGAGTCTATTTAAAAAAAAAAAAAATTCCAACTATATCTACTTCTTTGAAAATAATTGGGTTGCAAGGCAGTAATCATAGATTGTTTGAAGAAGTATTGTATATGTAAAAAAAAATAATTATATATTGATTGTACTTTAATTTGTAACTCATGACACATTAATAATTATACATAATATTAGTTGCTTAATAATAATAATAATAGTAATAATAATAATAATAAAATATGTGTTAAAGCAAAATGGAAATTGAACAATAAGGAGAATTGAAGAGGAAAAACCTTTTAGATGTGCCACGTAGGATTTTTTGTTGAGATGACAATATTTGAATGAAATGTCACAATATTAGATGATGTTTATGTGGGAGTCTATTTTAATATATATAATAGATTCTTGTGTGATATGAGTTAATTCCTAACCAATTAAGTTAATCTCATTGACTATTTGTCATGAGTTGAAATGGTTTAGCAGACTCTCTTACATTTTTCCTTAGAATAATGATTGAAGTTTGAGCAGCAGAATTTGTATCAATCAGCTTCACATTTGGGTTCATTATGGTTTGGTAACTTATTAGGGGGATAAAGTCATGATAAGTATAAACAATTGAAGAATGATATCTGTTGTCGACAAAAAAGGAAAAAGATATCTTACATAATACTCATCTTAACTTGTTATTAAGGCAAGTAACTAATCTTACAGGTGGTTTAAAAATGTAGATGTATACACAAATGTTTTCGTTTCTAAAAATTAGTTAATCACGTGACAGCAAGCAATCCAAATCCAACGTGTGAATCCCAAAAAATCATTTTGAATCCCAACTCATCTGTATTCTTCTGTGTTAAATTTAACGTGAAGAAGTTATGTTATGTTAGTAAGCTGGCTGCTGGGTTTCACAACTTCGCATATACAAGTTGATTTTAACGGTAAAAAAAATTATTTTTTGTTTTTATTAAAAAACGACACTCATAATTAAAATTAATATAAATATATCAATTGAAAACAACACAAATTTAAACTACAACATCCAAATTAATAATATAAAATGATAAAATATCTATAAATGTGATAAAATTGAAATGTCTGAAATACTATATTTTCGATTATGTAAATGAAAAATCATTATTAGTGTTTATTTAAGATTATTTAGTAAAGAAAATCATTTTAAATGTTTTAGTTATGTTTGTGTAAGGTTTTTCATTTCGTTTTAAAAGTAGTAATTTTTATGCTGAAAATGAAAAACTATTTTAATTAGCTTTCAAAAAAATCATTTTTAATATAAGAAAGATAAATACAAAATATTTTTTTTACAATTTTAAACAAACTAAAAATAACTTTTTCGTTTTTCTTAAAAATTTTAAAAAAATAATATTTGAAAATTATTTTTACTTTAATTTATAACAATATATCTCAAGTAACCCTCTAATTCTTGGAATTGGGCAGTTAAATCAATCTAATCTAATCTTTAACAAACCACAATAAACTGGCCTCCAGCAATGCTATTTGATTAGGACATATTAAATCCCACATTTTCCACCATATAAATCATCATCATTATCCTTATCATGTCACAAATAAACCAATTAAATTATTAAACTACTCCACTTCTGTCTGAAATTATGCTGTGGAGAATAAAAACAATGAAACTTCATTTTGAAGCAAAGAGTCCCACGTTGTTGTTGTAGTATCAGTTTCCACCAACAAAAAGAAGACAAAAAAAAGACCAAAATGAAGATTCAACTTGCAGTTATAACTATGACACATTGACACTATCACTTTCCATCTCAGAATTCAGCTGCTAAATTACCTTCTTACTATGTCAACATCAAACATTCCCAAAAAAAATGTCACACACACTCACACTTTATGATAGAAACTTTCAAGCTGCAATGAGCTATAATGAAGACAAGATTCTGTTGTAATAGTTTTCTAACTTTCTTTTCTTGTCCTTTCTCCATTTTCACTGTACCTTTGCTTCTACTCTCTATCTCTTTTTCTATGGAGTTTTTTTTGTTTCCTTGCTGTTTTGTGAAGCCTAAGGTTCCTTCTTGTTGCAAAGTTTTAATCTTTTTTCTTTGCACTATATTGGGTTGAATTTATTTTTGAATAGTCACTTCAATTTTCAAAGGAAACCGCTACAATGGAAACTGGGTCAAGCTCAGAAATTGTAGATAAGGGGAAGGTTATGAGGGGTGTGAATAGCAAAGGCAAGAAGCAGTATTCTAATGGTATCAAAATTGAGCCTTTTGTACCAAGAAGTAAGCATCACAATCCTAAAGAGTTGAGAACTTGGGCAAAGAAAACTGGGTTTGTGTCTGATTACTCTGGTGAAGCTGGGACTAGTGCAAGTGAGAAGTTTGATAGTGTTGGTTTTGATGTAGAGAAGAGTTCTGTTGTTGTTGTTGATGATGATGATGATCAAAGAGAAGGAGGGTCTTCTCCTAAGATAGAGATTGATCCGGTTCTCGGGGTTGCGAGGCCGAACATGGACGATGAGATCGAACCGGATTATGAGTCGAAGCATGGAGCTAGAAGGGGTGAGAAAGATAAGTTTTTGAGGTCAAATTATGGTTTGAATGAGACAATAGAGAACCAAAATCAGAGGAGGAAAAATGGGGTTGAACCTGTTTTGGGCTATGGTGATAAGAAAATTGGACTAAGAAGGAATGATGATACTAATGGAATGATGAATTTGATTAGGGACGGTAATGGCCATGGACTGGGAATTTCTTCTGCAGTTGCTCCTATGCCAGAAAAAAAGAAGGAAGATGAAAGTGTAACTGAAGGAGATGTTAAGGTGAATCTGTATGCTGAGGATGAGGAACATGCTCATAGAGGGTTTCAAGGACAGTCTCAAATGAAGTATGGACTCACAGAAAATCCGAGTGTTGGTTAGTCTAAAGGTCTAATTACTCAGTAGGTCCTGAATTATTGGAAACTATTTAAAATTTTCTCTATAATTCAGAGACCTACAGAGCAATTAAACTTAGTTTAAATTGATTTTACCTGTTTCTCAAATTTAACTTGCAAAGCTAATCTTAGATAGTTATCAAAATAGTATGGTTTGTTTTAACTTGAATTTGTATGGAAAAATTGATGTCTGAACCCTTATGCTAGACGTAGCCATAAGTCAATATAGTATATTCTAATCAGTTTCATTTATCCTATGATTTTTGAACTGCATAATATTTGTTCTTCAGCAATGGAACTTTCTCATATATGTAGTAAATAGTAATGTAGCTAGCTTCTGTATGTTTGGATGTTCACAGACCCAAAATTCTTTTCAATTATAAGCCCTAGATTGGTCATCAAGTTTATTGGTCCTCAAGTTTGTGTCAATACAATATGATTATGTAAGCAATACTGGTTTAGTTTGAATATAAGTAATGATGTCTCACTTTATCTATATAAATTGGACTATATATGCTATATGTATAAGCTTTTGCGAAGTTTGTGGAAAACAACTTACAGACATTTTATAAGTTCTTCCAAAGATGTTTTATAGTTAGTCCAAACGTCCCCTTAATCATGGACGTTGTCAAACTGGTTTGCATACTATTCAATATACTAGGGTTAAAATAGAGTAATAATTAAAAAAGAGAAAGCTTTGCTGCTGATATGATAAAACTTGAAAACAAATGCGCTATAATTGTATATATGTGTTGCATTAGTACACATATTTGTCCTTTTATCATATTGTTTGATGAAGGGCATTGTGATGTCCCCTCCCATTTTCCCTCATTTTTTATTAGTAAATCATGGATTCAAAGTATGATACCATGTTATAAATAGTAATGTTAATTCTCTGACATGCTAAAAAAGTTGGTACTTCTTTTTGACTTACATCTTAGCATCTTTAACTGCAGTACTTCTTATATATTATGGTCTGCAGCACTACCTATCATTGGTTGGCTCATTAGTGTTAATCCCATTAGTCATGGTCCCAACCATGGGTGGAACAGATGTAAGCATAATCTTTTACATAATGGTTGATGTTTTGATTATGCATTATGAAAATTGATTAGTTTTCCAAACTCATATTTATTCACTTTTGCATCAATTATGACAGAAGGATACTGCTAGTGTAATTTCTACTATGCTGTTTCTTTCGGGCGTCACAACGATACTGCACTTATACTTTGGAACTCGACTGCCTTTAGTTCAAGGGAGCTCATTTGTGTATTTGGCACCGGCACTAGTTATCATCAATGCTGAAGAGTTTCGAAATCTTACACACCATGTAAGTTCACTGATAGATAGAAAGCATTATTTTACTCTGATAACTAATCACAACTTGTCAACCATCTGCATTTCGAATTACTTTACTACCTGCAAGACAAATGTTAGAATTTATAAACTAATCACATTTTTATTTACTTTGGTTTTTCTTCTTATTGTTGAAAACTGTTTTTGGTTTTTGATATTAAGGCCTTCTTATAATAACTGCAGAAATTTAGGCACATAATGAGGGAACTCCAAGGGGCTATAATTGTTGGTTCAATATTCCAATGTATTCTGGGGTTTAGTGGTTTGATGTCTCTTCTTCTAAGGTAACAAGAAGCTGCATTTGATCTTTCTTGTATTCCCAGCAGCTTGTTAAATTTCTATGGGAAAGAAATATCTTTCATGTTTTCATGTTGAAATTAGTAAATTAGACATCTTGTAATCTCAAAATGATGAATTTGAGAAACGTTTTACAGAATCGAGGACTAAATTGAAATATTCATATTTTCTGTGACCAAATATAGAGTGTTCTACAAAGTCCGAGACCATTTTGGTGGTTTATTCATTGCCAGTAAATCATATTTCATGCATCATCATTGGAAAGGCAAAAAAAATCAGTAATTCAACTATATATTATATGATTCATTGGCTTTGACATTTCTCTTGGAGAATGTAATATAGTTTGCTCATCCTGAAACTGAGAAAAGGGTGATTGAAGAACAAATTAAGCCATTTATGTTCAAATTTAAGAGCACAATTTGATGAGATTTTATATATGGTGAATGAACTGATCGTAAAATCTACTCTGAAATTTGTCAGAAGAAAGTTATCAAGACTTATGTATGTGATGTGTTCATTCTTTGCAATTTTACTACTATTTGTTTTAGGATAATCAACCCAATTGTGGTGGCTCCAACTGTTGCTGCTGTAGGTTTAGCATTCTTTAGCTATGGCTTTCCACAAGCTGGCACTTGCATGGAAATTAGCATTCCACAAATTGTGTTGGTTCTAATATTCGCACTGGTGAGCCCTCCTAACCCAACTATTTCATTTCTTTTCATAATAAACAAAATGGCCCTCTTGTCAACAGCTTTTTGAAACTGATATAGATTTTTTCTTCTTTTCTTATTTGAAGCATATTCGAGGAATATCTATCTTTGGACACCACTTGTTTCGAATTTATGCTGTAAGTTGTTAAATTAAAATATCGATTAAATACCCAAATCGATGCATGAAATTCTAGGGTTGTATTAACTTAGTCCCCCATATTATTAATATTCTAAAATGATGAAAAATGTTAATCAAGTTTGTCTCCCTGTCTTGATTTTTTATCAAATGCATCATTAACATTATTCACTTAGTTTCAAATTCATCCCTGATATTACTAACTTAATGTCATTATAGTCCATGTCAATACAAACAGAGACGGATTTGATTAAAATTTCGTAATCTTAGGGATCATTTTGAAATATCGATTATTGACTATGTGAGGGACTAGAATGATGCATCTCTACAATTTCAAGGATCAATTTGGATATTTTTCCTAAAAATGTCACTTGTTTGATTTTGAAATTTTGAGACATGGCATGTATTGTGTACAATTTGCGTGCTCTCTAGTTCATAAAATCCTTGACCATGCTGGAATTTAGATGCTTATGCTAATCTTAAACTAATGATTGTGCAATTCATTATTAATTGTGTGTAATTGTTGAGAGTACTAAGTTAAAGTTTTCCTTTATTATATATACTAACAAATTCTGTTGACACAATTTAATATTTGCAGGTTCCTTTAAGTGTTACAATAATTTGGATATATGCATCATTTTTAACAGCTGGGGGAGCATATAACTACAAAGGATGTGATCCAAACATCCCTAGTTCAAACGTTCTGATTGATTCATGCAAAAATCATGCTTATACAATGAAGCATTGCAGGACTGATGTATCAACTGCATTGTCAACTTCTGCATGGCTCAGAATTCCTTACCCTTTACAATGGGGTTTCCCTATTTTCCATTTTAGGACTTGCATAATCATGGTCATAGTGTCCCTGGTTGCTTCTGTTGATTCTGTAAGTACATTATTCATATTTAAATGCTTGCAGGTGTAAAATATCATTTATAAAGTGGCACACATATATATAGTATGGAGAAAATCTCAAGTCTCAATTTGAAAATAGATAAAGGTCTGAAAAGAGTTTATAAAAAGAGGTACCCCTTAGTCTCTTACCATTAAGTCAGTTTTGTAAGGATGAGTTAGATCTAATATAAAAATCTAATATATGTCAAGCACCATTTGAACATTGTGAACCTTGTTATATAAAAATGCATGTTAAATCGTAAATGCAAAAGGGTGGTTATCAATAAAGCTTTAAATTGGGTTGTGCCTGCATCACGATCCTTGATATTGCGGAAAATCGAAGTCAGATGTGGTTGATAAAGCCTAAATCACGGTTATAAAGACATAAAAACTTGATGTCGCGGTCCAGATCGTGGCCACAAACTTCTTTACAAAACCCATATAATCAATGTACCTAGTAACTTTTAAACCTTAAAATGAATTTTCATGTTGAAACAAAAGACCAAACATGTACAGGAGATGAAACTTAGGCCTGTTAGGATAAATAACTTAATTAAGCATTTGTAGCATAAGTTCATATGATATTATATAAGCTATTTCTATAACAAAAGATAGAATACACTCAAATTGTTTTCATATAAACTATAATCTATTGTCATAAACTATTTTAGCGAGCTAATGAAAATAAGCTGGAAACAATTGATAAACATGTCATAAATTTTTTTCATAAGCTTTTGCGAATGGTCTCACAACTGTTTATGCTAGTAGATAATATCAAAAGTAAGTCAATCCAAACAGACCCTAAAATTGTGACTATGAGAATGATTGTATTTTCATTTTCCCAGATTGGAACTTATCATAGTGCATCTCTGAGAATTAATTTGAGGCCTCCAACCCCAGGAGTTGTGAGCCGCGGAATTGCATTGGAGGGTTTATGTAGTATATTAGCAGGTCTTTGGGGTTCAGGAACTGGATCAACTACCTTGATAGAAAATGTTCACACAATTGACATAACAAAGGTTGCAAGTAGGAGGGTAGTGGAACTTGGAGCAGCCTTCATGATCCTCTTCTCATTTATGGGTAAAGTAACAAAACTCAATGACATGAGTCATAATTCTATGTCAAAAAATTATTCAACAACTGAATCTAAGTATATGTAATGGTTAATTTTGGTCCATCTAAAATTTTGAACTAGTTCTCACAATATTTCTATTTACATATATTATTTTATTTTTCAAAAATTGGGGAAAGGAAAAATTATTATTAATTAAAGTAGCACTAACTTTTTAAAACTATCTCAAAAAAGATTTGAGCGCAATCACTTGAAGTTATAAGGTCAAACTCTTACCACTGAGCTGACACGAAATGTTGACAACGTATTATCAACTTCTATGTGGCTCAGAATTCAGTTTGAGAAATTGTTTCTTCAATTACACAATAGTTTTCTTCCTTTACTTTCTAGTAGAAATAAAAAAATAAAGTGAAGTCTAAGTAGTATTTTGTAATAAAAAGTAGAAAAACGAAAATCCATAACGTAATTTCATGTTGATTTTAATTAATGTAATAAAGTGCCAACAAGGTTCTAAATGCTTTTTCTCTTATAGGGAAAGTTGGTGCTCTTCTTGCTTCTATTCCACAGGCCTTGGCTGCATCTGTACTATGTTTCATGTGGGCTCTTATAACAGCATTAGGACTCTCAACATTACAGTATGGTCAATCAGGAAGTTTTAGGAACATAACAATAGTTGGTGTTTCATTGTTCCTTGGTCTATCCATCCCTTCCTATTTTCAACAATACCAGCCTCAATCCACTTTGATATTGCCTTCTTATCTAGTTCCTTATGCAGCTGCTTCTAGTGGACCATTCCATTCAGGCATTAAACAAGTAAGCACTTCTATGCTTATATCCCTTGGATAGTTGAATCCAATAATTATTATTTTATTAAAAGTATAATAAGGAATAGCTTTGATGGTTTACATATGAATATGTCATTGTCAATCATCTTGTTAGATAAATTAATTTACAAGCTTATGATATCAATAGTGATTTCTCTAAATTAATTCTAATTTCACATATTTACACTTGTTCATGATTTTAGTCTCTCATTTTCTAAATCCGAAAATATAATCTCTCAATTTTTAAAATTTCAGATTTTATTTTCATCATTGAATTTTGGACGTATTTTGTCATCAACCGAAAATATAATCCACATATGCATTGTCTCATCGCCCATTGACTTTGTTAGGTTATTAGTCAACTTGACACATCAACAAAAACAATCTTCAAATTCACTGGTGAGAAAAATATATATATATGAAATTTTAAAAATTGGAAGATTATATTTTCAGATTTTAAAATGATTAAAATCATGAATAAGTGAAAATAGAGAGACCAAAAGTTCATTTAAGACAAAACAAATCTATGTACAAATGTTTAGCGACTAATGTTAGTATTTGGATTCCCTATAGTTAGAGAGCCTTTAAAGTCACACAGTTAGCAAGTCTTTAGTCAAAATTATCAAACGACACATTTTAAACTTGATATATTAGATTTAAAACGATTTAAAAAATAAACTCAACCTAAGTCGCCAGATATCGAAGGTCCCGACTTGCTGACTCCATAACTGCACAGATTTTCTGACCGCAATAAATCCGGATCACTAAAACTAGTAGCTGGTTTCTTTTATTGGTGAAGTTAATCTAACTTGTACCTTTTATTGTCTCATTTCTGTTAGCTTGATTTTGCAATCAATGGCCTTATGTCCTTAAACATGGTGGTTACATTGTTGGTGGCATTCATTCTGGACAAAACTGTCCCAGGAAGTTCACAAGAAAGAGGGGTGTATTTATGGATGCAACCTCAAGACATTGCAAATGATCCTTCATTGGCATCCCCATATTCTCTGCCAAAGAAAGTTGCTAGATGTTTTTGTTGGGCAAAATGGTTAGGAGTTTGATTACAAAGTTATCTATTGAGTTCTTCTATTCAGGCACTAACGGTAACATTCTCTACTGAATTATCTATATAGCATCGGCGCTACAAATTGAAGGTGTATCTGATGTCTGACATGTGGTAATGTCAGATACTAATACAGCATCGACACATTTGATTAAATTTTTCATAAAGTGTGTATCAGTGTGTATCAGTGTGGTAGTGTGCATAGAAGATATAGCAGCTTATGAAGAATATAAACATATAAATGGGTTGAATTACAGAATACCAAATAGGAAATAGTATAGCACTGATTATGCTTGTAAAATTACAAAATGTTCTCACATACAGGTAAATTTGTGAACTGAAAAGGAAAAAGTGAAGAAACTATTGTACTTATACATAATTCTTTTAATCAATTGATCATTCATTTTTGCAGTTTCTTTCTGTTTGATATTTAAAGTTGAAATAAATCAATGACAGTTGATAAATCTTACAACAAATCTATAGTTGTAGCGTGTCGGCTCAACCTCTCAATTACAAGGTTGGAGTTTTTATTTGAGAACATAAAGAAAAAGTTACTATGTATATTATCCAATTAATCCACCATTATATATAAAAAGTACTCCCTTATATATATATATATATACACACACATTAATCTACTCTTTTTAATACAACTTCTAAAATTTTAATGAAATAAATTTTATGTTTTTTAATAACTTTAAATATAATTTCTAAAACATCTGTCTTTTATATTTTATATCTGAATTGAATTTAAAAAAATACTATACTTCATGAGTTAATTAGTAAGTAAAAAGGCCAAAAATGCTTGTTTCTTTTTTTGATTAAAAAGGAAAAAAAATGCTTGTTTATATCCATGCATTTAATGTGCCAAAAAATTGTAATTGTAATTAAATCATGTGAAATTCATTAGTATTATTATTAGGTAAAAGTTATGTACTAGGTGTGTCTATTTTACAACCTTATATCTGATCTCTTCCTTTGCCAGTAGTTAATTTGGGAACGGAGGTTATGATTAGGGAAAAGTAATGTGTTCTTCAACTTCAAACTTTTGGGAGATATGCCATTCCCAGATTGCAACCATTCTTCTATTGCTTCTAGCTCATAAGAAAACCCATCAGATGCTATGTGTGGATTTCTCGTTACTTTCTGCATTTGAACATCACAAAAGTTGTAACCTTATGTTAAAGGATAACTAAAATAATATTTTATAAGTTATCTAATTAAAATGAGAATTTTATATGTCTTGAAAGTAGAAAACTTTTTTATACATACATACATCGAATCATATATGATATAGATGTTTATGGAGATATTTTATGATTTAATATAATTGAATGCATATGTAAATTTTTTTATGATTAATGCATAACAATTAAATCTTTAAATTAGTTGATAAAAAATAAATCAACAATAAATAAATAAAAGGTTTAAATATGTTTTTAATTCTTGCAAATATGCTTTGCTTTGATTTTAATTCCTATAAATTTTTTTATTTTATTTATACCCTTGCAAATTCTAACAAGTTTTAAAAAAGTCATTTATAAATCTTTTTTAGTAAAAAAAAATGGTGATATAGTTAATTTTGGATGAAGTGGTACATGGTGATTATGTAATTGTTGTTGACTAGACAATGTTTAATATTTAAAATTATAATTCATTTTATTAACTCATTTAATTATTTAATTAAAAATTTAAAACTAATTAATTAATAAAAACTCAATAATTTTCATCTTCAACCCCAAATTTTTTATTAAAAACTCAACAACTTCTATCTTTAACCCTAATTTCTTCATCTTCAAATCACAAATTCTCATATCTAGATCTAAACCCTAAAAATTTCTAATTTCTCATTTTTCTTACACTACACTTATAATCTTTACGATAGTTTTCCATATTGGTTAACCTTCAATTCCAAAGGTTCTTCGGTAACTTTTATAGTTCCTCAAGT
Organism: Cicer chorassanicum; assembly: GCA_037974735.1. Classification (NCBI taxonomy): domain Eukaryota; kingdom Viridiplantae; phylum Streptophyta; class Magnoliopsida; order Fabales; family Fabaceae; genus Cicer; species Cicer chorassanicum. The sequence continues at coordinate 19,956,440 of JBBPBP010000004.1, forward strand.
GAAAGGGCTTTTATAGTTCCTCAAGTGAAAGGGTGTAACTTGAAAACAATGTTGGGCCTTGTCAAATCTTCAAGCCCAAATAACATAACATGCGATGGCCTCAAAAATGTGTTGGTGATAAATCAAACCAAGACCACCATTTAGCTCTATAAGAGAGAGGCATTAGCCTCATTTGAAAATGAGGAGTGATAAATAGTGATATCAAATATGGAACTTGGTGACAAAGTGGAGATTATTGTTTTTTGGAACAGTTTCATTGTGATGAAGAGAACAGATTATCTCATATATGATGAACCAATCGGTAAAATATTGAAGTAATTTCATGCACCTGATAAGAATGTTTTTGTTCGTAGTGGTGACAAAAATGTATGCGTTGCAAAGGGGATCTTTGGTGGTTATGGCAAAGATTACAGGTGTGGTGTAAAAAAAAATGAGAGATTAAAATTTTTAGGGTGAATCCAGATATGAAAATTTGTGATTTGAAGATAAAAAAATTAGGATTGAAGATGAAGGTTGTTGAACTTTTATTAAAAAATTTGGGGTTAAAGATGAAGGTTATTGAGTTTTTATTATTTAATTGGTTTATTAATTAATTAATTAGTATTAAGTTTTTAATTAAATAATTAAATGAGTTAATAAAATGAATTTTTAATCTTAAATATTAAATATTGTCTAGTCAATAACAATTACATAGTCACGTACCACTTCATTCAAAATTAGCCATGTCACCATTTTTTTACTAAAAAAGATTTGACTTTTTTTAAATTTGTTAGAATTTGCAAGAGTGTAAATAAAAAAAAATTACAGAGACTAAAATCAAAACGAATCATATTTGCAAAGATAAAAAATATATTTAAACCTAAATAAAAATATGTAAATAGAATTCATTTTCTTTAAATACATTTAATAACAATTTGATAAATTTTAAAATAAAATCATAAAAATGAAACATTTCTTATTACAATCATTTTACATTAGTTCAACACTTTTTATACTAATCATATATATATTTTTGGGTACAATCTTACACTAATCATACCTAACTAGTACTATGTTCTCATGTAAAAATTGCATAATTTTGTTGAATTGCGGATGGTTTTTAGGTAAAATTTAATATTTCTTAACTAATGCTTTTCACCACTAATGTTTACCGTTGACAAGACATAACAACTCATCAAATGGTACTATTTTTTGACTAACATTGGATCATTATTTTAACAATAAGTCAATAAATAAATAGATAGATAGATTAGAAGACTAACATGAAGGATTGGGCAAAGGAAAATGTTAGGCACTTTACTAGATTCACCACCCTTATTTTTTATCTCATTGAGTTCTTCCATCACTCTTCTTATGCTCATTTCTACATTGGACTCACAATCCATGGTCATGCACCTCATTGCCAAGCCCAAAACTTCTCTGGCTACATCCAATGGCCATTCTTCACCAATCTCATCAAAAATTGCTTCCATATCCATTTTCACCAAATTTCCTCTTCCAGTCAAAAGATGAAGCAACAAAAACCCTATTGCCTTCATATCTAACCCAACATCACATTCTTTATTGCACCCATGAAGCCCAAACCCTGTGATCTTTGCAACAAGATTGTAGTCTAGGAGGATGTTGGATGGAGAAGGATGACAATGAATAATGGGCCTGGGCTTAAATGCATTGAGAAAACCCAGCCCAGAACAAACTTCTATGGTTATCCTTATGCGATCTTGCCAGCTAATGGGCCTGGTTCTTGTCTTGCAAAGTAGTATGTCTTCCAAGCTGCCATTGTGCATGTATTCCAAAACTAAGCATTTGGGCTCAGAGCAGAAGCCCAATACAGCAACAAGATGAGGATGCCAAATACTACCAAGAAACCTCAACTATAAACATTTTAACTTCAGAAAAGTTTACTAAAATTTATCAACATTTTAATTATTCATTTTACGATAGAACTATTCTGTTCAAATAAATTAAATAATCAACAATAGAATATTTTATAGAATAAATGAAAACACACAAAAATCAACAAATTAAATACTACCTCCGTTCAATCTTAATTGTCATTTCAACGTTTTACGCACAAAAATTAATAATTCTTTTTTACTTATGTAATTATTTATCTCTTTTTTTATAATATCTTTAATTATTTATCTCTATAGTTGGGGTAGTTTTCAAAAAATATTAGTTAATACAATTTTAAACTTCGAAAACCACAAATAAAAAAAATATATATAAACAAATGAAATTTAGGAAACGACAAATAAAAAAAAATGACATTTGAAAAAGAACGAGGGAGTATAACAGAAAATTTCTCTAAAATATTAACTTTATAATAAAATAAATTTCTCATGTATTAACAAAACTTCCATGTGAATTTAAATAATGGATTTTTTCTATGTAATTATTCACAATTTTGTACCCTGTTCACACATTTTAACTCTACTAAAATATGAGTTTAATTTTCATCCACCTTTGTTCTAATATTTTTTTTATACTACTAGTATTGTCCAACCATGTGAAGGAAACTCTTCTAATAATGTAGGACACAAATTAAAATATGTTTTATAAATTATAAACAACAGAGGTTAAATATTTCTTGTTAGCTTGTTTACCTTAGCTTGGAAATCTTGTTGGGACAAGCCAAGAGTAGAATCAAGCATCTTGATTGCAGCATTGGAATGGTCAATATATCCTCTATAGACATTACTCCAATTCTCACAAGATTTCAATCTCAAGTGTTCTGAAAAATTGTGAGTGGCCAAAATAATATCCTCCTTTGTGTACTCTCTTAAACCACATTCATTCTCTATTACCTTAGTACTAATTTTTGTGACATTTTTTTCTTTGATAAACATAATCCATTTGTTCATAATATCCCTTTGTCTACTTAGCTCTTCAATTTTCATTAGCATCTCATTCCTTGCAGCATTTACTTTCTCTAGTTTGGTTTCAAATTCTGAAAATTTCAATTTGGAAACATGAAGCTTATTTTGGAGCTCTAGTTGTAGCTCTTTTAGTGAGTGAAGTCTTTGCTTGCTCTCTTCAACATTCATCCTAATTTTTTTAATTTTTTCATTTTCTGCATTCACTTCCTTCTTTAGTTCTTCCTTTCTTGCCAATTCTTCACTTTTTAGATATTCAACTTCTTCTTCCTGAAAATATGATATCATTTGTGGTAAGAAAAAAATTTAAATATGGATTTAGTCCAATAAAATTACAATCTTTTGATTTAGTCCATGTAGTTTGTTTACGTCTTTACAAATATATGTGATTTTTTGTTTTTGTTATTTTGTTTATGTCTTTAAAATTTATTTATATTAAAATTGGTTTTTGTAATATGTTTGAAATATTTATTTTAGTCCTTTAAGTCACTCATATTAGAGAGACTAAAATTAAATATTTTTCTAATATAAGATTAATTCTAATATGAACGAATTTCGTAAGAATTAAAACAAAACAATAAAGACTAAAATTAAAACCAAGTATATTTGTAAGTACAACTTTTATCTATTCACTATATATTTACACGAAAAAATATATTTAAACCAAAAAAGTATTATAGGTAGAAACTACATTGTTGGAACACGTAGCTTAATTGCTTATGAATATTATTACCCGACGATTGCATATATAAATAGCCCATTCAGCTTTTGCATGCTTCTCCAAATTCTCCTTTTCTTCTTTTCTTTTCACTTGGATGGTATTGTAAGCTTCATTCAGTTTATCTGTGAGGATCTCAAATTTTTCTGTAGCACTCTGATTAGGTATCAAATTTGTGCATTAAGTTTTTTATGAGTATATACTATGTAAATATGTGACATAATGTATCGGGGTTGCTTTTCCCATCCCTAATATAAGTTCAAATGTATGCATCCAAACAATAATTAAATTTATGCAGTTTGAATGCGTACTTTTTGAATAATTTGTGCGGAGAGAAAGTAACATCCTAATATAAAAGTGCATATATATAATAAACACTAACAAATCAGTTATGCATATGTAAAGTGTCAGACATCAATCATAATTTAAAAACGGGAAATAATTGAATGTAAACTAAATATATTGATGTCGGACATTAACACATATCAGACATCAGACACATCTTTAATCTAAAGTGTCAGTGCTAATGGGTCTATGGAATCTAATAAAAACTCAAAATATTGAAAAATGTTATATATTCTATCTGTTTCACGAGTGTCATTTAAGATTTTTACACACGTATTAAGAAATATAATAATTAGAAGAAAAAGAGATCTCATTTTATCAAACTAGTCATCTTAATTATTGGTGATGTTTTTACTATTATAAATGTAAAGTACTATAATGTTTTGTAAGTTGTACTCATAGTAATTATTGAAACTAAAAACCTTTCTATCATTCTCAAGAAAACAACTAAAATCAAATTGGTTATGAATTTTCTTGAACACTAGTTTGGCTAGAGTTGTCTTTCCTATGCCACTCATGCTCCATATCCCCACAAAGCGAATTTCCTGTGACTATGTCCTTAAAAGTGAACGCACGCGGCTTATCCTTGAATCAATTCCAACCATTTAATCATCATAATGTGGCAATTTAGGTTGTAACTTTTTTCATACTTCTGCAACAATTTCTTCAATGAGTTATGTTTCATACCTATAACGAATAAATTTAAAATGAGTTAACTAATATTTAACATGAATAATCAAGGAACAAAATTGTCATAATTCATGAGCAAGGACCTATTTTGATTATGGTCTCATTCTATATCATTATTATATAACATAAACACTTGTAAGAAAATTTGATAGAGAAAACAAACTATAAATATTATGATTTTTATTTAAATCATTAATAAGAAATAAATAAAGAAATGTAAATGAAATAATAGTGGTAATTGAGAATTTTAATTATATCAAAAATTTAAACAAATTATATAGTGAATTAGATAAGCAATATGAAAATAATTAACCAAATAAAATGCCTAACAATAAGCCATTAACTAAGTTATTAATGTGATGATCCAAACATGAACTAAGGCGACCCTTGGAGCTCCAGCCAGAAAGCTCTGCAACCTCCGTCAAGGCCTCTTTCCACTTCCGAACTTTTTCACTATCATCTCCAAACCTTTCTCCATGCTTAACAAAATCATGTGCGAAAGATCCTCGCTGGTGCCTCACATCGTGGAAGACGGGGAAAACATGGCGACCGAATTGGGACCGAGATCGGAGGATGACGGGAAAACATGATCGGTGAATTTGTTGCGAGTTTCTTCTCCTCTGAAACTCAAGAACAGGTGAAATTTCCACGATGGAGGATGGATCGTAAGACACTTTCTTCTCTGTTCTGCTATGATCTCTCTCGTTTGCTTTCCAAATGTTATCTGTTGCTTAACAATTATGGAAGTAGTTGAAAATATCAACACTTATGAAAGGCCCAAGCCCACATCACACTGCTAGTCCCACATCTTTAACACATAGCAAAACTCAAGTATTTATATAGCCATGGCAAAGAGTAAATGTCACGATCTTACTTGAACAGGATCTGTTCTATAGAATCGTACTACTGTGTCCTTAAATTCTAAGGAGACATGAACCTAAATCTGGTGGATGAATCATGACCGTACGATCAGAGCGTGATTAACGGTTCTGTGATGGGAGCTTTGGTGACCATTGCAGTTGGCTGTAGAGGATCGTTCTCAGCTTCACTTGTGATCTGGGATGGTCGCACGGTTGTCTGACAGATTTCAATCTTTTTTGCGTTGTCGTTTTTCCAGGACCGCTTCTTTCAACTCGGTCGCCGTTGTTCAACTCTGATAATCAAATTACGTTCGGTTTTGTAAAACCCTAAGATAGACAAAATCCCCAAATTATAAACCCTAATTGATTTTGTTTCAATTTATTAAATAACAATTTCAATTTTTAATTAATAATAATCTTTTTTAGGTTATCATATAATTATTTGATGCTTTAAAAGTTGTTTCAGTTTCTTGATTTTTATTAGGTAGGTGTATGATTTTTGTTTTCATTATGTGGTCTTCACATAATTTTAAGAATTTTCTTTTTGTCCAACTAAGCATTTTCTGTTTGGGGAATAATTTGCGTGAGCATGTTTTGGAGGAGTAGGATCAGAATTTCCCTGATGAGGTCGAAGCATTTCAATTACTTTGAGCTGCAGCTATCTATATGAAATTTTAAGTCTTTTCTGAATTTTCCTACTCATGTCATCTGTTGTCTTTTTGCATATATCTTTAAGTGCTCGCAATAAATAACTGTAATTTACTCCTTCAAATAAGGTTTCTTAGTTAATTGTTAGTTAATATGCTGCAGGGCTTTGGTCATGTATTGTTTCTAGAGCTACGAAAGAGATTTCAAAATGTTTATTTTCTGTTTGGGGAGACAAAGAATCTGAAGGGTTTTGGCTTAAACAGGTAACTTTTAAACAAAAATTCTCTGGAGTTTTGAGAAGATCATAGTATTACAAGTATAGAAACTGAGAGAGCATTCGTGAGAGTGTTAGTTAGAGTCAGGGCAGAATATATAGTTTTTAACAAACTGCAATTGACTCTAACACAAAGTCTTTGGAAGATACTGTGGATTGGGCTAAGGACAGCTGGCCCAATGCCACACTACCGAAGCAATACTAAAGACAATACAGTATATTCCTAATACATAGAGTTGATTTTGGTTGTTTGTTATATATGACTGATTGTCATTCATTTTTTAGTCTAAGATTATACTGTAAATTCGTGATCAACCTTGCAAGAATTTCATTGTGTTTGATTTCTTGTTATATCCTTGCAAGAAAAACTTTACATTTTTGCCAAGAGGCCATTTAATAATATTGTATGTGAAGAAAGTAAAAGACAAAATACTTTCATATTTTATTACTACAGTCTCTGAGTAATCAATGCCATATGTCTGAGTAAACCCTTTAGCAACCAAGCGTGCCTTGTATCTTTCAACTGTGTTATCAGAATTATATTTTACAGTAAATACCCATTTACAACCAACAGTATTCTTTCCTGTAGGTAACGTCATGACTCTCCAAGTTTGATTCTTCTCAAGAGCTCTCATCTCCTCAAGAACAGCTTCCTTCCACTTTGGAATTTTTAGAGCCTCCTGTATATTTTTTGGAATTTCTACAGCAGACAACTTAGAGGTAAATGCAGCAAATGAAGAAGACAATTTTGAGTATGACACATAATTAGACAAAGGATATTTAGTGCATGATCTAACAGGTTTTCTAATTGCAATAGGAAGGTCTATATCAGGATACTCGACATGACTCTTAAGAACAGAAGAAGACTTACCTGTATCAAGATGATGTGTTGGATTATCTATTGGTTCAGAATCTTGGAAGGGTCGGAGAATGGGTCCTTCATTTCTCTGTTTATGGTTTCTTCTTTCAAAGACATTTCCCTTCCAAGTAGGGTCAATTGTAGTAAACCTGCTTTGTGTCTCTTTATCTGAGTCATTATGTTGTGGCATTTCAGGTGGTCCTTCATTATTGTGATTTTGATCATTGTGATTTTGATTTGAAATTGTCGCCCCTGAATCTGTCGAAACCTCATTCATAAGTGGATTGAGTTTCAATATTGATTCTTGAGCATTTTCTTTTGGTGCATCAATATAAGTCTCAGAATTTTGTGACAACACTATATCACTTAAAGTAATGATGTTTTCAAAAGTAAAAGATGAATCTTCCTTAAAATTTCCCCCCTGAAGATGAATGTCAGTAAAAAATGGTTGATTTTCAACAAAAGTAACATCCATGGTTACAAATATTTTTTTTGATTTTGGTTCAAAACACCGATACCCCTTTTGAGTTGGAGAGTAACCGGTAAACACACATTTTATTGCTCGTGGCTCGAGTTTGTCAAGGTGTTTATGTTCATGAACAAAAGCAGTGCAACCAAAAACTTTTAATGGCAAATCAGCAGAGACACTAGTCAAAGGAAAATAATTTCGAAAAACATCAAGAGGGGTACGAAAATCTAAAACTTTAGATGGCATTCGATTAATTAAATATGATGCAGTTAAAACAGCTTCACCCCACAAATATTTTGGAACCTTATTTGCAAATAGTAAAGCTCTAGCAATCTCAAGAAGATGCCTATTCTTTCTCTCTGCAATTCCATTTTGTTGGGGTGTATTAACACAAGAACTTTGATGAACAACCCCATTTGCAAGAAAAAAATCGGACAAAAGTATATTAAAATATTCTTTACCATTGTCACTTCTGAATACTTGAATATTTGTTTGGTATTGAGTGTGCACCATTCTAAAAAAATTTTTGACGACCTGTCCAACTTCAGATTTTTCTTTCAATAGATAAACCCAACAAATTCTAGTATGATCATCAATAAAAGTTATAAACCATTTTTTATTAGAAAAGGTGTTTATTCTATTAGGACCCCAAACATCACTATGAATAACTGCAAACGGTTTTGATTGTTTATATGGTTGTGTCGAAAAAGAAGAACGATGATGTTTAGCAAATTCAAAAGTTTCACAATGAAATAAAGACGGATCCTTCTTAGAAAATAATTTAGGAAACAAATGTTTCAAATACGGAAAACTAGGATGTCCTAACCGTAAATGCCATAACATAATATCATCATTATTAGAAGAGACAAAAATAGATTCAAAGCAGGTACTTGTTTTTTGTTGGTCTTTGAAGTCGAGTCCATTGTCAAGATAATAGAGTCCTCCACTCTCCTTAGCATTGCCAATCATCTTCCCCGTGCTCAAATCCTTAAAAGTGCAATGAGAATGAAAGAAGTTAGCTTGACAATTTATATCCTTTGTTAATTTAGTAATGGATAACAGATTACATGATAAATTAGGAACATGTAAGACATCTTTTAAAGTTAACACAGGTGACAGAATAACAGAACCTTTCCCTGCAATGGCTGAAAGAGAGCCATCTGCAATTTTAATTTTGTGGTTACCTGCACAAGGACTATAAGAAGAAAACAGACTCGACTCCCCAGTCATATGATCAGTAGCACCAGAATCGATAATCCAAGTATGGCTGGGAGTGACACTAAGTAGAGCAGTATTTGGAAAATTACCTCTCTGAGCTATAGAGCAAGAAGGAGTTTGAGACTCAAGGAGTTTGTACAATTGATCTAATTGTTCCTTGGTGAAGGGAGATGGGCTTGAAGGAGACTGCTTCTCGTGATTAGAGGTACCAGCTTGGAGGGCATGACCTTCGTTTCCTTCTTTTTTCTTCCAATTTAGAGGTTTTCCATGGAGCTTCCAACATGTATCACGTGTGTGCCCTGGACGTTTGCAATGTTCGCACCATGGTTTCTTGTCATCTCTCTTCCCGTCTTCATTCTTAGTGACTAGGGCAGAGCTTTCAACTTCACCAACAGAAGGTGTCTTACCCATCATAACACCTTGTCTCGCCTCTTCTCTTCTAACTTCTGAGAACGCTTCCCGAAGTGATGGCAATGGAATCTTTCCCAATATTCTGCCTCGGACTTCATCAAGCCGCTTATTAAGCCCAACCAAGAACATAAATACTCGGTCGTTCTCTTGTCTCTTAAGAAACAACACACTGTCCTCACAGCACTTCCAATGATCATCATAGCAGAGATCCAATTCTTGCCATAGTGTCATCAACTCATTATAATAGGTAGTGACATCTCTATCTCCTTGTTTGGCATGCCACAATCGTGATTTGAGATCGAAAATTTGAGAAGAATTCTGAATGTCAGAATATGTTTCTTTGACTGCCTCCCAAACTTCCTTTGCAGTAGGTAAAAACATAAAAGGTTTTCTAATCATTGATTCCATATTACTAAGCAGCCAAGCAATAATAACAGAGTTCTCAGATTTCCAAAACCTGTAATTCGGATCAGTTGTGGCAGGCATTTGCACCTCTCCTGTTAGGAAACCATATTTTCCCTTACCGTCTAGTATCAATCTTGTGGTTTGGGACCATTCGACATAATTTTTTCCATTGAGTTTTTGGATTTCAACCTTGAGGACATTAGAAGTTCCCTCATGGCCAAAAAAGTTGGAAAAACCATTGTTGCCGCCACTGCCGCCACTGCCGCCTGGGCCGCCGCCACGGCCGCCTGGGCCGCTGCCCAAACCAATACTGTCGTTGTTGACTACTGATTTTTTACCCAAACCATCGTCGATGTCGTCGCTACCCATCAGGGTTTGGGACTCATCGTTGTTGTCCTCGCTACCCATCAGGGTTTAAAGCTCTAACCAACTGAGCTATGCGGAAAGCTTTACAGAACCCTAACCAGAGCTCTTGATACCATGAAGAAAGTAAAAGACAAAATACTTTCATATTTTATTACTACAGCCCTAAGCTGTTTATATAGGAAAAGAAATTACAATAGTAATACTGAGTAATAATGACAGAATAAAAATAAACATAATAATATAAAATAAAAGAGAATCAAATTTGATTTCTCTTGATTCTTCAACAGTATGATATTAATACAGTTTGCCAAATTTACAAATTTAGATGCATAGTTTTTATCCATTAAAAGATGCTTCTTTAGTTCTGGCGTTACAACATTTTCTCCCCACAAATGTAGGGTTTTTCATCAATAGCACAGGTGGATACCAAAGGTAGAGCCCGCAGGTTACCTGTAAAAGCTGATATTCGCAGAGCATTATGCTTTCCCGGTGGTTCAACTCTGATGGTTTGCCATCTAAGGAATGAATTGTTAGATGACAATGCTAACTCTGGGAAGTCTCTCCCCTCACACCTCATCAGAATTCCTCTACACCTGCAATTGTTGAAAATGAACAGCTTGAATTTTCTGGGGAACTACTCATTGATTTGAAATCTTCCCATAGAACAGACACAAATCAAAGTCAACCTAAGGCTTTGGTAAAAGGTGTAGCTTCAGGCGGATATGGAAAACTTAGTGGTAATTTTTTTCTGGAATTAGAAAAAAGTAAATAAAATATTCTATTAGGACTATTTGGTTTTATTGTATAGTTGTTGTAATCTCTTGCACAATGAACAGGATTTGACAGTCACAAATCTAAGAACTGCTGCAACTGCAACGACCCTGCTCCTTCGGCCAGAGCAAATGATGATATGAAGTCAAAGAGGGTGAAGGGAAGCCAATTAGTTGACTGCCGATCTGATTCTAGCTGGGGTCTTATCCAAGAGGCTGATGATAGGGTCAATCCTTGTTTTGTGGAAGCCCCTCATGGTGATTGTTTGATTACAAAAAAGTCTGAAAATGTATTGGAGACCTTTTGCATTTAGAAGCTCCTGCCAACTCAGAACTGCCATCAACTAAACAATGCTTTAGAATCATGTTGATGAATATCACTGATGATGCTAAGAAAACACAGCTTGCAAAGGTCTGTTTAATTACCCATATTTTATAAATTCTTTAGTATATTGATGAGTTACATTTGTTTCTTTAGTATATTGATGAGTAACATTTTTTTTAACTTATAATTTTTATTTAGAAATCTGATCTCTGCCTTTTAAATGTAACATTCTTTCTTTTCAAGGTTTGGTTTATTGCATATGGTAGGGAATATAACAGAGGTCTAATTTTGTGCTTCCTAATTTTTCTTTTCATAGATCCTGGGAATTAATTTAAATTCTGGGGTCAAGATTTCTTAGACATTTGTTTTACATATAGGTGATTGAAGACCTTGGTGGAACTATTGCCTGTGATGGAAGCACGACAACACATGTTGTCACAGGAAAAGTGAGAAAAACACATGTTGTTATGAATTTCGCTTATGTTTCTCTTCTAAAGAATATTATTTTTGCAGCATTTAAAGCTAACTTACCATCTTTGTCAGACACATTATTTATTGCAATACAAACCTTCGTATTTTTGAGTTGTCAGTTTTCCTCAATTTCAGTTGTATGCAATCCGTCAAACTTTAGATGTTTGAGTAGATGAATTTTGGTCATTTAAGAATTCATTATTTGATGTTGGGAAAATATTATACCAGTTTTTGAATTTCAAATTCGCCATTGAATTTATTGCCTCCGGTGTCCATTATTATTTACTCACACATGCCCTATCCCATTCTTAATAAGGAGAATTGAAGAGGAAAAACCTTTTAGATGTGCTACATGAAATTTTTTGTTGAGGTGACAATATTTGAATGAAATGACACAATATTAGATGATGTTTATGTAGGAGTCTATTTAAAATAAAATAAAAAGAATTTTCCAACTATATCTACTTCTTTGAAAATAATTGGGTTGCAAGACACTAATCGTAGAGATTGTTTGAATAAGTAGAATAGTATATGTAAAAAAAAAATTATATATATATTGATTGTACTTTAATTTGTAACTCATGACACATTAATAGTTATACGTAATAGTAATAATAATAGTAATAGTAATAGTAATAATAGTAGTAGTAGTAGTAATAGTAATAGTAATAATAATAATAATAATAATAATAATAATAATAATAATAATAATAATAATAATAATAATAATAATAATAGTCAAATTTGTGTTAAAGAAAATTGGAAGATGAATAATAAGAAGAATTGAAGAGGAAAAACCTTTTAGACGTGCCACGTGAATTTTTTTGTTGAGGTGACAATATTTGAATGAAATGACACAATAATATTAGATGATGTTTATGTGGGAGTCTATTTAAAATAAAATAAAATAAAAAGAATTTTCCAACTATATCTACTTCTTTGAAAATAATTGGGTTGCAAGACACTAATGTAGAGATTGTTTGAAGAAGTAGAATAGTATATGTAAAAAAAAATTATATATTGATTTTACTTTAATTTGTAACTCATTACACATTAATAGTTATACATAATATTAGCTGCTTAATAATAATATTAATAATAATATTAATAATAATAATAATAATAATAATAATAATAATAATAATAATAATAATAATAATAATAATAATAATAATAATAATAATAGTCAAATGTGTGTTAAAGAAAATTGAAAGATGAATAATAAGGAGAATTGAAGAGGAAAAACCTTTTAGATGTGCCACATGGAATTTTTTGTTGAGGTGAAATATATGAATGAAATGACACAATATTAAATGATGTTTATGTGGGAGTCTATTTAAAATAAAATAAAATAAAAAGAGTTTTCCAATTATATCTATTTCTTTGAAAATAATTGGGTTGCAAGGCACTAATAGTAGAGATTGTTTGAACAGGCAGAATAATATATGTAAAAAAAATTATATATTGATTGTACTTTAATTTGTAACTAATGACACATTAATAGTTATATATAATATTAGTTGCTTAATAATAATAATAATAATAACAATAATAATAATAATAATAATAATAATAATAATAATAATAATAATAATAATAAAATGTGTGTTAAAGCAAATTGTAAGTTGAACAATAAGGAGAATTGAAGAGAAAAAACCTTTTAGATATGCCAGATAGGTTTTTTTTGTTGAGGTGACAATATTTGAATGAAATATCACAATATTAGATGATGTTTATGTGGGAGTCTATTTTAATATATATAATAATAGTTATACATAATATTAGATGCTAAATAATAATAATAATAAAAATAATAATAATAATAGTAGTAAAATGTGTGTTAAAGTAAATTGGAAGTTGAATAATAAAGATAATTGAAGAGAAAAAACCTTTTAGATGTGTCACATGGAACTGAGGTGACAATATTTGAATGAAATGACACAATATTATATGATGTTTACGTGGGAGTCTATTTTAAAAATAAAAAAAATTTCAACTATATCTACTTCTTTGAAAATAATTGGGTAGAGATTGTTTGAAGAAGTAGAATAGTATATGTAAAAAAAAAATTATATATTGATTATACTTTAATTTGTAACTCATGACACATTAATAGTTATACATAATAATAATAATAAATATAATAATAATAATAATAATAATAATAATA
>JBBPBP010000004.1:19970492-19982938 GCA_037974735.1 Cicer chorassanicum
AATAAGGAGAATTGAAGAGGAAAAACCTTTTAGATATGCCACATAAGATATTTTGTTGAGGTGACAATATTTGAATGAAATGTCACAATATTAGATGATGTTTATGTGTTAGTCTCTTTTAATATATATAATAGATGTAATATAAAAAAAAATCATTAAAGTTGCATTGAAAATTAAAAATGACATTTATTTTAAGACAATTTATATTTGCTAAAGTGACACTCAATATGAGACAGAAAAAGTACGATAGTTTTAGTTATGTACCTTATTATCATAAATTTTAAGTTCTTGAAAACAAGGCTCAACTCGAGCAATGAAGGAATCATCTTTGTCTTCCTTCCTCGAAATTTAAGGAAACTAACTCATGTAAATAATTTTCAATTTCTTGGATATAATTTTGTTCTAGATGAGCCTCCAAATATGTTGAGGAAATTGATGATCTATTAGAATTCTTGTTGATGGAATAAATGGTTTTATCACTTATTATTCTCTCTAGCCAATCTTTAAAACTCATCTTATCTCTCATTTTGGCAACCTTGACACCATTATCATCCTCCATGGTTATTTCGTCATTCTTCACTCTTGGTGAAACTTGTTTCCCTCCACATATTATGAATAATTCACAGACGTCAGGCTTGTGCTGATGAACATAAAACAATCCGTTCATGGCATCTTTTGATTTTCTATACCATATGAAAATTAAAATGTAATTAGCAAAGCCATTGAAGAGTTGCAAGCTAATTTTTTTATGTAGAAGAAAAGAGTAATAATTGTTTTTTGAATTACACGATTAAATATCTTTTTTATATCCAGAAAATTGGTAAATTTAGTTTGAACCCTTAATTTGTTTTTAATCTCTATGTTTAATAAAAACAATGTGTTTTAATTAGTCTTAGTTATAAAGTACGGTCTACAATTGCAATTATGAGTGCGTTTGTTTGAGCTTAAATAAAAATGATTTTTAGTTTAAAAAATTTAGAGATTATTTTGTAGAGATTTGTTTAAAAATGATTTTTTTTTTTTATTTCCGTTTGTTTACTATCATAAAAATGATTTTTTTTAAATGATTTTTAATCTGTTTGTATACAATTTTATAAAAGTGATTTTTTTAAATTACAAAATTACCATAAAGGACATGACTTTTATAATACCCTACAAAATTTATAAGTTTAATCTATTTCGTATACACATTTTAAAATTGATTAATGTATACTCATCAAAAAACAATAAATAAACACACAAAAGCAAAAACAATAGTATCGACATATGAATGATGTAAAAATAAAATGATTCAAATAAAAGGCGTAGAAACAATAAACAAATTAATGAAGGGTTATTTTGGATTTTTAAAAAAGGTAATGAAGGGTAATTATGGAGA
Organism: Cicer chorassanicum; assembly: GCA_037974735.1. Classification (NCBI taxonomy): domain Eukaryota; kingdom Viridiplantae; phylum Streptophyta; class Magnoliopsida; order Fabales; family Fabaceae; genus Cicer; species Cicer chorassanicum. The sequence continues at coordinate 19,971,871 of JBBPBP010000004.1, forward strand.
AAACCCAGTAAAAATTAATGAAGGTTAATTTTGGATTTTTAAAAAAGGTAAAGGTAATTACATCATTTTTTCTTCTTATGGGTTAAGCTACTATTTTTAACTTTTCATTTTTAGCCAAAAAATGATTTTTTTTTTTGACAAAATGATTTTTTTTTGACAAAATGATTTTTAAAAAATCTGAAACAAACAGCCCTTCAAACCCTACAAAATGATCTTTGGTTTAAAAAAATAGATTTTTTCATGAAAAAATCTGAAACAAACACACCCTGCTTAAAGATTTTAGAGGTTTCTTTGTGACATCACAGTTGTAATTGCAACTATATCGACTCATTTATTTGCATTTTGATATGCAATATCAAAGTTTGAAGTGTAAATTACAACTGAAATTTAGAACTGTTGAATAAGAGAAAATGAGAGACATATGGTGAAACCGTGTGTTTGAACTACACCACGGAGTCGGTTTTATATAGGCTCAAGGCAATAAATGCAAAAATAAATATGGGAGATATTATCCCTATTTACATGATATGTAATAAATATAAATATATTTTCAACACTCCCCCTCAAGCTGGAGCATATAAATCATATGCACCAAGCTTGTTACATATATAACTGATTTGAGGACCTCTCAGGGACTTAGTGAATACATCTGCCAATTGATCATTGGAATTAACAAAGCTAGTGGTGATGTCGCCTGATTCGATCTTTTCCCTTACAAAGTGACAATCTATCTCAATATGCTTGGTCCTCTCATGAAAAACCAGATTAGAGGCAATGTGCAATGCTGCTTGATTATCACAGATTAATGTCATTTTTGTTGCCTCTTCAAATTGAAGCTCTTTGAGTAACTGTTTCAACCAAATGAGCTCACAGGTCACTAATGCCATAGCCCTGTATTCAGCTTCAGCGCTAGATCTTGCAACTACACTTTGTTTCTTACTCTTCCAAGATATTAAGTTTCCTCCAACAAGTATACAATACCCAGAAGTGGATCGCCTATCAATGGGTGAGCCTGCCCAATCGGCATCTGAATAACCAACTATCTGAGTATGTCTTCTGTTTTCATAAATTAGACCTTTTCCTGGAGCACCTTTAATGTATTTCAAGATTAGTATCACAGCATCCCAATGTTCTTGACAAGGAGAGTTTAAGAATTGGCTTACCACACTGACTGCAAAAGAAATGTCTGGACGGGTGACTGTGAGGTAGTTTAATTTACCAACCAATCTTCTGTATCTCCCTGAATCTGAAAATGGCTCCCCATAATTAGGTAGAAGTTTGACATTCGGATCCATAGGAGTGTCAACCGGCTTGGCATTCAATAAACCTGTCTCTTCAAGAATATCCATGACATATTTCCTTTGTGAAATTACTAAGCCGTCCTTAGATTGAGCTACCTCAATACCCAAGAAGTAGCGGAGCTTGCCAAGATCTTTAGTTTGAAACTGATGAGATAAATGTTGTTTCAACTGGAGTATGCCCTGCTGATCACTACCAGTTATGACAATATCATCTACATAGACAATCAAGTAAATGCACCCTTGGGTTGAGTGGCGATAGAAAAGAGAATGATCAGCTTCACTTCGAATCATACCAAATTGTTGCACTATTGTGCTAAATCTGCCAAACGAAGCTCGAGGAGACTGTTTAAGACCATAGAGAGACCTCCGAAGTCGACAAACCATGGTAGAAGACTCCCTTGAGCAACAAACCCAGGTGGTTGCTCCATATACACTTCTTCTTCAAGGTTACCATGCAAGAAATCATTTTTAATGTCAAGTTGGTGCAGAGACCAATGTTTGATGGCTGCAATAGAGAGGAGTAGTCTAACAGAGGCCATCTTAGCCACAGGGGAGAAAGTATCACTGTAACCGAGGCCAAAAATTTGAGTGTACCCTTTTGCCACCAAACGAGCTTTAAAACGATCAATCTTACCATCAGGACCAACTTTCACCGTATAAAGCCAACGACATCCTACTAAAGACTTTCCAGATGGTAAAGGAACCAATTCCTAGGTACCACACATCTCGTCAATCATTGCTTGTCTCCACTCTGGGTGGGATAAAGCTTCCCTTGGAGATTTAGGAATAGAAATAGAAGACAGGGAAGACAAACAAGTATAATGCAAAGGAGAAAGACGATGGTAACTCAAACCAATGTAATGAGGGGATGGGTTACGAGTAGGACGTATACCTTTACGAATAGCAATAGGAATATCAAGGGTCGGATCCAATAAAGAAGGAGGTGGCGACGAAGGAGCGTCTGGAATGACCTCGGTATCAAGAACAGGTGTAGGGACATGTACAACCGATGGTGGTTGACGACGACGGTATGTCTGAAGAGGTGGTACAGGTGGAGGATCCATAAGAGGAGTCTCAAGTGGGACAACGGGAGGGGCCACCGGAGGTGTCTGAGGTGAGACATACGTGTAAAAATACGTTTTTGATTATACACAAAGACCAATGGTGACACAGCAACAAAAAGAAGAATTCCTCATACATCCCTTGATGAAATTACAAATAAATAGATTATATAAAGGTAAAATAATTCAAGTCATAATTCAAATACAAGAGAACCTAAATTACTTTGCATATGCATAAACACTATTTTTCAAAGTCCCAAATAATATTTTCAAAATGATAGAATCTTTATTTTTGACTAAAAATCATGTTGTAATCGAATACAACTAAGGTGTATTCGAATACAGATAAAAATGGCTAAGTCAGAGAGTTGGCCATCTCATCTGTATTCGACTACACAGTGAAAATTTTGAATAATTTTTTAACGTTACAGCAAGTTGTATTCGAATACAGAAATCTTGTATTCGAATACAGATAAGAAAAATGGCTAAGTCAGAGAGTTGGCCATCTCATCTGTATTCGACTACACAGTGAACTGTTTGAATAATTTTTAACGTTGCAGTAAGCTGTATTCGAATACAGAAATATGGTAGTCGAATACAACTGCAACCAATGCAATTTTTCAGCTTTGAATTCAATTTAAAACATTGCAATTCGTTCTCAAACCTCTTGGATCAAAGGCCACGAATCTAAAGAGTTGTTTGAGGACTATAAATAGGTCATAACTTCATTTTCAAATTACCAATTCAAATTATACAATTTAAAAGACTTTGAACTAAATTTTCTAAATTTTTCTAAGTCTTTCTCAGAAATTCAAGTACTTGCATATCATTTTCATATCCTTAAGGTTCTCAAAAGTACTTGAATAAATCTTGAATTATACTACCTTCATTCTATTCCTATATCCTTATCAAAAACAACAAAGTGTTTGTAAAAGAAAGTTGTGCTTTCTTTAAGTACTGTATCTAAGATAGTAGTGTTCTATCTTTGAAAGTTTGTTAGAAGATTGTAGCCAAGGTCCCAGGGTGAGGACTTGTACATATTCTGACAGATAGTGAAGAAAATCTCTTGTGGTGAGCAAGAGGACTGGACGTACCCTTGGTGATTAGGGGAACCAGGATAAATCTTTTGTGTTCTTTACATTACTGCCATTTACATTACCTTTTACTATCCATAAGCGCAAAAATCAATCACTATAATTTTAAAAAAACAATCAAAATAACCAAACACCTAATTCACCCCCCTCTTAGGTGCACATCTGATCTTACAATACGTAATAGGCTCTAGTGGTAAAAGAGAAGGTGAAACAGACTTTGGTAGGTCCACATGAATAGTTGCAAACAAAGGATCCGAAAGCGACTCATAGTATGTAACAGACTCAAAAAATGTGACATCAGCCGATATGAGATATCGTCGAAGAGTAGGAGAATAACAACGATAACCTTTTTGGGACCGATGATAACCAAGAAAGACACATTTTAGTGATCGAGCTGAAAGTTTGTCAAGACCAGGAGTGAGATTGTGGACAAAACATGTAGACCCGAAGACACGAGGAGGAAGTGAGTGAAGAGGGGTACGAGGGAAGAGGATCGAGTGAGGGACTTTGTTATCAAGAACAGACGATGGCATGCGATTTATAAGATAGCACGCCGTTGGAACAGCATCGCCCCAAAAGCGAGATGGTACATTACCATGAAGAAGGAGAGTACGAGTGGTTTCAATAAGATGCCGATTTTTGCGTTCGACCACCCCATTTTGTTGAGGTGTGTGAGCACAAGATGTTTGATGAAGAATGCCGTTAGAGGTCATAAAATTTTGAAATTGATGGGACAAATATTCACGGGCATTATCACTGCGCAAAGTGCGAATGGATACACCAAATTGAGTTTTAATTTCCTTATAAAATTGTTCAAAAATAGAAAATAATTCAGACCTATTTTTCATTAAAAATAACCACGTACAGCGGGAAAAATCATCGATAAAGGTAACAAAATATCTAGACTCAAGAGTGGAAATAGTACGAGAAGGACCCCAAACATCTGAGTGAACTAAAGCAAACGGGGACGAAGCTCGTTTATGAGCTCGATCAGGGAAATGACTACGAGTATGTTTCCCTAACTGACACGACTCACAATTTAAGCTAGATAATTTGGTTAGATTAGGTACTAACTGTTGAAGTTTGGGAAGACTTGGATGACCTAACTGAGCATGTATAGTAAGAGGAGAATCTGTGGTAGGGCATGCCGTTGATGGGTTTGAGAGATAATAAAGGCCATTAGACTCACATCCAACCCCAATTTGTTGTCCTGATATTCGATCTTGCAAAGTAACATTGCAATTAGTAAATGTGACAACACAATCATGAGAACGAGTCAATCGACTACTAGAAATTAAATTAAATGGACATCCAGGCACATAAAGGACATATGTAACTGATAGAGTAGGGAGGATTTGGACAGTGCCAATCCCTTGAGATTGTGTTTGGGAACCATTGGCTGAGACTATCCTAGGTAAATAACCAGAAGTTGTGAGAGAGGAGAAAAGAGCCTTATTACCAGTAATGTGGTCAGATGCACCAGAATCGAGAATCCATGGGCTATGAGAAGGTGAGATGCAAACAGGTGAATTACCACTTTGTGCGGCCGAAACAGCGGAACTCGAGTTTTGACAATACTCTACCCACCGAAGAAAATCTTCATAAGTAGCCATAATCAATAAGCAATGACCTAAAACCAGCAGCGAAACAGTGGCGAAAGAGGCAAATTTTTTTTTTTTTTGACGATGAACAGTACCGCACGCGATGAACAGTGCTGACTGTGAAATAGTGTCGACGCGATGAACAGTGCTGCGATTGATCTGCTGAAAAATAAACGAAAAGCGACAACGAAGGGGTAAACCGGAATTGGAACACAGTTTACCAAAAAAAATTCTCACCGAAGGACAGTGGGTCCCGGGGTAATCACGGTATATGATTGTCTCTCTTAATAGGCTCTAAATACCATGTTGAATAAGAGAAAATGAGAGACATATGGTGAAACCGTGTGTCTGAACTACACCACGGAGTCGGTTTTATATAGGCTCAAGGCAATAAATGCAAAAATAAATATGGGAGATATTATCCCTATTTACATGATATGTAATAAATATAAATATATTTTCAACAAGAACCATAGTTTTAGTCTCTACCACATACTAAATACAAGAAAACATGTTTATTTCTTTAGACTAGAATATTTTAAAAAATATTAAATATTATAGTTACCAAAATTATATTTAAAAGAAAATAAAGATAGAAAGAGTACATAGAAGGTCTCATGAATGAAAATCCCATGACGAATTTGGTTATTCCTAGACCAATAATCAAGTCTAATGTGAGATTCTCCATTGGTTCATCAAATCTCTCAACCTCAAATGTTTCAGCTGGAATCTGCAGTACATAGACAGAGATACAATACATTAATTAGAGGAAATCATTTAAGCAAAGTTCCTTTAATTTGAGTTATGTTAATGAAGTGGTAAAATTTTCTCACTTTGTCACATAAAGCTATATACTTGGAAAACAATTTGTTGATTATGTTTTGCTCATATTTCCTTATATGATCTAATTTCTCTTCACATGCACTTTTTGCAGGGAGTTTTCCAACTACAAAAAAAAAAATCACAAAATATAAATGAAAACCCAATTGAGATTCAACGGTAAGAAGGACAAAACTTTTTTATTTTATTATGCGAAAAAGATTTTTTTTTTTTACAACAATCAATATTAATAATTAATATTGTTAATATTTCACTGTTAGTAAAAATCGAATTTACAATTTCTTTATCACTATTATTTTTTCTTTTTTGGCCACTAAACAAACCTTAAATGCCACATTGAAAACGAAAATTTAAGACACAAATAAGTAAAAAACTTACGGAGAGTATAAACATGATCTTTGGAAGGGTTGTATTTCACATGTAAAATGATTATAGAAATATTTGGATGAGAATTCCATTTCTTCAAAGCCCAATCCAATGTTTGAAATCCATCTAACACATCATAGCCAATCGCAACGTAAATTTTGTTAGTTTGAGTTGCATCCATGTTTTGGAGGGTTGTTTGGGGTACCTTAAATTTGGCTAGTCTAGACTAATGTGTGACAAATTTATTAATTGGATATTTTTTAGGCATAATTGGAAAATATATAGTTGTAAAATAAAGTAGAAAATTAAAGGTGATATAAACTTGGATCTATTGATGGACGATATTCACTAGTGTGTGTTGAGTGCTATTATGTTGTTACTTCTCATCAAGTTGAACCAAAGAGAGAGACCTTTTGATTTTTTTTTTATATTGCTTTCTACGCTATGTACATGTGGTTCATAATATTCCTAGGACATATTCTTCTAGCATAAAACTATTTTAGGTTAATACTATTTTTGGTTCTAGTAAGAATTTAGCCAGAATAAATTTTGTTCGGAGAAAATTATAAAATAATCAAAATAATTATAATGGATTATTTATAGTGTATAAGTTTGTATTATTCAAATAGAATATATAGTTTAGTAACAATATTTCTCTCATTATCTTAGTTAGATGATACTTCAAGTTGCTCATGTGAGGTTATAACTTAAAGTGCATTAATTTTTACTTGATTATCTTAATTGAAAAAATAGATAATAGTTTAAAATAATTTTTATGTTATATTTATCTGTTAGTTTGACTGTTAATTTATTTATTAATTATAAAATTAAAGTTCTTTTTATCACACTAGTGTGCAATTGCCTTTTGAGGAGAATAAACTAAAATGAGAAACTCCTCGTCTAAATCATTACCTTTTTGTCTCAGTCGTGTAAGTGAGAATCCTCTTCCTAGTGTCATTTAACGTTCTTGGTTCACGTGGCCTCTCTTCAGTCATAAGTCTAAACTTTGGCTCTCTCTGTAGCACTTGTCACATCCAAAGAAAATGTAGCTACATCTCAATAGTCATGCAATATTGCGCCTTCGTATATAATTGTTCATCTGATTTGGCCAACTTTTGAACCAATCCAATATATGTAGCGAACTAGACCTCATAGTGTATGGTTTAGTTATGTAAGTTGTCTCCCTCAACAAACTAAAACTCGAGGCTCCCCAGATGCACAAAGAGCCGTGTATATATTATCATATGGTGTTTGGTCTCTCGAATATGTAGTAGTTAAAACGTTGTTGTAAAGAGTGAGCTACTCACATTCAAATCTGTATATCGTGAAAGCCAAACAGAAAGAAAAAAAATACAATAAAAGATAACAATGCACACAATAATCGTTGGGGAGTCCGGGAGCAACAACTGGCCAAATGCTCTAGGACCAAAAAGACTTTGACACCACATCTCCACCCAAAATCTTAAAGCATTAAGTATATGAATCACCTCTCTTATATATCCAATATATAATCAATTTTTAGTTAATGTGGGACTTAATAACTCACACTTTACCCAACAATCTCCCCCTCAAATGTGAATCTTCGACATCTTATACTTGTACTGCCGTTGTTATCAACGGGATGCGCCTCCTAACTAACAACATCGTCAGGAAGACTTTCAATACAATGATCAAATACCAGAATCCACTCCCACTCCCTCACCAAGACAATCCATGACTATGATTTCTTGGGGAATCCGAGGATATGAGGGAGCAGCAATGGGCTAAACATTTAAGATCCGTAGGAGATTTTGGCACCACATTTCCATCCAAAATCTTAAGAGAGGTGACCTATATATACTTAATGCCTTAAAGTTTGGACCCATTATTGCTCTCGGCATTCCTCGAACTCCCTAACAATAATAAATATTATTCTATAAATTCAATTAGACTACGAATATGTTTGGATTTACTTTTGGCTCACATTTCTCAGGTCCCAATGAATTGTAAACGTAAATTTTGTGAAGCTATGTTTCCAAGCTTCTATGTTATCGTGCGTTTGATTTGCTTTTAGATGTGGTTCAAAATATTGCATACATCATCAAGCACACTCGCTTATGCGCATATTATTGCAACATATACATGAATGGATGCCCTCGAAGACCCTAGTTTTCTACAACCAGCAGATAAATTGTAACATAGTCTTAAGACGATGACCTGATTAGACATAACTTATTGATGATTGTGTCCAACTATCCTAATTCGAATCCGATCTTTATCCGATAAAACCGGATGAGGTTACGTACTAAATAGAAACAAACTCATACAAGACCCAAATTGGTCTCAAGACATCAAATAGTAATGTACACTCATGCAAACAAAGTTATGCACAATATACAATTATCTTCAAAAAGTGTCCTATGTATGAAATTGAATCACCCTCTTCGTCTTGTTCCAAGAACACAACATAAGTATACATATGAATGTTCCCTATACCAATCAAACTACCCATGACAATGAAAACACAAACTTTTGTAAGCTTTGTTTGTTTATTTGAAAATCCATATAAAATAACATATACGACATAATATTTTAAGCATGTCATTACTGAAAAATAATATTTTATTTATCTGATGAGTTATAATTTTAACCCATATATTTTTTAACTAAAAGGACATGACCGGTGACCTTAGGGTCAACCTTAATCCATTTTCTCTTCAGTTGCACCAATTTTTTGTCTACATTTTTGTACAAACTAAATTTTGAACTTGTGCGATACACATAAAAATTAATATGAAAAGTAAGATTTTCTAGTATTTTAAAACAAATGTTTATTTGAAATTGAAAGTGAAATATATTTGAATTAACCATGACAATATTTATATTATCATATTTATATTGCTAATGAAACATTTATTAGGCAGTCTAAAATTTGATCCCTAAAATATTGCTAATGGATTATTTACGTACTACTTTTTTTTCTCTCTCATAACAAATTAACCACTAAAATTTGGTTAAAAAACAAAAATTTCCTCTCTCACTTTTGTTGTATGAACTTTAGAAAAGTTATTGATAAAAATATTTTGAGCACATCTTTCTAGTTTTTTAATGTGATTTTTTTTTAATAGCTCTTTATAGCTTACATTAATTTTTTTAGCTTGTTTATCAACTTTAGGTCGAAATTGAATTTTAATTTTATTATTTGCATATTGACCCATACTTGCCCTGTAGGCCATCACTTGAGCTCTAGATATCAGATTGACGCATGCAAATAAGCGTTGGAAAGCTAAAAATTAGAGCTACAACTTTTGTGTTGGAACAAAAGCCCAATTAATGTCGAACTTTACTGGGTCTAAATTGCAGATTTCGTAATTTGAGCTTTTGTAATAATTTTAAGTAGTGGGTCACTTATTTTAAAGACCAAAAAGCGAGTACAACATATTTGGAGTTTTCTTCTCTTTTTAGACAAGTAGTTTTTCGGATTCAAAGAAATATAATCAGTTTTTATTTTATTTGATGGAAGGCTAATTTTCTCAGATTGATCCACTGTTTTAGAGTTTCATCAACACATTGATGTTCAGTTTATAATGTTGAATTATGATATTTCTTTTTATTCGATTATATTGTAATTCTGATTGCTTAATTCGAATTTCAATAGGATTGATTAAATTAGTTTGATATAATTTGATTTCTACATTAATTAAATTATAGTTTTGCGACGCTTGATCGTTAATTGTAATATATCGATGACTGTGATGCTTAATCCACTCAAAGAAACTAAATCCGTTGATTACGTTTGTTTGATCAACTCTATAGTAAAAAAGGAATAGAGTAACGATTTAGAAATTAAATCCGTTGATAGAATCTGTGATAAGTCTGAAACTCTCGAATCGGTGGATTAATCGTTTTCTAAATCTGTTCGAACAAAAATTTGAAAACTCCCCTTTCTAATTTCGACTCTCAATTTGGCTAATATTATCATATCAGAAGTACTTGCGAAGCGACTCAAGTTATCACCCCTACCTATGTTTTATTACTTGTATTTGACGCGGGTGCGACACTGGATCAGTAATCTTTTGATGGATAATGCTTTTTTCTTAGGGAGAGAATTGATATTTTCACTAAATTTTTCCTTATTAATTATTGGTGCATTCATCATTATCATAAATGCAAAGTAAAATATATCAACCTAAAAGTAATGCAAGTAGAATTAATTAGATGATATAATTATAAAATATTCATTTTAAAATGATTTTTTTATATAAATGGATCACTGTGCGACAGATAAAATAAAAAATTGTGGCTTCAAATACACACCATACTCAATAAAGAGTATATATTTTTTATTAAACACTGTAACACCAAATTCCAAAGTCACTAATTTCTGCAAAATAAGACGGATCTAGATCCATTAACTTCTAAAAAGACAGTGATAATTGTATCTAAATGTTTTCACATATAGGATGCATTTGGTTCTATTGTATGAAAGATGCAATGAAAGAATGACAAAATCAAATATTTTCTTACGTTTTTAGGTGACATTATGAGAATCATATTATGTAACATCTAATTGACTAAATGTATTGTAAAAAAAAATTATTTTCATTAATGAACTTTACAAAAATATTTTTTATTATGTTGAAATGTTTTTAAATAATAAGAACATAATTAATGATTCATTACAGATAATGATGTTACATGTATTATTTATTTTGATGTAAGACATTTGTTTACAACGTAGATTAACACATTATTTTTATAATTCCAAAAATACCCTTATTTTAGGAGGAGTTTTTTTTGCTTTAATGACTTACAAACTTTTATAT
>JBBPBP010000004.1:19983098-19995957 GCA_037974735.1 Cicer chorassanicum
TAAAAATAAATAATTTTAAAAATTAAAATAATTAAAATAAATAAATTATTTATAATTTATTTATATAATTTAAAATAATTTTAAAGTAAATAATTTATTTATTTATATTAAATTAAAGTAAAGTAAATAAAATAGATAAATAAATAAAAAATATATTGGATTGATAAATTTTAAATTAAAAAAAATTTAAATTACTATTCTTAAAATATTTTAAATATCAACTGATAAAATTTATTTTTAATAAAAAAATATCTTTTTATATCATTTTACATTTTTAAATTAATTTTATCAAAACATTTCAATATATCCAAATTTACTCAGCTTGTTACTCAAACTTCAAGTCTCCTAATGAACAAAGGTATTTTTTATCTTAACTTTGGTTTTTGATTTTAGTAATAATCCCACTACTTAAGTTGTAGAAGGCTCTGACAGTAATATTATGTGTTTGTTTGTTTCCGCCAAAAATCCGTTTTGTTTGACAATGCCTGATTCTGCTGCTAACTGACTTACGTTTTCTTTGACTCCAATCCAAATGCTGAGCTCCTTCCATTCACTATTTCCTCAAATACCACACCACCTCTCACTCTCTCAACTTCAATCAAAGGTGAATCATCAATCCTCACGTTCGAGTTTCATGGATTCGTCTAAAGCCATTGTTGCGGTGGATTCTGATAGTTCCAAAAGCACTCCCCAAAGAACTTCAATATACAGAGGAGTCACAAGGTATAGACTCATAATCATCACTATATTACTATTATTATTAGAATAAATTTTCCATTTGGACTCTAAAGTATCACTTTCTTTTCAAAATTCGGTACTTGAATTATACAAATATAATTTACCAGTCCTTAAAGTTTTATAAATCTATCAAATTAATTTATAAACTATAACTAAAGCAATGAATGAATTAAGTTGATGGAGAATTATACCCGCCACTTCCAGAGTATATCTAAAAATTGAAGTGTTTTTATATATTTGTTTTTCAAATTAATAAATTAATAATTATTTTTATAAATTAACTATTTATCGACTTTTTATTTTTAAAATATTATTTAATAAAAAAATATATCATTATATTAATTTTCTACATTTTATAACTTATAAAATTTCAGATAAAATTAAATTTTATTGCAAAAATAATTTTACACTAGATGACCAATCGTGCTCGTCCCTTTTTCTTTAAATTTTATATTATTGACATTTTTAATAACAAATATTTAATTATTGTAATTTTTTAAATAATAAAAAATAATTTAAAAAAAACTCACTTAATTTTTAATTTAAAAATCAAATATATTACGTATCAAATTGCATCTACCGTATAATTTCTCTATTATATTTCTATAGTTTAGAATGTCCTTAGAGTAGTGATAATTTAATAATGTTTACTGTAACAGAAAATATATATAGGCATTGAATTAGACAATTAATCGACTTTATATTTGAATATAATTTCGAATTTTATAGTAATTTTTTTCTCTTTATGAACTGTTTTCTACACTTACGATTTACGTGCATACTTATGTGTTATATGATATTTATTTGTGGTGTCAAATCTTGTGTCCAAATAACGGTCACACGTAGTTTAGACTATCGTATTTTTTCTTTGTTTTTGTGTCTCACATTTTTTCTGTTACGACTTATTTTTTTCTTGCAATTTGAATTTTTCTTTTTCAATTTTTTACCCGTAAATACTCTAAGTTTGAAGTAACAAATATAAAAAAAAATATTTCCTCCAATATTAAATATAAATAAAAGTTTAATAAAAAAATATATAAATAAAAAGTCAAATGTAGTTTGTCTAAATTTAAGTTAAATGCATTTGATTGTTTTATTTATATTTAAGACTAAAGGCAGTATTTAGTTACAAAATTAAAATTAGGTACCCCGATTCAATTGGAAAAATAACATAAAATTATAAATATAACAATTTTTGTAAAGAGCAAAGTTGGAAAAAATAAACTACAGGAAATTTCGATATTATTATTTGGAGGGTTTTGTTTTGTGTAGGCACATATGGACGGGAAGATATGAAGCACATCTATGGGATAATAGCTATAAACGAGAGGGTCGGGTTAGGAAAGGGCGTCAAGGTTTCTTTTCTATCTCTTTCTCTTATGTTACTTTCTTATGTTGCATCTTTATTCCTTGATTTATTTTGACACAATTATATGCTGCCATTTTGTCACGTGAGGACGTGGGGTAGGTGTGATGTATGCCATTTCGTTCACTATCGACATTTAAAATAGAGGGACCAATTTCGTGAATCAGTATAAATAGGGGGACTAAATCTACAATTAAACCTTGATTTTATTCAGCAACGGTGATTCACCATAATTCTAAAAAATTCACTACTCAATGGTAGAATTTAGTCTTCCACTGTTTCTCTACTATTGGAAAAGATAGATGTAAGAAGAGAGAAAAAATTTTAACTTAGAAAAGGGTTTTTTTACCTGAATATTAATATTTTGACCATAAGCTGAATTTCTTGCTTTTCTTTTCATGGAATTGCTCGGTGCACTTCTTGGCTGTCTCTCGGCTTTTGAATAATCTTACAGTGTATTTGGGTAAGAAATGTTTCTACTAAATAAATTCTATTGTAGATTTTTCTCAATTTCCCTCAAGCTTGGTACTATGGTTTAGTAAATGATAAACTATTTGTTATGATTATTTATCAGGTGGATATGACAAGGAAGAAAATGCTGCAAGGGCTTATGATTTGGCAGCATTGAAGTTCTGGGGACCAACAGCTACCATAAACTTTCCTGTAACAATCACTTCTATTATTCTGTTAGGATCTATTTTAAATATTAATTACTCAGTTGCAACATTGAAGTGGGACTAATGACTAAGGGAACCTCATAGTATTATTACTTTTATTCACACTTCATAGGGTAATTCAATTGATGTCAATACCGCATAAAACAACTAAACAAATACTATTACCTTAAAACACAATTCATTTATGTTTTCTCTTGTTTTTGTTAAATCGACTCTCATAGAGTTATTGTGTCAGCTGTAAATATGTCAAGAACACCACACTTCTATTGATTTTAGTCATGTGGGTAGAAAAGGGAATTTAAGAATTTGAATGTTTATATATTGGAACTTACATCACTTAGCATATTATTATTGTCTATTTCAGGTTTCCCAATATGCAAAGGAATTGGAGGAGATGAAACATGTAGGAAAGCAAGAATTTATTGCTTCACTGAGAAGGTTTGTGTGAGCTAGCTTATTATAAATTTAGCATTATAATTCAATGCCTCACCTAAACTAAAATTGTACTCCGTCTACTTGCAGGAAAAGCAGTGGTTTTTCCAGGGGAGCTTCCATATACAGGGGTGTTACAAGGTTTGAAATTTAAAATAACATAATATTAATATAATACCATGTAAATTTATAATTATCACTCCCCTGTATTTCTCATGCTTGTACTTTGGTACCTTCAGGCACCATCAACAGGGTAGGTGGCAAGCAAGAATTGGTCGAGTTGCTGGTAACAAAGATCTATTCTTGGGAACCTTTGGTAATTAACATTTACCTTCTATTATTAACTTAATGTTATATACAATATGATTGGATTTAGTGAAATGTTTTGATAGTATGACACTATTAGCAGGGATTTTCTGATTGTTTTAAACTAATTTTGTTTAATAACAAATCCGATTTTATATAAAACAAATAAATAAGGGGACGACAGCACAACTATTGATCATGAAGTTTGATCAATTAAGTCTACATCACCGATAACACACTAGTTGTCGTAGTTATCTATTACGCAATATTTAAAATTTATAAAGTACAAAACTTCATTTTTCTATAATTAAAACATTTCTAGATTCTTACATAGAAATTCTACATGATTCTAGATTTATCTAATTTCAAATTAGTAATAACATTGCTCACCCTTAATTTGAAATTTTCTTCTTCATTACAAGTTTTGTTCTTAGCCTTTGAAAGTCTTCAAATTTTAACGGCTTTGTAAAAATATCTGCAATTTGATCTTGAGTCTTCACATATTTAAGCTCAACTTCTTTCTTGGCAATGCATTCTCTAATGAAATGGTACCTCGTGTCTATGTGCTTGTTGCGATCATGAAACACTAGATTCTTTGCAAGTGCTTCTTGAGACTTGTTGTCTATACAAATATCAGTAGCTTCCTTTTGTGGCATATGAAGTTCTTTCAATAATCTCCTTAGCCAAATGGCATGACAAATGCAAGATGTTGCTGCTACATACTCTGACTCACATGAAAGTGTGAGAATAGGTTGCTTCTTTGAGCTCCACGAAAAAGCACAATCCCCCATGAAAAATATAAAACCACTAGTACTCTTTCAATCATCAATATTTTCCGCAAAGTCGCTATCACAGAATCCAAAGAGTTTAAAATCATTAGAAGAAGAGTAAAATAGTCCATAATCAAGCGTACCTTTAAGGTAGCGGAGTATCCTCTTAGTGACTTTCATGTGTGTAATAGTAGGAGCTTCTTTGAAACGGCTCACTACTCCAACCGCATATAGAATATCAGGCATTGTACATGTTAAGTATCTTAGGCTTTCAATGAGGCTTTTGAAAAAGAAAGGGTCCTCCTTTTGTCCATCTTCAAACTTTGACAACTTCAATCCGCTCTCCATTGGTGTGTTCACCGGACTGCAATCAAACATTTTAAATTTCTTCAAAACTTCATTTGCATAGTTTTCTTGAGAAATAAATATACCTTCTTTCAATTGCTTTACTTCTAGGTCTAAGTAGTATGACATGAGCCCAATATCAATCATCTCGAACTCAAGCGTCATGGCCTTTTTGAATTCTTCAAATAAACTTGAATTGTTCCAGTGAATATAAGATCATCCACATAGAGACAAGCAATCAAAATATCTCCATTATCACAAATTTTAACATAAAAAGCATATTCATTAAGACAACGAGCAAACCCATTGTCTTGGAAGTATTTGTCGATGTGACTATTCCATGCTCTTGGTGCTTGCTTTAATCCATACAACACTCTCGTCAATCTCAAAACTGTATCTTCATGTCCTTTAATCACGTACCCCATTGGCTGCTCAACATAGACCTCTTCTTCAAGATAGCCATTTAGAAATGCTGATTTTACATCAAGTTGATAAAGTTTCCACTTATTTTGAGCTGCTACAGAGATTAGCAAACGAATAGTGTCCATGCGAGCAACTGGTGCAAAAAATTCTTCATAGTCAACTCCATGTTTTTGTTTGTAGCCTTTGGCAACAAGTCTTGCTTTGTATTTTTCAATCTCTCCATTAGCATTCTTTTAGCCTTGTACACCCATTTGACTCCAATTGCTTCATGGCCTTTTGGATGAGTTGCTAATTCCCAAGTGTTGTTCTTCACAATTGATTTGATCTCCTCATCCATGGCTTGTCTCCACCTTTTATCTTTCATTGCTTCTCCATAATTTAATGGCTCACTATCCACCAAGAGACAATACAACTCTTCAAGGTCAAGAGTAATTTTAGTTGACCTTTCATAAATGTCTTCTATATCTTTTATCTTACTTGGTCTTTCGCTTGAACTTTCATCTAAAAAAGTAGGTGAAGGAGGAGGTGAAGAAGGAGGTGAAGAAGATGGAGTTGCATCTTGAATTGGTGTTGTGGCCTCTTGATCTTCTTCCAAATATGAAAGGAAATTATAGTTTGTTTCTTCTTAATCCTCCCAATTCCATGTAGCATCTTCATTAAATTCAACATCATGCCTCACCACTACCTATTGTTGCATGGGTTGTACCACTTGTAACCTTTAGAATGTGGATCATAGCCAACAAAGACATGTTTGATGCTTTGATCATCAAGTTTGGATCTTTCTTGTTGTGGAACATGTGCATATGCTATGCTCCCAAAGACACACAAGTGATTAACACTAGGCGTCCTTCCATTCCATGCTTCTAGAGGGGTTAGGTATTTGACATCTGAAGTCGGAGAGCGATTTGTCAAATAGACCGCACAAGAAACTGCTTCAGCCCAAAACTTCTTTAGCATCCTTTTGGATTTTAGCATGCATCTTTCGATGTTCAAATAGTTCTATTCTTTCTCTCGGCTACTCCATTCTATTGTGGAGATCTTAGAACTGTCAATGGACGACGAATTCCATATTACATGCTTCTAGAGGGTTTGGTGTAACACCCCAAAATTTTAACAGTGCGAGTGCATTTTTTTTTTAAAACAGCTTAATAAAATAATATGTCGTAACACAAAACGACAAGAGTCATAAATAATTACATCATATATGCAAACAAGATAAGATAGTTTTTGGGACAACAATCAGTATACAAATAGAAAATATACCAGCGCTATGAGACCTATCAGACATCGCTCATACCCCTGGAGTATTCTCAGCAGACACCTGCACAGAAGTATTGTTCTAAGAATGACCCACCAAAAAGTCAATTGTCAAAGTATGTCATAGATACAGTCATCCTAAAACAAAATGAGTACAACCACCAAAAGGAAGACACTAAGACCCTATACAAGGAAAAACTAATATGATCATCCACTAACAACTACAGTAACAAGGGTGACCTCCACACACCATACAAGTTCCTTTTGACGCTGTACCTCTCCTCGAAGTAACTTATTCCTCCCCATCAGCCATAGAGGGATTAGTCTCCTTAGAAGTCAGGTCCACCCACGAGAAATAACTGCCCCAACTCTCCTACTTGTCCTCGCCACTCTCCCCGTATATGTAGCTCTGCTTGAGATGGGGTTGTTGGCCCAAGCAGTCGGCGAGTGCCGGTCAGGGAATTCTAACGAAGTTTCCGTTGTCAAGGTAACAGTCGATAGAACGAACTCGGGTATCATCTAAGGGCAAAACCCAATTTCCACAATAATGTAAAGGGTCACCAACCAAAATTAACAATTAACATTTAAGAATTATGACATGAAGACAAACAATAAACACTTAGCAGTAATGGCATGATACCAAACAGTAACAGAGCACGTATATACATATATCATATCATAACAAACATGACTCGCATGCCAAACACCTTAATGCAATGCTTATATGTCAGTGCACATGATTCTGGAATTTCCAAATCCTCATCAAGGGGTGTAAATCATAAATGTACCGCCTATCACAGACCAGTACTAATTACTGAGGTGCCACCTATCACAGATCAACACCATTTACCAGAGTGTAGTCTGTCATAGACCTACACGACTTAAAATCCTCGTAAGGATAAGATGGATCAATCAACTCATGGAACCATCCCGTGGCCCATCACGATCACCACTAATTATGAAATGCATGAGCATACTCTGACTTTTTCACAACAATTATTATGTAAATGTAGCTATTAAAAGACTCCCCTTTTAATACTCATTACACACTAATAAATTTTCATACTTTGCAAAGCATACTCAAGACATATTCTCCTCAATAAAATTCATAACATGTAGCAACACGTATTATCACTCAAGAATGCATAATCACATCAATATTAATCATCACATATTCACACATCAATCATACATCAATCACACATATGAGGTCCCTATGTGCAAACTAAAAATTTGGAAGGAACCATTACCTTAATTGTAGCTTTTTCAACAGTTATCACTACTACAATCAAACACAACGAAAAGTCTCGCTCGTGCCGACACCTTCAATCAAATAGTGTTTGACTTAGTCAAATTAATCCCTGAAACTTTAACTACCTTACAAACCCTTTCTTACTCCTAACCCCATTAGAGTATATTTCATTAAAAGAGTTTACAACGAGTAAGGACTAATAGTATTATTATCCACAATACACTTTCGACGTATAAAACATATTTTTAGACATTAACATCATTTAATTCTTCAGTGAATTCACTAACAATTATTCGAAACATTTTAAATTATTTTTCTCAAACTTTTTCACACAACCACAAATTTTTCTCAAATTTGTCATAACTCATTTTTTTTCAAATAACTACAATGAAAGTATTTACCTCATAACAACATAATCACACAAAACAAATATCAATGAATATTTTTTCTAGTTTCAAAGTTCTAACTCTTTGAAATATTTTCATCCTTTTCAAAATATATATTTTTCAACAAAGTTTGTATTTTAATTCATGAAACTTGGAATCTTTTAAAAAAAAATTCTAACTCAAGACTTTAACCTTTACTTAATAAACTTGAAACTTTAATTAAAATCATACAAACTTTTCTAAAAATTGAATGTATACATATGCAAGCTTGAAACCACAATTCAATAATTTTCCTTTAATCACAAGTTCAAAAATTTGTTAATCATATGTATACATTCTTGATCATCAACCATAACTACTATTCTTTGAAAAGGCATAAACTAATAAAAATCATTTTTCTTTATTCACCACAACAACATTAATATTTCAGAGTTCTCCCTACAGCTAATTCAGTGCCAACGGCCTCAATTCATTTTCGAGACTCAACGAGCTAACTACATAAACATAAAGATTCATAACAATTTTGTCCACCACCAAAATTTATCCAACCACATCATAATTTCAAAATTAAGTCTTTTTATCATTAAAGTTATATCACTCAATCATTAGAGCACCAAAAATTTGAGTTAATAAAGTACTCTAAACTTTTTCTTTTTAAACTCAGTTCAAGAGTAATTAAAATAGTAACATTTTTAACCCTAAACATTTTAATTTCAATCTAACTTTTTGCTTAAACTCTTTAACTTAGTTAAAATTTGAAAGTTTTCACAACTTTAACAACTCTAAATTTTCTTGTAAAATTTCAACTTCAGTTCAAATTTATTTATTTGAAAATAACTCATTACATAACTCAACCACATTAAAAATCAATTTTTTTTAACCATTACTAACAACATCAATGACAAGGATAAAAATTTTATTTTTAAATAACACACTCAACACCAACATCTCCCTAATTTCACATTATACCAATTTAATCAAACAAAACATTATCTCCCATAGGTTTGAGAGAGAGAAGGAAACTCATTTCACTTTTCTCAACAACAACATCAACAACAACAACAACAATACTAACAACAACAACAACAAGGGATTGGTTAAGAACTCAAAATTTCACTCACATCTCCCTCACATACAAATTTTTTTGAATTTATGAAGGAAGTAAGTTTCTCACCTCAAATAAATTAGCTCACAAGCACCACCTTGTAGAGGGGAGCAACTTTTCTTCCTAACACTTCTTGAAATGAGGCTTTGATCTAGTAGAAAAATGGGAGTTTGTGTTTTTTTTTCAACCACCAACACTATCTTTTTTTTTCTTTCTTTTTTAGCTAAGAAAGAAGGAAGGATGGCAGGGAAGGATGGAGCTGAATGAGAAAAAGCAAGGAGAGGGTCGTTGGCTTCTTTTTTTATTTATTTATTTTTTAATACAAACAAAAAAAATATATATATATATATATATATATAAATATTTAAGTTTTTACTAAAATAGTAATTACATTTACACACTCTTACACACATCACATCACTCACTTCTCAATCTAATTTAATAAAAATATTTACTCTCGTCGCAACTCAAATGACAGATGAATTTATTAGTAACATGTGATATCTTAAAATTTTTATCGATAATAAATTCTCTGTAAGTTAATTAAATTACTCTCTAATAAATAATTTTAATCGGGTTTCCAAATATATATATATATATACATATATTTAAAATATATTACTAACTCTAACAAAATATATTTTTGGTACTTAATTCATAAAATAAAAATTGGGTTAAAGGTCTAAGCAATTCAACACAAAATACACTAAAATTGCATAAATTAGAGTTTAGAAAATTCAGGGTCTTACATTTGGTATTTGACATTTGAAGTCGGAGAGCGATTTGCCAAATAGACCGCACAAGAAATTGCTTCAACCCAAAACTCCTTTGGCATCCTTTTGGATTTTAGCATGCATCTTGTCATGTTCAAAATAGTTATATTCTTTCTCTCGGCTACTCAATTCTGTTGCGGAGATCTTGGAATTGTCAATGGACGACGAATTCCATAAGTTGCACAGAATTCATTAAACTCCTTCGAAGTGAATTCACCTCCTCGATCAGATCTCAAAGATTTGATTTCATGACCGCTCTCCTTCTCAAATGAAGATAGATTGATTGGTCCACACAAGTTGTAGTGGCTTAGTTGCTCTTGATGTGGCTTCTTAAGGGAAACTTTTTCTAGCTTGCTTGCCAAGAAGACAACCTTCACACAATTGATTTGGATGATTGATTGAGGGCATCCCTTTAACCGTATTCTTTTCTCCCATAATTTTAAGTGCACCAAAGTTCAAGTGGTCATACCTCATATGTCAACCCCATGCTTCATCTTGGACATTCATCTTCAAACATTTTGCCTCAATAGTTCTTAGGTTCAAGATAAACATTCTATTTTTCGACATAAGAACCTTAGCAATTAAACTGTTATTTTGATCTCTAAGTCAAAGTTGTTTATTTTTCATGAGAATTTCATATCATTTTTCAAGAAGTTGGCCTAAACTCAAAATATTACTCTTTAATTTAGGCACATAGTATACATCACTAATCAACTTATGGCTCCCATCTTTAGAAGAGATTAGAATCGTACATTTCCCTTCAATTTTCACTTTTGATGAGTCTCCAAAGGAAACATTTCCATTCATCTTTTCATTAAGCTCCACAAGTTTCTCTTTGCATCCACACATATGGTTACTTGCACCATTGTCCAAGTACCATGAACTATTAGCATCTCTCTCTTCTTCCTTGAGTGTTAGCAACAAAGTTGACTTTTCATCTTTGTCAACAAGATTAGCCTCTTCTTCCTCTTGATTAGGAGCATTACGACATTTTAAAGAAAAATTGTCAAATTCATGACAATTATAACATTCAACTTTAGATTTGTCATACATCTTTTCACTTTGATAATAGCCATAACCTCTTCCTCTTCCACGAATTCTTGGTGATGAGTTACTTCTTTCTTCGTAGTTTGATTCACGATTGAAACCTTTTCCTCTTCCTCCTTGGCCACGACCACGTCCTCCTCCTCTTCCTTGTTCATGTCCATGTCCGTTTTGACTATTAAATCATCGGTCATCCTTCAACGAAGTTTTGATCTTGAGAACTTGCTCTAATGGCTCCTCTTGCCATTTCTTCATTCTCTCTTCTTGAGCTTGCAATGAACCTTCTAATTCCTCAAAGGACATTGAGTCAAGATCTTTCGAATCCCCAATAACACACACCACATAATCGAACTTATGAGTCAAGAAACGAAGAATTTTTTCTGCTACACAAACATCTTCTATCTTGTCTCCATATCTTTTCATTTGATTAACAATTATCTTCACCCTTAAGCAATAATCTGAAATTGATTCGGAATCCTTCATCTTTAAAGCTTCAAAATCTCCCTTTAGAGATTGAAGTCTTATCTTCTTCACTTTGTCAATGCCTTGGAGTGATTTCTCCAAAATCTTCCAAGCTTCATTTGAATTTGTAGCATCAGCAACTTTCTCAAACATAGAATCATCCAAACATTGATGAATGAAAGTAAGAGCTTGTTGATCCTTCTTCCTTGTCTTTGCCAAAATCTCTTTCTCAATTTGGGATAATCCCTCTTCATCTTGTGGCTCATCATAGCCTTTTTCAACAATCTCCCATACACCTTGAGAGCCAAGCAATGCTTTCATGAGAAGGCACCATTTTTCATAATTCTCTTTTTTAGAAGAGTAAAGTGGAAAGTAGTGTAATCACGAGTCATCATTTCTCAACTCTCACAACCAAGCTCTGATACCACTTTGTTAGAGAAAGGAAGGTATTTCTAACAGAAAACTCACAATTTGTTTGATGCTTAATGTCAAATACAATGAGGTATTTATAGGTACAAATAGAAAACTTTAAATATATTTCTAGTAGCTTCCTAATTAATACCCACTTCTAGATACTTTCTACATTTTTCTATAATTAAAACACTTCTAGATTCTTACATAAAAATTCTACATAGTTCTAGATTTATCTAATTTCAAATTAGTAATAACAGAATATTCCTTGTTCTTGCAATGTATCAGCAACTGAAGAGGAAGCAGCAGAGGCATACGACATTGCAGCCATAAAGTATAGAGGTGAGAGAGCCGTAACCAATTTTGACGTGAGTCGATACGATACGGTAGCTATATTGAAGACTTCTCTTCCAGTTGGTGGAGCAGCAAAACGCATGAAACCTTCCCAAGAAACAGAGAAGAAATCTCCTATGAGTAGTAGTGAACAACATCACACCACTACGAATGCTACCAACATTTCTACACCCTATGCAGACAGTGACACAGCAGAGTCTGATGCAACTACAACTAATGAAGGCAGAGTACTCACTACAATGCCAACAGCAGCTGAATTCTTTCTGTTATGGCCTCATCAATCCCATTGAATTTTGTTAATTTTCTGTTCTGCTAACAAATTGAAAGTTAGTACCAATTAGCTGTGCCTCTATAATTAACTTTCTTCTTACAAGAATGTAAGATAGTTTTTTTTTTCTTTCTTTTTATTTGTTAGTAAAGCTAGAGAGTTGTGGTCATTGTTAAAAATTGCGATTAATGCAAACCTTGATATTACAGCTACCATAGGACGCTGGATTTTGGAAGCAACACTGCAAAAATGTTTGAACAAATATTGCATGTTGCTTGTTAGCATGATGCGGTAATATAATCATAACCTTTTGTTTTTTTTACATTTCATAGCTTTTGAGATTTTCCTGTAGCTATATAATTGAAATGTAATATCCAATTATGAACTTGTCGCTTTGGGCTATGTTTGGATATTTTTAAATTAGATGAAGCGAATTATACTTTTTTTTTTCTATTTTATTTAAAATTTAAAGTTTATATAAACTCTTTTT
>JBBPBP010000004.1:20039284-20054604 GCA_037974735.1 Cicer chorassanicum
ATTTTTACAGTTTTTAATTTATGCAGTTATATTAAATTTAATTAAGCAACATAAATTTAAATAATCAATCTATAGTAGAAGTGAAATATATATATTTTTAAATCCAATTAATACCTATTTTAGTAGTTATACATCAAAAATCAATTTTGATAGAATCACTTTTATATAAATACAACCAAACATAAATTAATCAATTTACATTCAATTCTCTTTTAATCAAAATTAATTGTGCTAAAATCAACTCTAACTGCCACATAATCAAATTAACATGCACAATAAGTCCTCTCCCTGCACTCTTAAAACTCGTTGTATCCTTAATTTTCTGTTTTTGGTATTTTCAACAATAACTTTGAGGCCATTTTTTGTCTAATTAATTTGAGTGGTAAAATTTAACCTTAATTAGCTGGTTCAATGGATCTGCATGCCGTAAAGTATTGTTTACTTAATTCAGAGTTGTATGTTCAACTGTATTGAAATCA
Organism: Cicer chorassanicum; assembly: GCA_037974735.1. Lineage (NCBI taxonomy): Eukaryota > Viridiplantae > Streptophyta > Magnoliopsida > Fabales > Fabaceae > Cicer > Cicer chorassanicum. Next base: position 20,039,764 of record JBBPBP010000004.1, read on the forward strand.
ACTTATTAATTCATTCTTTGATTCGATTATTTAATTTATTCAATAGTGGCTTGCTCTTCTGGAATGATTGTAGTTAACATTTACATTAAAAGCTACTTATATCCCAACTGTGCTGGTCAATTATGCCGATCATGGTTTCGTCCATTCAAGAGATCAGCTTGATTTTTTTTTTTTTAGCTTGATTTTTTTTTTAGCTTGATTTTTTGTTAAGTGACGCACCGCTCACACATTTAAATATAAAATACCACAATTTTGATATAATCATATTAATCATTTTTTTAATACAAGGATTAAAGTGTAAAAGAATTACATGATAAAATTAGCAACTAGTTATATTCACACTTAAAAACTACATTATTTGCGGCACTCAAAAAAATATATTAGAATAAAAAATCTAATTTTTTTTTTAAAATTAGACCAAAATCTAAGAAAACAAGTATAGACTGCCTTATTAAAAATATTACCTTGAAAGTCCAAATGATAAAACCAAGGCGAAGGAAAAAAAGAGTGCAATGCAACAATATAGACATCATGATATTCAAGGACATAACCTAAGAGAAACATTAATGAAAGTGGAAAATGAAAGACTATACTGATTACGGTAAAAGTCACTTCAAATACAATGAAGTCGCAAATCTCAACGAGTATAAAAACCAATATTAGCAAGTTTGACAGCACACATGTTGTCTTCCCTATAAATATGAGAAACGTGTAACTGCATTTGTCTTGTAAGAAATACGCAATTTAATCATCTTGTCTTTAATTTTCAAATGACAAAATTAGTATTAGTGAAAGATTGAATAACTAACAAAGAATCACACTCGATCTAAAGACAAAGCCAACTATTTTTTTAATCTTAAAAATAGATTGTAAATTCTATCATAATTAATTCACACAACTGTGAAGTCCTGAATTTGAGTCCGGAACAAGACCTCTAACCAAACAATATCAATATTTGTCAGTTGAGTTAGAATTTAAACACAGACAAAGTCAACTTTTAAAGTGGACGATCTCAATAACATACATTGTAGCAAAAGTTCAACATGAAACAATGTAAGATGCATAACCATATTTCTTAATACACTTCATATATAAAAAAAAAAGTTACTAATTATATTTTTTTTCAAATGTTATTAATTAATTTCATACGGGTATTTACTAATTTAAATATAAAGTACCACCATTTAGACATAACCATATTACTTAAAACACTTCATAAAAAAAATTACTAATTTTTTCCAAACAAAATGTTCCTAATTAATGTGAGATAATCATATGAATTTTATGTGAGGAATGAAAAAAATCAATTCATCTGGTGATCAGTTGTAAGATTCAAACTCGATACTGTTGAATTTACAATTATCACACAACGGACCAACCATTTACACTAAATCTTGATGGTTAAAATGTATCTTTTAACTAAAACTTCATACATAATAAAATATTTAAACCTTAATTATTTTATGATATCAGAGGTTATTATGAATTAATTTTAGGGATTTGATTATTGGGACGTAAGTACAAATTCACAATATTTTTTTTTTTCTGTACAGAGTAAATTTTGCAAATTTAAGCTCTCCCCTGAAGAATTAGTCTCCTTTTCGATTAGGAGGTTAGAAGAGATTAATGATTATATGGAATTTAAAAAAGGTATTTGTCTAAAATTAATTTCTCTTGGATTAATTAAAAGACATAATTACATGTCCTCCTTGGTGACAAATAAATATAGAAGTGTTAAATGTTTTTTTTTTGTACCTCATTTCCTAAAACATGTTTAATTTGAACTTTCTAATAAGAAGATAGAAATGCTTTCGAAGAGAACTATTGTAAAATACTAACTAGGGATGATATATTTTGGAAAATAATAACAAGAAGTTCTTATAACATTCTCATCGTTTCCAAAAATGCAAACAATTGTTCACTTTAATAGTCACATATCTAATTGTTAACAATTTTAAAAAATAAAAATAAAAAATATTTTTTAGAAAGTAATCGAACCCTAATTTATTTTTCTTCGTTTATAGCCTCTATATTAAACAACAGTGTGGTTTTAGTCTCTGATCAATTTAAGGACAAAAGACAAATAAAATTTGGACTATAAATCAAAATATAATTAAGCTTGTATAAAATAAGAAAATGTCATTTGTTCTTTTGCTGTAGCATATACAAGAAAATTCCACCTGCAACTGAAACATTGAGTGATTCATATTCTCCTGTCATTGGAATGCTCACAAGCTCGCATGCTTGCAGAGATTTTTCTGAAAGGCCACTTCCTTCACTGCCTAAAACCAAACATAGTGGTGCATCTGATATGGATTCACAGAAGCTTGGAGAAAGTAAACAGACAGGTTTGATCAACCCTTCATTCTCGGGATGCCCTGCAAGCAACTTCATTTGGAATTCTTCTTTGAGAGACTCCAGATGATTCCATGTTCCGGAAACAATAGGGAGCTGAAAGGAGGCACCTCGGCTAGCTCGGAGAGCTTTCTCGTTGAAAGGATCACAGCATCCAGGAAGCAGAAAAACTCCATCCTGTTAATAATAGCCATTAACTACTTCATGCTTTTTAATAACAATTGAAATAGAAATTACAAGGATATATAGTTTTTAGAATATGTTGAAAATGTTTCAATATAACATTATTATATCTGAAAAAAAAAAACATTATTGTATCTGAGTTCAGATCATATCTAAAAATTCATAAATGAGCTAAGGAGTGACTTGTATTACAGCCTTTGATATGTTCTTCTGAATTCTGTCTGTATTATTTCTCTCTTAGCTCTCTGCAAACAGCACTCTTCTAGAATGTTGCCTGTAGCTTGCAACTCCTCTTATAAGTTTAGTTAGTTGCAACTATATCTCTAACTGTAACACAGTTAGAGATTCTTTGTATATATAACACAATTGTGGAATAGCCCTATTCAGAATCATATTGAATAAACTCAGACATTATTCAACTAAATTCGGTAAGACCTTCTCTCTGAATTCTTACTCTATTTCTCTCATCTTCCTACACTTTATCTTGGTTTCTCAGTTCCTAACATACTGCACCATCTTCATTCTGTTCTTCATGGGCATCAGTACCATCTAGATTCTAGAGGCTCAAATAGTAATCAGTATCTTCTTCCATCGGGTACCAATTGACAAGGACTAGGTGTTTTTTATAGCACTAAATAGAAATAAACCAAATCATTTCAATATACACAAGAATATGACAGGTATTGCTTCAGAAAATAGCAATTACAAAACGAAAAAGAACAGCTTTATTGATGTGCTCCTCTTCCTTGAATTGAGTAAACAGAAATACAGAAGTGTATGGATCACCTAGAGCAGCTGCATGGTGCAGAAGCTATGGAAAGTGGAAACAACTTGATCTAAAAGAGATAAATTTTCTCTCACTAGATCTAACGAGCATACAGTTGTCAGACCAAAGGAAACAGAGCAATACATAGTGTATTATACTATTCAATTTTTAAATTAGAAGTTCTCATTGAGGAAGAAAATGAGGTTGTAAATTTGTTCCATTTGACTGTTAATGCAAATAGAGATCATAATCATACATACATACATACATACACCAATTTAAAAGGATGGTGAATAATATTAACCTTCTACAGGTTTTTTTAAAAAGGGAAACTACAAAGAAAACATCAACAACCAGTTAAAGCTGGTCAATATTCTACAAATAAGAACGATCGGTGAGAACGTATAGATTCGGCTACTCATAGATGAGAAGATGTGTTCCAATACAGTGAAGTCGGTCAAACATAACCATAGGGAAAAAAAGATTGCATACATAACAAAATGATCAGAGTATAGAAAGCACATAGGAATGGAGGATAATAGCTTACCCATCTGAAGGCCACAGCTGATCTGAGCATTGTACCGAGGTTACCAGGATCCTGCAGTGAACAATTCTTAATAAATCAGCAATGACACATGAATCTTCTGAAACTCATAACATTATTTTGGTTTTGGCCTTTTGCAATATTGACATAGAAATTCATATGAACAAATAATTAGTTCTCCAACAAAAATCCATGAATATTCTGCTCCATAAACATATATTTCCTAAATGATTTATGTAGTATGAGAATATAGATTTTAGAGCAAAAGTAAAAATTCTGTCAAGTGTTTGATTAAAAATTTCACAGCCTGGCTAGCATAAATAGGCCCTTAAATTTTCTTTTTATAAGAGAACAACGATTAAACATAATCATATAGGGTTTACAATAATAATTACTTTAGAAAGTAAATAGGGCTATACACTCTAAAGAACCTCACAAGATGACTTCATTGAAAAAGAATCAGTATTGACCAAACAAGCGCCAAATAAGGAATGGAGTGCTTCCTTTCAATTGAGAAATTAACATCGACAATATCAGATGGAAAAATTTTCAAAAAGAAAAGGGTTAAATCTAGAAGAGACAATTAAGAGTCACCTGAATCCCATCAAGGACTAAAATCCGATGTGCAGAAGAAAACCACTTCCGGCAGTGCTTTTGATCGTCATCCAAGTTTAAAAAACTGGCAGGAAATTTCATAAGAGCGATTGCATCAATTGAATCAGTCGACTGCAGACCTGAAAGCTTTCTCATCACTATGGAGTTCACACGCACAATAGAATCAGTGGATCCATCCAACCCATTAGGAATTTCAGCTTTATCAGGAAGAATTAAACAATCCATTGTAACATTTTTATCTTGTGACGACTCTTGAAACCTGTAGATTTCTCTGTATATAACAAACTTATGTCAATCATCGATGTAGTTTTATTAATAGTTTTAGTCGCACATGTCTTTTTACTTACAGTCAGAGAAATAAAGAGTGATATAAAAAATAGTTAACTCTATGCTAATTGCTAACTAAGTAAAAGAGAGATGAATTAGGTCATTATGCCATTGAAAATTGTAATTTTGTGCACATTGATGTGAAAAAGGGATCCTGATATGTAGATAAGGACACAAGATCAGAATATGAACAGCAAACAATTCTTAGTTGAGTAAATAGTCACTTGGGTCCTTGAGTTTGCCTGGAGCTGTCAATATAATTCTTGGATGTATCAAAATTAAAAAACATCCCCAAACCTATCATTCACTAGTTAATTTGGTCTACAAATGTGTTTTGTTTGCTAATTTGGTCCTCGAATATGTCTTCCAGTCCATGAAATTACTAACAGAAGACACATTTAGGGACTAAAACAACACCATCATAGACATGTAGAGAGTAAAACAAGTGTTTAATCATTCTTAGTTACAATTCCAAACCCTCGTCCCCAAGACATAGTTTAACTGGTTGAGCTTGGACACTCAAAAGGAGTTCAAACCCTGACTATTAACATTTGTCTATCCAAAAAAATAAAAAATAAAACATAAAAAAATTCCAAACACTCCATAACTTTTTAAACAACTAATAAACTGCAAGCATTAAACAACAAGGATTAATTCTTGTCACAGAAAGAAAGGAACAAAAGAAGAAGATATAGAGAGAAAAAAGTAGAGCTCATTCTTTCAAACAGCATAGCTGCAAACAAACTTGCACACTTATGCATGAACTTCAAGGCCATCATCAAACTAACAAGCAATAATGCCAAAACAACATTTTTTTTATTGAAATTGTGAAAGCTGGTCAAAATAGTCCCTGAATTTATGAATTTAACGAGCGTCAGTCCAAACAAGGTGACATTGATCTAAGATCCACATAGAAGTCCACATTTTCATTTAAGATGCCACATTATTATAACTTCTAAGGCTAGAAGTTAACTCAGGAATCATTTTGACCGATACATAAAAGTTTCGTCAATGTAATTGTCAACTTATAAAATTGAATGACTATTTTGACCTATGCTCAAAATTTCAAAAACCAATTTTCCTATTCACTCTACAAAATTGATTCTCAGCAGTAAAAACATCACAATAATAATAATAAACGGAGTAAAAGAAAATTAGAAGAGATGATGAGAGGAGAAGAATGGAGGAGACCTAATAGGTGTAGAGCCGACAAGAAGAACAGAGGCATGAGAGCGACGATAAGAAGAACTGTTGCGGAGTTTGAGGCAGTGTTTCACAAATGGGTTTGAAGGACTGGTTATCAGTTTCGAATTATCGCCACGCGTCGCGTCGTGAGAGGTTCGTTGTTCAATTGGTTGTGGTGGTGGTGGAGTGACCGAAACTCTTGTTGGCTGAATACACCGCGTTCTGTGTGTTTGAGGATAGAAAACAATACCAAATTGAATGTTGCTGTAGCATTGCATTTCGGTTTTTGCCTCCCAACTCTGCCACCGCTCTTTATCACTTTCTTTTTCTTTTTTCGCAAAGGGCGTTGTTTCTCATTTTATTTATTTATATTATATCAAATAAATAAAATAGATGTATACCTCTGCGATTAGAAATATAAAATTTTGAAAACTTTCACTACACTTCTCAAAAGAAATTTTACCACCGTAAATAATGAGTACAAATTGCCTTAAGCAGGGACGGAGCAATGTATATCTCTACAGTGGCTTCAGCCATATATAGACATATACATCAACAAGATACAAACGTTAAGTTGCAACCAGTAAAAAATAACCATTACGTCACAATATTTATGTTTTTATAGTGCATAATATTTATTTAGTCATTTAGGCATTCACCAACAACATACTCTCTTTCTCTTATTTCCATAAATGTAACATAAGTTTAGATAATTTATTTTATGTTTAATATTTTTAAATATTTATTAAATGTTTAATTAATACAAATAATCTTAAAATAATCTATATTGAAGGATAATATTTCTAAATTATTATATACATCTTGTTGTGTTTATAATAAAAAACTGAAGTTTATTCTTTTTTCATAATTTATAATTTTCAATTTATTTTTTTATCTTTCTCAATTCTAAATAATTATTAAGCTGATTTAAAACTTGACCCTACAGACTTGCTCCGCCCATAGCCTTAAGAATATTTCCTCTATTTCTGTATTTAAGCGCAAAAAAGAGAACACATATTAAAGAATAAATCAATTTTTTATTGTGAATAGAAAATAAATAAATCAACTTTCAAGATTACATTTAAAATACTTTGTAAACATAAGTATATTAATTATGACATTAAAAATAGGAGTGGAAAAATTTAAATTAAATAAAAAAATATTATAAAAATAATAATATTTAATATAATAAAAATTGTTGAAAGTTGTTTATATAAATCATAAAAGCCAATTTTTTTTTTATTTATATTCGAAACTGGAGTGACTATAACTAGGGTTGGACAGAAAACTGGGTCCGCCAATTATCGTCCGGCCCGAACCGGATGAGGGGAATTGGGCGGGTTGGATTGGCTTTGACGAGTCTGGCAGACAAAAATTTAGGGTTCAAAGGGGTAGAAACGGGCAGGTTCCGGTCATGGATTTAAGACCGCCGGTGACCTACTCGCCCGAATATGGATTTAATTATTATTATTATTATTATTATTATTATTATTATTATTATTATTATTATTATTATTATTATTATTTATAATTTTTGATATTGGGCCAAATATTTATCAAGCTCAATTTGATCCAACCCAACCCTAATTTCAACACTCACATACAACCACACCATCACCAAATCCTACTTTCAACCTCTCTAAGTTCTCTCTTCACTCACACTCACACACAAAACTCAACACTCTCACATGTCATAACAACTAACCCTAATCCTCTAAAGTCTCAACGACGGCCAACATCTCTTCTTTCTCCTCCAAGTTGTTATCACTTACTAATTCTACTCATTAATTTCTCATTCTACACTTTTCGGACTCTTAGATCTTGTTTTTAAAAAATGCATTTTTTTTCATCTTTGTTGTTTTAAATTTGTCGATCTTGTTCTAATCTCTTTTGCAATCGTTCTTCTCTTTTTTTTTGTATAATGATTTTTATTTCTTTTTATCATGATTGAGGTTTTGAGATTGTTATTAAATTTTTTTTATATTTATTTACTTTTTTTTATCTACTAATTTTTATTTATATGACTAACTTTAAATTGTTTGTTTCTGCATTTTCTAGATTTGTCTCTGCATTTTTCAAATTTGAGAAGTAAAGTATATTATTAAATTTATTTTTCTGTTAATTTTTAGATTTATTGATTTTATTTCATATAACTAATTTATTTTTTGTTTCATTTTCAGGTTTCCATATCTGCAAGGTAATATTTTTTTATTTATATTATGTTTATGTTATAATATTTATTGGTTTGCTTTTTGTTATAATATTTTCTATGCATATTAATATTAATGATTTATAACCACCATTTTTGATGTTCTTGGCTTGTGGCTAGGAAAGATGGATTACCGAGCTAGAAATAGTAGCAAGCAAGGAGTGGTTGATGCTATTTTCTATTACCAAAGTATGCCCATGAATGGATAATTTATATTAAGTTTACATCTCACATGATAGTTAAGATTTATAAACATGCTTACATCTCAACCTATAAATTGTATATATTAATGGTGCTTCAATGGTTATTTTTTTATCTATAACATCTAAAAATTAGAACTATAGAATGTTTATTACAAAAGAAAATTGGGACAAAATTGCTCAATTTTAAAGGAAAAATTAAAATAGTTAATTAAACAGAAATTCTTGACAAAAAAATAAAATTAAAAAAACGACTTTTTAATTTAAAAATTACCTAAAAATGAATGGACAAAAAAATAGTTAAGACAAAAAAATGTCATTGGACTAAAAAACTAAATGCCCATAAAATCAAACTCAAATGAAACCACCAGTCAATCCGTGATCTGTTTTACCCGTTACCCGCCTAAATTGGAAATCCCTGACCTGTTTTACCCGTTACCCACCTAAATGGGATTACCCGTTACCCGCCTAAATCGGATTCTTTATTAGGCGGAACTGAACCTGTGTATTTCCGAACCCTCCCTACCCGACTCGTTGTCCACCCCTAAGTATAATTGTACCATCCTAGCTTTGATTAAGAATATATGCAAGGTTGCCAAAAAAAACAATAATGAAATAGTTTAATACAACATAAATACAAATTTAGAATTTAGGTTAAGTTATGAAGCAAATCAAAGAACTTAATTACATATAGTATCCATACTACCACATACTTGTCTAGCTTAGTTTAGGGAAGAATCGGATGAATACTTGGAAATTAACCCCTTTTATTGTTTAATTTACCAAGAAGCATTGCACAAACAATGAAAACATTTAATTCCACAACGTACGCCAAAGAACTTCACCAATTAGTTCATGATGTTGAGTGTTTTAGTATTTTAGATAAAAATATCCAAAATGTCCTAAATATTGATTTGAAGTACATAACATATTTCCATCAATAGAGACATTTTATAGCTCAAAATAAAATGAACAGATTCATAAAGCAAAGACCCATTCATAAAACCTCATAACAACAAAAAATTAAAAACATACAACATAACAATGAAAATTAACTCATGGAAGCATTGACTTTCAAAGCTGTGAAAACAGCTTCATATGATCAAAAAACATACTATTACGGACTCGTTTGTTTTAAAAAAATTAAAACACTACGCCAAAAATGACATTTTATAGCGCGTCTTTTACCGCGCTTATTAAATACAAGCGCTGTAATATAAATTTTTAAAAATAACGGAGGCTACAACAGCGCTTTTTCTACAAGCGCTGTAAAAAAAGCGCTGTTGTAGGGTCATATAGGGTCAGAAAGCGCTATCACATAGCCTTTTACAGCGCTTCTTCAGAAAGCGCTGTAAATCAAGCGCTATTGCATAGGCTTTTACAGCGCTTTCTGAGCGCTTTAAAATAAAGCGCTGTAAAAGCCTTGCGCTTTGTGTCATTGGTTGACCTATTACAGCGCTTTTTAGACAAGCGCTGTAATAGGCTTGCCCATTAAATTTTTATAGGACCTATTACAACGCTTATTTAGAAAGCGCTGTAAAATCATTCATTTCAAAGAAGCGTTCACTTTAAGTAAATAAAATCAAATTTAAAACAAATTTAATACGTTGTCAAAACCCTACGAAATCTCATCTCCCCTCCCCTGCGAACCCCTCGTGTGCGCCCATCTACAAATTGATTTACTTCTTCCTCCTTTAAAACAAATTGATCATCAACGTTGTCTCAGGTAATTCAAATTTATTTTATTTATTTGTTGTTGTCACTAATTCAAACTGATAAATTGTTACATGATATAATTTGAAATTGTTACATTGTTACATGAAATTGTTACATGAAATTGCTAAATTGTTACATTGTTACATTTGTTACATGAAATTGTTACATTGTTACATGATCAAAAACTTGAAATAATATTGTTTATTGTTATTGATATAATTTGTTACTGATAAATTTTATTTATAATATATCAGACTGATATAGGTCATAATATATCAGAATTAAAATCATGCTTACTGATATAAATTGTTACATGATATAATAGGGTTTCTGATAAATTTTATTTATATGTGTATTATCAATATATATATATATATAGGTCATAATATATCAGACTTGAAATCATGCTTATTGTGTAACTGCATTTATATATATAGGTCATAAATGGACCGGAAATGGATGTCTGCTAATCGATTGACAAAAGAGTATAAAAATGGAGTGAAGGAGTTTATTGAGTTTGCAGTGATGAATGCAAAAGATCCAAATAGAGTCGTTTGTCCTTGTTTAAAATGTTGTTTTGGAAAACGCATTAGAGCAGATGAATTGGAAGGACATTTAGTATGGTATGGAATTGATCAAAGCTATACATGTTGGATAAGACATGGTGAGAAAATCAATGATAATACTCGCACAGATACATATGTTTCAACTGATTTCGACACAGACACATATGAGCCAGACCGAGTTGAGGAGATTGCAAAAGCAGTTGAAGAAGATCTTTGTGATTGTCCTAAAATGTTTGAGAGCTTGTTGAGTGATGCAGAGAAACCATTATATAATGGTTGTACTAAATTCACAAGACTTTCGGCGATACTAAAGTTGTACAACTTAAAAGCGAGTAATGGATGGTCTGATAAAAGCTTCACAGAATTACTAACCCTCTTAAAAGATATGTTGTCAGATGATAATGAACTTCCCAGTAGAACCTATGAAGCTAAACGAATTTTATGCTCTATTGGTATGAGTTATGAAAGGATTCACGCGTGTCCTAATGATTGCATTTTATTTCGAAATGAATATGAATTACTAAAGGCGTGTCCGAAATGCAATGTATCTCGATATAAGAAGAAAGAATCTACTCCAGCAAAAGTCGTGTGGTATTTTCCTATAATACCAAGATTTAGGCGCATGTATCGCAGTGAAGAAGATTCAAAACACTTGACATGGCATGCAGATGAAAGAATTAGAGATGGAAAGTTACGACACCCTGCAGATTCTCCGCAATGGGCAAAAATTGATCACGAGTATCCTGAATTCGGGATAGAGTCGAGAAATCTACGCCTTGCACTTTCTACTGATGGAATGAATCCACATGGTCTTCAAAGCATCTCACACAGCACGTGGCCTGTGATTTTGTTGATTTATAATCTACCTCCATGGTTATGTATGAAGCGTAAGTTTATGATGTTGTCTCTGTTAATTTCTGGACCCAAACAACCGGGGAATGATATCGACGTATACTTGGCTCCTTTAATTGAAGATTTAAAAATTATGTGGGAGACAGGTGTAGAAGTCTATGACGGGTATAAGAAAGAATGTTTCAATTTGAGGGCTATGTTGTTCGGCACAATTAATGATTTTCCAGCATATGGTAATTTATCAGGATATAGCATTAAAGGTCAGTGTGCGTGTCCTATATGTGAAGAGAGTACAAATTGGATGTGGTTGAAACATTGTAAGAAGAATGTATTTCTTGGACATCGTAGATTTTTACCTTATAGTCATCAGTATCGTGGGTGGAGAAATGCATTCAATGGAAAATCAGAGGAAGATAGAGCTCCTGTAGCATCGACCGGATATCAAATACTTGAGAAGGTACAAGGGTTGACCAATAAATTTGGCAAACCTTTTGCGGGAGAGCTGGTCAAAACTGGGTGGAAGAAAAAGTCAATTTTCTTTGAATTGCCATATTGGAAGTCATTGTATGTAAGACATTTTCTCGATGTGATGCATATTGAGAAAAATGTATTTGACAGTGTTATTGGTACGTTACTCAATGTACCAGGAAAGTCTAAGGATGACATCAATGCAAGATTGGACTTGGTCGATATGGGAATAAGAAATGAATTGGGTCCCGTAAAGAAAGGAAATCGCACATATCTACCTCCAGCCGCTCATACTCTATCTAGAAAGGAAAAAATTGTTTTGTGTAAATTTCTACATGAAGTTAAAGTTCCAGAAGGATACTCTTCAAACATTAAAACTTTAGTTTGCATGAAAGACCTCAAGTTAAAAGGTTTGAAGACCCATGATGCTCATATTCTAATGGAGCATTTGCTACCAATAGGTATACGTTCAATTTTACCTGAAAAAGTTCGCCGAACCATAACTAAATTATGTTTCTTCTTCAGGGAAATTTGTAGTAAAGTGATTGATCCTCAGAAATTACCGAGATTGCAGAGGGAAATTGTTGTTACTTTGTGTGAGCTTGAAATGTACTTCCCGCCCTCGTTTTTTGATATAATGGTTCACCTTACTGTTCATCTTGTTAAGGAGACACAACTTTGTGGGCCAGCTTATATGAGATGGATGTACCCGATAGAACAATATATGAAAATATTAAAAGGGTACGTAAAAAGTAGAAGTCGACCAGAAGGTTGTATTGCTGAACGGTACATTGTTGAAGAAGCTGCTGAATTTTGTACTGAATATCTATCAAATGTTGAATCCATAGGGCTTCCCATGTCTCGTCATTCGGGAAGATTATCAGGAGAAGGGATAATTGGAAAGAGAATAATGACTATAGCAAGGACAGAATGGGAGCAGGCACAATTGTATGTTTTGCACAATGATGATGAGGTTCAGTCGTATGTTACAATACACATGGATCAATTATCTAGTTTGAACATGAATTGGAATCAAAATTGGATAACTCGAGAGCACAATCGAAGTTTCATAACATGGTTAAAAAATCACATAAAGTCAAAGTTTGATGTAGACCCCGGATCAATTTTCACAGAGATTGAGGTGGCTAGCAAATGGTCCGAGTTTACATGTCTTTTCTTACACCGGTTATGTAATTAACGGCTACACATTTTATACAAAAGAACAAGATGATCAAACAACTATGCAAAATAGCGGAGTCACTCTCGTAGCTGAAACGATGCATATCTCAAGTGCAAAAGACAAGAACCCAATATATGCAAATCTATCATATTTTGGGGTTATCGAGCGCATATGGGAGCTAGACTACACAATGTTTCGTGTTCCTATTTTTGGTTGCAAGTGGGTCGATAATAATAATGGCGTTCGGATTGATGAGTCAGGGTTCTTGCTTGTCGATTTTAATAGGGTGGGATACAAAGATGAGCCTTTTATTTTAGCGTCGCAAGCTCAACAAGTGTTTTATGTCACTGATCCTGCGGATGATAAATGGTCCGTTGTCCTATTGACCAATAAAATAAGTGATGATAACAATAATGATGAAGATGTTGGTAATGATCTTTTCTTTGCAACATCACAACCACATGAAATTGGTTCAACTGATGATGGTTTATATCTTAGAGATGATCATGATGAGGGAATTTGGATTAATCCATCGTTTTGTATCATTAATGGACAAACAAATGTGAATCTATCCAAGAAAAGAAGAAGGGCATCTTAATGTGTTTTGGTATTTTGGTATTTAATTATGTATTTTGGTATTTATGTATTGGACAAACAAATGTTTTGGCATCATTAATGGATCTGTATGTAATTGGACAAACATATTGAGCATTTTGGTATTTATGCTTATACTGTATGTAATTGTATACTCAACTTATACATGTAATTTAGAAAAAAAAATTAAGTTCAAGTTATACACAATTTAGCTTGAACTTGAGTTGATCAGTTAAACACAATTTGGAAGAAATAAATTATTACAGGGCTTATGTAAAACTAATTTAACTAATTTGGAATAAAATATATTATTATAGGGTTTAGGGTTTAGGGTTTATTGGACAGGGCTGTAAAAGGGCTCACGAATTAAGCGCTGTAAAACAAAGAGTCATTGGACATGATAAAACAAAGAATTATTTCATACATAGAACCCTATTAGAGCGCTTTTCTAAAAAAGCGCTGTAATATGGCTAAAAAATAAAATAGGAAGGTCTTTTACAGCGCTTTCCACACAAGCGCTGTAAAAAACAACATTTGGACATGGTAAAACAAATAGTCATTTAATATATAGAACCCTATTAGAGCGCTTTTCTAAAAAAGCGCTGTAATATGGCTAAAAAATAAAATAGGAAGGTCTTTTACAGCGCTTTCCACACAAGCGCTGTAAAAGGGTCTTTTTAAAAATAAATTAGGAAGGTCTTTTACAGCGCTTTCCACACAAGCGCTGTAAAAGGGTCTTTTTAAAAATAAAATAGGAAGGTCTTTTACAGCGCTTCCCACATAAGCGCTGTAAAAGGGTCTTTTAAAAAATAAAATAGGAAGGTCTATTACAGCGCTTTTTGACAAGCGCTTTAAAAGGCTTATGAAAAAGCGCTGTAATAGGCTTTTAAAAATAAAATGATGAGACCTATTACAGCGCTTGTTTAAAAAAGCGCTGTAATAGGGTCGTATATATAATAGTAAACCTCTTCAGTTTCATTTACGTAAATTTTTCAGTTTCCTCTGCGCGTTCTCTTTCTCCTTGCGAACCCTACGAACCCTATTATACTATCAGTTTTCCTTGTTTCTTCCTCATTACTTA
>JBBPBP010000004.1:20055129-20072471 GCA_037974735.1 Cicer chorassanicum
TGTATTTTAGGCGAATCTTGAATCGGAAAATCAAGAGGACAACAAGGGAAGTTGCAGGGACATTTTGGGTAAAGTGTTTAATGTTCCTGAATATTCCGGCCGCGTGAGGGGGAAAGGATTTGGCGTAACTCCTAGAAGTTATTTTTCACAAGAGAAGCGCCAAAATCCATCTAACGAGGAAGTATTAGAGAAGATTAGAGTATTAACGGAGCAAGTGGCCCTCTTGGTGAAGACAAATAAAGACAAGCAACTTGCGGACCAACCCCAACGTGAAATTCACATTGAGAGTGAAAACGCAAGTTGCAACGTTGGTCTCAACAGTATTCCTGAGGTAATTAAATTTGCGGACCAGCCCCTACTCATGTATTAATTAACCATTAAATTTTCTTGTTTCACATATACTTATGTATTAATTAACCATTAATTTTAGGGGGTCACTCCATGCTTTCTATACTTATCCTCCCCTACTCATCAGAAGGTCGGAAAGGGAACATTGTGCAATGCTCCGGGCGAAGTATTGCACAACACACCAATTCCTGCGGGCCATGTCAAAGTATCGCGAGTCATTGCTTTGGAACCAAATGCACCGTTGCCTGTACCGGACAACGATGCAGATTTGAATTATTTGGGCGAAGCAATTGGCAGCTACGTGGCATGGCCCAAACATCTTGTCTCCCTTGACAAGGTATGTTTAATTGCTGAATTTTATTTAATTGTTGAATTTTTTAGAATGTTAACTTTAATTTCACATTTATTTAGATTCAAACAAAGTCTAATAAAGGGAATGATAAGAAGATTCCCAGAAATGAAACAGTCACATCGCCCGAAAAGGTTTGTAACTTATTTTGTAAGGTTTGTCATTTTTTCTAATTCAATAAACTAACAATTTATTAACCTCATTTTTTCAGATTGAAACTAATAAACCACCCGCACAGCAAGCCAACAAGCCAGCTGCCGCACCACGACTGGATGTTCGTGGCAAAAATAAAGTCGGCAAACCTCAAAAATTGGAGGGTAATAAAACTGGCAAACTGCAAAAGCTGGAGGGTAATAAAGCGGCCAAAATTGTTGCTGCTAAAAAACTGGTTCGTGTAAAATCAGTTGCTGCTCCTGCTCCGAAAATAAGTCAGCCACGACTTGCTCCATATGGGTCGTCTCTTGACATACAGGCAAAAACAATGGGCAGTGACGATTCACGAATAATAAGCATTGATAAAGATCTATTCGGAGGCGCGTATGAAGAATTTTTTGAAAAAGAGCACATATACGAAATTCTCGACCATAAGGAGCTGAGTGTTACTGTTATGAGCATTTACATTAGGTAAAAATTACTTTTCATCTCATTTATTTGTAATTAATTTAATTTATTGGTAATTAATCTAATTTGAAATTTTTATTGAAGGTTTTTGTATGAGAAGTTCGTGTGCGCGCGCAGATTGTCGAATAGATTTTCATTCTTGTCTCTGCATCAGATTTCCATGCTTAAACACGATCCAGCAAATGTAAATAAATACGTTTTAGATATACTATTAGCAAATAAAGAGAAGGATAAGTTATTCCTCGCAGCATATAATTCAGCGTACGTAATTATATATTCTATATTTATATCTTTTTTAATTTATGAGATCTTATTTTATTAGTTGTTAAACTAAATTTTTGTTGTTGTAGGGCACATTGGGTGCTAATTGCAATCAATGCGACATCTGAAGTTATATACTACCTAGATCCCTTGCACGGCCATTACAACAATCGCCCCGAGTTAAAGACTTTGTTCGACACGTAAGTAATATTCATTTATATTAATATCACATTGATTTATAATCACATTTATTTATTCGATAGTGCTTTACAAGTTTTTCGAGCTCAAAGAGGTGCGACAGTGTCGATGCTAAAGTCAAATAACATAACATGGATTCCAATAAAGGTTTGAAATATATGCTTTTAAATTTCACTTACAATCAATACACAATTAAATAATTATTGACTTATATGTTTTATTTTATAGTGCCCTCGTCAAACTAACAACATCGACTGTGGGTACTATGTATTGCGATTCATGAAGGAGATTGTTGATAAGAATCAAATTTCAATCCCAGAAACGGTACGATATTTTAATTATTTGATTTTTATATATAAATTATGTTTATATTTGATTCTAACTTATTTATGTTCAATTTTTATATCAGTACTTTGACAATTCCGGTCCATCGTATTCTGAAGAAGAACTAACAGAGATAAAGGAAGACTGGTGTCAGTATGTGCTTCAAATGAATATTATTTGATTTGCTGGGAAATGGCAAGCTGTAAGGGATATGGTAGTTATGTGTTGTTTGTGTATATATTAGGTTGTGAATATGAGTAGTTGTATGAAAATAGTGCTGTAATTATACTAGGTTGTGAATATGAGTAGTTGAATGAAAATATGTGTTGTTTGTGTATATACTAGGTTGTGAATATGGTAGTTATGTGCTGTGATTATGAACTGATTGTTGTGAATATTTGTGCATTTGAAAATATAGTGAATCTGTTATTGTGTATTGATTCTGAATACTAGGTTGTGTACTGATTATAGGTTGTGTACTGAATTTGTGAAGTTGTGAATTAGGTTGTGGATACTAGGTTGTGTACTGATTATAGTGAATTCTGGATACTATGTTGTGTACTGATTATAGTGAATTCTGGATACTAGGTTGTGTATTGATTATAGTGAATTTGTGAAGTGATTCTGGACTAAAAGACAGCGCTTTTAAAAAAAGCGCTTTCTAAAAAAGCGCTTCTAAAATTTACAGCATATTTTTTAATAAAAAAAAAAAACACCTTTTACAGCGCTTTTTTGAAAAAGCGCTGTAATAGGGTGTACCTACTACAGCGCTTTTGTGAAAAAGCGCTGTAAAAGGTGCATAACAATGCATCTGGATAAGTGCACTTTTTACAGCGCTTTCTTGAAAAAGCGCTGTAATAGGTGCATAACAATGCATCTGGATAAGTGCACCTTTGACAGCGCTTTTTTAAAAAGCGCTGTAATAAGTGCATAACAATGCATCTGGATAATTGCACCTTTTACAGCGCTTTTTTAAAAAGCGCTGTAATAGGTGCATAACAATGCATCTAGATAAGTGCACTTTTTACAGCGCTTTTTTAAAAAGCGTTGTAATAGGTGCATAACATGCATCTGGATAAGTGCACCTTTTACAGCGCTTTTTGAAAACACGCTGTAATAGGTGCATAACAATGCATTTGGATGTGCACCTTTTACAGCGCTTTTTCAAAAAGCGCTGTAAAATGCGTATAACAAGCGCGCAATATATCCACCTTTTTTACAGCGTTTTTTTTTAAAAAACAAGCGCTGTTATATCCTTTTACAGCGCTGGTAACTACAGCGCTTTTTTTTTTAACAAAAGCGATGTAAAAAAGGTTTTTTCGCGTAGTGAAAATAATGTAATTTTTATTATATTAAAATATTTAATAATAAATATTTCCATTATTAAATTTTAAAATTATTTTTTTAATCAATAATAAATAAATCTAAAGCAATTTCTATTTTTTTAATAAATTATTATAAAATCATTTGTTTAAAATATAAAATCAAAATTACTTTTTAAAAACTTTAGAACATCACAACTAATATAATCTCTCATAGAAGAAATAGTAACAATATAGTGTATAGCTGAAACCCAATAAGCTGGGGCATCGTTGACACACATCATCACCTTGAGCATAGCCATACAAAATATCTTGCAAGTAAAAAGTTGAAATTATAACTACTCATTTGATTCCACTAATGATATTAACACGTAAATACAACAAAAAATAACTTAAGGTGATTAGAGAAATAGTAGGAGTTGCACATGGAACAATGTTCAACCCCTCAATCAATTCCTACTTCTATTTTTGGTGTACATTAAAAATAATTTATCAAAGATAAAACACAAAGCCAACTTGATATTTTTTTAAAAAGCAAATATTTATCGTTCCAAATCCAAATTGATTAAAGAAAAAATGGAGAGAGAGAGAGAATAATTAGTGTTACCTTGGTCAAACTTGATTTTGAAAGGTACCATGTTACAACCAAAATCAAATTTGATTCTATCAAGCAAAATTGTTAGATAATGCATGGTAGTAAATTTCTTTAAAAAAATAGAACTAATCTGAAATAGTTATTAGAGGAAATAATGCAATGGTGAATTTGAGATTGTAGGATTATAATTTGAGTTTATGATGGTGAGTGACATTAAAATAGATGATGTAGTCACCGTAAGTCTGTTTGAGGGATGAAGAAGAGAAGAGATGAAGGAAAATTATGTGTAGAGGAGAGTAGAAGAATTTATTTGCAGAGGCTATTTTAGATTTTTAGGTATAATATAAAACAATAAAATAATAAAATGTAGGTGACCTGCAGAAAATAGCCTTGGATATGCAAAAAAAAAAAGTGCTATTAAAAATTATAGAAGCATTAATGAGTTTTTGTCCACCTTGAGCCAAGCGCAGCAATAACTTCAAACTAATAGTGTTCGTGAGGCAGATGTTGTTAGGATCATGCGGCTGCCATGTTCAGTTGGCTTGTGTTAGACTCAATGATTCATTATAGTTTAGTTAATGCTAGGAATGTACATGGTTAGTTTTTTTAAAAAACTAAATCATATATATTTTAAAATTAATATATAGATTTAAATTTATATCTAAATTTATTATTTAGTTTAAAATTGTTATAAAATTGATTATAAAAGTGGTTATGGTTAAGTAAATTGTTATAAAATTGATTATAAAAGTGGTTATGGTTAAGTAACTAGTTTTTAATTAAACAATCGATTTTAAAATTGATTTTTTTTCAAAATCGGTTAAACTTTGATTATTTTTTAATATTTATTTTTTAAAAATTATTTATTCATAGTTTAAAAATTAGTTATTTAAAAATATCGATTATTAATATTTAAAAATTGATTATTTTTACAAAACGAAAGTTCAATAAAAGACATACATCAACCATACAATTGTTTTCTCTTGTGATTAAAATTGAACATGTTCAATTGCTTATAATAAATTATGACTCAAATTGATTTATTACTAACTTCATTAAGACTACCAATTCTGATTCATAGTAGTTTAATAAATTGTTTATTACCAAAATCGTAGAAAATACAAACATTTGAAAATTTCTTCGATCAAATTTAACAATTACTGCACCACAATAAAACCGTAGAAAATACAAACACTCGAAAGTTTGCTTCCAACACCGAGATGGACACTACCACCACAAGATTTAGTAAATTTAAAAATATCTAAGGGATTTAATATATTAATTTTTATCATGAGCATTTATAATTAAGTTAAGTTTGAGCAATATCTAAATCTCAATACACTATGCAAAAAAACACTTTTTACAGCGCTTTTTTTAAGTCATTTACAACGCTTTTTTTAAAAAAAGAAAGCGTTGTAGTTACCAGCGCTGTAAAAGGATACAACAGCGCTTGTTTTTAAAAAAAAAACGCTGTAAAAAATGTGGATATATTGCGCGCTTGTTATACGCCTTTTACAGCGCTTTCTACCAAAGCACTGTAAATCCATATAACAATAGATGCAGTATTATGACCCTTTTACAACGCTTTTTCACAAAAGCGCTGTAAAAGGTGCACTTATCCAGATGCATTGTTATGCACCTATTACAGCGCTTTTCCAAGAAACGTTGTAGTAGGTGCACTCAATAGATGCATTATTTATGCACTATTTTGCACCTATTACAGCGCTTCTTCAAAAAAGCGCTGTAGTAGGTACATTCTAATGCACCTATTACAGCGCTTTTTTGAGAAAGCGCTGTAAAAGGTGTTTTTTTTTTAGTTTTATTAAATAATATATATGCTATAAATTTTAGAAGCGCTTTTTTAGTAAGCGTTTTTTTTAAAAGCGCTGTCTTTTAATTCAGAATCAGTTCACAATTTTTATTCCAAAATCATTTTCATCTAGAATCATTTCACAATCAGTCAGTAGTACACAACAACAACAAATTCACTATATTTTAAAATGCACAAATATGCACAAATATTCACACACAATCAGTTCATAATTACATATTCACAACAGCTTAGAACTACAGATTCACACAACTACCTATTCATATAACTATCAAATATTATATTCACAAACAGCACACCATATCCCTTACAACTTGCCATTTCCCAGCAAATCAAATAATATTCATTTCAAGCAAATACTGACACCAGTCTTCCTTTATTTCTGTTAGTTCTTTTTCAGAATACGTTGGACTGGAATTGTCAAAGTACTGATATAAAAATTAAACATAAATAAGTTAGAATCAAATATAAACATAGTTTATATATGAAAATCAGATAATTAAAATATCGTACCATTTCTGCGATTATAATTTGATTTTTATCAACAATCTCCTTCATGAATCGCAATACATAGTACCCACAGTCGATGTTGTTAGTTTGACGAGGGCACTATAAAATAAAACATATAAGTCAATAATTATTTAATTGTGTATTGATTGTAAGTGAAATTTAAAAGCATATATTTCAAACCTTTATTGGAATCCATGTGATGTTATTTGACTTTAGCTTCGACACTGTCGCACCTCTTTGAGCTCGAAAAACTTGTAAAGCACTATCGAATAAATAAATGTGATTATAAATAAATGTGATCCTAATATATATATATATGCAAAAAATAAATGAATATTACTTACGTGTCGAACAAAGTCTTTATCTCGGGGCGATTGTTGTAATGGCCGTGCAAGGGATCTAGGTAGTATATAACTTCAGATGTCGCATTGATTGCAATTAGCACCCAATGTGCCCTACAACAACAAAAATTTAGTTTACATAACTAATAAATTAAGATCTCATAAATTAAAAAAGATATAAATATAGAATATATAATTACGTACGCTGAATTATATGGTGCAAGGAATAACTTATCATTCTCTTTATTTCCTAATAGTATATCTAAAACGTATTTATTTACATTCGCTGGATCGTGTTTAAGCATCGAAATCTTATGCGGAGACAAGAATGAAAATCTATTCGACAATCTGCGCGCGCTCATGAACTTCTCATACAAAAACCTTCAATAAAAATTTCAAATTAGATTAATTACCAATAAATTATATTAATTACAAATAAATGCGATGAAAAGTAATTTTTACCTCATGTAAATGCTCATAACAGTAGCACTCAGCTCCTTATGGTCGAGAACTTCATATATGTGCTCTTTTTCAAAAAATTCTCCATACGCGTCTCCGAATAGATCTTTATCCATGCTTATTATTTGTGAACCGTCGTTGCCATTTTTTTTTGCCTGTATGTCAAGAGACGACCCATATGGAGCAAGTCGTGGCTAACTTATTTTAGGAGCAGGAGCAGCAACTGATTTTACACGATCCAGTTTTTTAGCAGCAACAACTTTGGCCGCTTTATTACCCTACAGCTTTTGCAGTTTGCTAGTTTTATTACCCTCCAATTTTTGAGGTTTGCCCGCTTTATTTTTGCCACGAACATCCAGTCGTGGTGCGGCAGCTGGCTTGCTGTGCGGGTGGTTTATTAGATTGAATCTGAAAAAATGAGGTTAATCAAATTGTTAGTTTATTGAATCAGAAAAAATGACAAACCTTACAGAATAAATGTTACAAACCTTTTCGGGCGATGTGACTGTTTCATTTCTGGGAATCTTCTTATCATTCCCCTTATTAGACTTTGTTTGAATCTAAATAAATGTGAAATTAAAGTTAACATTGGAAAAAATTCAACAATTAAATATAATCAATTAAACATACATTTCAATTAATTAAACATACCTTGTCAAGGGGGACAAGATGTTTGGGCCATGCCACGTAGCTGCCAATTTCTTTGCCCAAATAATTCAGATCTGCATTGTTGTCTGGTACAGGCAACGGTGCATTTGGTTCCAAAGAAATAACTAGCGATACTTTGACATGGCCCGCAGGAATTGGTGTGTTGTGCAATACTTCGCCCGGAGCATTGCACAATGTTCCCTTTCCGACCTTCCGATGAGTAGGGGATGATAAGTATAGAAAGCATGGAGTGACCTCCTAAAATCAATGGTTAATACATAAGTATGTGAAACAATTAACTTTAATGAATTTCTTATTTTATTAAGTAATTAATTACCTCAGGAAGACTGTTGAGACCAACGTTGCAACTTGCGTTTTCACGTGAATTTCACGTCGGGGCTGATCCGCAAGTTGCTTGTCTTTATTTGTCTTCACCAAGAGGGTCACTTGCTCCGTTAATACTTTAATCTTCTCTAATACTTCCTCGTTAGATGGATTTTGGCGCTTCTCTTGTGAAAAATAACTTCTAGGAGTTACGCCAAATTCTTTCCCCCTCACGCGGCTGGAGTATTCAGGAACATTAAACAGTTTACCTAATATGTCCCTGCAACTTGCCTTGTTGTCCTCTTGATTTTCCGATTCAAGATTCGCCTAAAATACACATAGGATTAAAAAGATAAGTTCAATAACATTTTGAAAATACAATATTAAAAATATTAAATGATAAATATACTTACACAAAGTTCTATTACTTTTTGTACATTTTCGTTATCAACCACTCCGTCTTTATTTACACGAGCTTCCTTCCACAATATATGACGACCCAACGGTTGATCGGATTGGGTGTCTTGTAGCTATTATCGTTAAGATCATAAACAAAATATTAGTTAGATAGTATAGTTTATAACATACCACATTAATTAAATAAAAGTGATGTTTAATTACTTACAAGTTTTTGCTCTAGACGAGCATATCCCACACAAGATTTCTTGTATGGGTGGGGAATAATTTTTGCCCTCTCGCGATTTGCCTTACTAATATTCTAAATAAAAAAATAACAATCTAGTAAAAATTTAAAATACCCTATGAATATGAATAGTAAAACACAAATGCTAATAAATTAATCACTTACAAAAATTGCAGGGTCGGAACGTTTTGATACGAATGCGCTCCATTTCTCATTTAATATATAATGTTTATATATTTTTGGAGCTTCCGCATTCGTATTTCCTTCACGGTCTTTTAAATAGCAATTAGAGATATGAGATCTAAAACCCCAGTGTATTTTTCCGGCAACTCTGAGCACATAGCTCTTTCTCACCTCATCAAGAACAAAAGCTGACTGCAAACCAAATAAATATATACTTTGAGTAAAATACTTTAAAGCAGTATATTGTAAAATTTATAAGTAATAGGGTGGAGTAAAAAAATTACATGTATATCAGCCCACAATACATCTTTAGCATCCTTCAATGCCTTATCTCTCCAATCATCTATTGTGATTGGTATATTTTGACGAACAACAGCTCCAATATAACTAACAAACATGGAACTGTTGGGGTCAATTGGTTGACCACTCTCATTCCATCCAACCTAATAAACTAATATAGTAAGTACCTCAATATATTAACATCAAACAAGGTAAACAACAAACAAAGTATCGTATAAACGGCAGAAACAAAAAACAACAAAGTATACCTCAAATTTTTGCCCAGTACTTCTTGCTTTTATAACATTTTGCATTATTGTTGCACCACGTTTGACTTGCAGTTCATTTTTCATTTTTCATTCTCCATGTTTATTCTTCACGTTTAACATTTTTCATTTTTGTAAGTCTTAGTGTTGCCAACTTCTTCATTTTGACAATCTAACCCCTTGTTGGTATCCATTTATCTACAACATGCAGTTCAACATCAACATATATGCAGTTCAGTTCAGTTCAACATCAACATGCAGTTCAGTTTAGTCTAAGTACGTAGCAAAATAAGTTAACGTGCATTTTAGTGAAACAAAAAACTAATAATACAATACCTGAAATAGCTCTTTTTAATGCTTAGGGTTACGGGTTCACAGACGAACGGCGCAGAAGACGATAAAAACGAGGACAAACGGTTACGAACGATGGTAGGGTTACCGGGTTCGCAGACGAAAACGAGGATGAAAACGGGATTAGTTGAGGTTTATGATGTTTACGTACGATCGTAGGTGTAGGATGAGAGTAAGTAATGAAGAAGAAACAAGGAAAACTGAAACTCTCGTAGGGTTCGTAGGGTTCGCAATGAGAAGGAGAACGTAGAGGAAACTGAAAAATTTACGTAATGAACATGAAACTGAAGAGGTTTACCATTATATATAAAACCCTATTACAACGCTTTTTTGAACAAGCGTTGTAATAGGTCTCATCATTTTATTTTTTAAAAGCCTATTACAACGCTTTTTTATAAGCCTTTTAAAGCGCTTGTGAAAAACTGCTGTAAAAGACCTCCTTATTTTTATTTTTTTTAAAAGCCTTTTACAGCGCTTCTACAGAAAGCGCTTTAAAATGCCTCATTGTTTTATTATATGCAAACGCTTTGTGATCCTTTTACAGCGCTTATGAAGAAAGCGCTGTAAAAGACCTCCCTATTTTATTTTTTAACCCTATTACACCGCTTTTTTAGAAAAGTGCTCTAATAGGGTTTTATATATGAAATGACTCTTTGTTTTACCATGTAAAAATGTTGTGCGAACCTTTTACAGTGCTTATGAGGAAAGCGCTGTAAAAGATCTTCCTATTTTATTTTTTAACCCTATTATAGAGCGTTTTTATAAAAGCGCTGTAATAGGGTTTTATATATGAAATGACTCTTTGTTTTATCATGTCCAAAGGCTGTGTGAACCTTTTACAGCGCTTATTAGGAAAGCGCTGTAAAAGGGTTCCTTAAATTATTTTTTCATGAGCCCTCTAATAATTTATTTTCTTCCAAATTACCTAAATTATTTTTTCATAAGCCCTGTAATAATTTATTTTCTTCCAAAATAGTTAAATTATTTTTTCTTCCAAATTGTGTTTAACTGATCAAGTCAAGTTCAAGCTAAATTACATGTATAACTTGAACTTAAAAATTGTTTTTAAGTTCAAGCTAATTAGTTAAACTGTTTGAACTTGAACTGATGAGGTCAAGTTCAAATAGTTCAAGCTAAATTACCTGATCAGGTCAAGTTGAGTATACAATTACATACAGTATAAGTAGAAAATTACAAATTAACAGTTCAAGCTAAATACCAATTAAAATGCTCAATTATGGCAGATCAAACAATTAAATTACACATGAACTTAGTTCAGATTACATGGATTATACTATTAAACACATTAAGATGCCCTTCTTCTTTTCTTAGTGGGATTCACATTTGTTTGTCCATTAATGATACGAAATGATGGATTAATCCAAATTCCCTCATCATGATCATCTCTAAGATATAAACCATCATCAGTTGAACCAATTTCATGTGGTTGTGATGTTGCAAAGAAAAGATCATTACCAACATCTTCATCATTATTGTTATCATCACTTATTTTATTGGTCGATAGGACAACGGACCATTTATCATCAGCAGGATCAGTGACAAAAACACTTGTTGAGCTTGCGACGCTAAAATAAAAGGCTCATCTTTGTATCCCACCCTATTAAAATCGACAACCAAGAACCCTGACTCATCAATCCGAACGCCATTATTATTATCGACCCATTGGCAACCAAATATGGGAACACGAAACATTGTGTAGTCTAGCTCCCATATGCGCTCGATAACTCCAAAATGTGATAGATTTGCATATATTGGGTTCTTGTCTTTTGCACTTGAGATATGCATCGCTTCAGCTACGAGAGTGACTCCGCTATTTTGCATAGTTGTTTGATCATCTTGTTCTTTGGTATAAAATGTGTAGCCATTAATTACATAACCGGTGTAAGAAAAGACATGTAAACTCGGACCATTTGCTAGCCACCTCAATCTCTGTGAAATTGATTCGGGGTCTACATCAAACTTTGACTTTATGTGATTTTTTATCCATGTTATGAAACTTCGATTGTGCTCTCGAGTTATCCAATTTTGATTCCTATTCATGTTCAAACTAGATAATTGATCCATGTGTATTGTAACATACGGCTGAACCTCATCATCATATTGCAAAACATACAATTGTGCCTGCTCCCATTCTGTCCTTGATATAATTATTATTCTCTTTCCAATTATCCCTTCTCCTGATAATCTTCCCGAATGACGAGACATGGGAAGCCCTATGGATTCAACATTTGACAGATATTTAGTACAAAATTCAACAACTTCTTCAACAAGGTATTATTCAGCAATACAACCTTCTGGTTGACTTCTACTTTTTACGTACCCTTTTAATATTTTCATATATCGTTCTATCGGGTACATCCATCTCATATAAGCTGGCCCACAAAGTTGTGTCTCCTTAACAAGATAAACAGTAAGGTTAACCATTATATCAAAAAACGAGGGCGGGAACTACATTTCAAGCTCACACAAAGTAATAACAATTTCCCTCTGCAATCTCGGTAATTTTTGAGGATCGATCACTTTACTACAAATTTCCCTGAAGAAGAAACATAATTTAGTTATGGCTCGGCGAACTTTTTGAGGTAAAATTGAACGTATACCTATTGGTAGCAAATGCTCCATTAGAATATGAGCATCATGGGTCTTCAAAACTTTTAACTTGAGGTCTTTCATACAAACTAAAGTTTTAATGTTTGAAGAGTATCCTTCTGGAACTTTAACTTCGTGTAGAAATTTACACAAAACAATTTTGTCCTTTCTAGATAGAGTATGAGCGGCTGGAGGTAGATATGTGCGATTTCCTTTCTTTATGGGACCTAATTCATTTCTTATTCCCATATCGACCAAGTCCAATCTTGCATTGATGCCATCCTTAGACTTTCCTGGTACATTGAGTAACGTACCAATAACACTGTCAAATACATTTTTCTCAATATGCATCACATCGAGAAAATGTCTTACATACAATGACTTCCAATATGGCAATTCAAAGAAAATTGACTTTTTCTTCCACCCAGTTTTGAACAACTCTCCCGCAAAAGGTTTGCCAAATTTATTGGTCAAACCTTGTACTTTCTCAAGTATTTGATATCCATTCGATGCTACAGGAGCTCTATCTTCCTCTGATTTTCCATTGAATGCATTTCTCCACCCACGATACTGATGACTATAAGGTAAAAATCTACGATGTCCAAGAAATACATTCTTCTTACAATGTTTCAACCGCATCCAATTTGTACTCTCTTCACATATAGGACACGCACACTGACCTTTAATGCTATATCCTGATAATCATTAATTGTGCCAAACAACATAGCCCTCAAATTGAAACATTCTTTCTTATACCAGTCATAGACTTCTACACCTGTCTCCCACATAATTTTTAAATCTTCAATTAAAGGAGCCAAGTATACGTCGATATCATTCCCCGGTTGTTTGGGTCCAGAAATTAAAAGAGACAACATCATAAATTTACGCTTCATACATAACCATCGAGGTAGATTATAAATCAACAAAATCACATGCCACGTGCTGTGTGAGATGCTTTGAAGACCATGTGGATTCATTCCATCAGTAGAAAGTGCAAGGCGTAGATTTCTCGACTCTATCCCGAATTCAAGATACTCGTGATCAATTTTTGCCCATTGCGGAGAATCTGCAGGGTGTCGAAACTTTTCATCTCTAATTCTTTCATCTGCATGTCATGTCAAGTGTTTTGAATCTTCTTCACTGTGATACATGCACCTAAATCTTGATATTATAGGAAAATACCACACGACTTTTGCTGGAGTAAATTCTTTCTTCTTATATCGAGAGACATTGCATTTCGGACACGCCTTTAGTAATTCATATTCATTTCGAAATAAAATGCAATCATTAGGACACGGATGAATCTTTTCAAAATAAAATGCAATCATTAGGACACGCATTTCGGACACGCCTTTAGTAATTCATATTCATTTCGAAATAAAATGCAATCATTAGTAATTCATATGTTGGAAAATCATTAATTGTGCCGAACAACATAGCCCTCAAATTGAAACATTCTTTCTTATACCCGTCATAGACTTCTACACCTGTCTCCCACATAATTTTTAAATCTTCAATTAAATGAGCCAAGTATACGTCGATATCATTCCCCGGTTGTTTGGATCCAGAAATTAACAAGACAACATCATAAACTTACGCTTCATACATAACCATGGAGGTAGATTATAAATCAACAAAATCACAGGCCACGTGCTGTGTGAGATGCTTTGAAGACCATGTGGATTCATTCCATCAGTAGAAAGTGCAAGGCGTAGATTTCTCGACTCTATCCAGAATTCAGGATACTCGTGATCAATTTTTGCCCATTGCAGAGAATCTGCAGGGTGTCGAAACTTTCCATCTCTAATTCTTTCATCTGCATGTCATGTCAAGTGTTTTGAATCTTCTTCACTGTGATACATGCGCCTAAATCTTGGTATTATAGGAAAATACCACACGACTTTTGCTGGAGTAGATTCGTTCTTCTTATATCGAGAGACATTGCATTTCGGACACGCCTTTAGTAATTCATATTCATTTCGAAATAAAATGCAATCATTAGGACACGCATGAATCCTTTCATAACTCATACCAATAGAGCACAAAATTCGTTTAGCCTCGTAGGTTCTACTGGTAAGTTCATTATCATCTGGCAACATATCTTTTAGGAGTGTTAGTAATTATGTGAAGCTTTTATCAGACCATCCATTAGTCGCTTTTAAGATGTACAACTTTAGTATCGCTGAAAGTCTTGTGAATTTAGTACAACCAATATATAATGGTTTCTCTGCATCACTCAACAAGCTCTCAAACATTTTAGGACAATCACGAAGATCTTCTTCAACTGCTTTTGCAATCTCCTCAACTCGTTCCGGCTCATATGTATCTGTGTCGAAATCAGTTGAAACATATGTATCTGTGCGAGTATTTCCATTGATTTTCTCACCATGTCTTATCCAACATGTATAGCTTTGATCAAGTCCATACCATACTAAATGTCCTTCCAATTCATTTGGTCTAATGCGTTTTCCAAAACAACATTTTAAACAAATACAAACGACTCTATTTGGATCTTTTGCATTCATCACTGCAAACTCAATAAACTCCTTCACTCCATTTTCATACTCTTTTGTCAATCAATTCGCAGGCATCCATTTTCGGTCCATTTATATGACCTATATATATAAATGCAGTTACACAATAAGAATGATTTCAAGTCTGATATATTATGTTATATATATATATATATATATATATATATATATATATATATATATTGATAATACACATATCTTATAATATTGGTCCAAGATTAATTGATTTCAAAACAGAACATATATATATATATATATATATATATATATATATATAGCATGAGAACATATCTAATATCATGTAACAATTTATCAGTTTGAATTAGTGACAACAACAAATAAATAAAATAAAGTACTTGAGACAACGTTGATGATCAATTTGTTTTAAAGGAGGAAGAAGTAAATCAATTTGTAGATGGGCGCACACGAGGGTTCGCAGGGGAGGGGAGATGAGAGTTCGTAGGGTTTGGACAACGTATTAAATTTGTTTTTATTTACTTAAAGTGAATGTTTTTTATTTAAAATGAATGATTTTACAGCGCTTGTTTAAAAAGCGCTCTAATAGGTCCTATAAAAATGTGAAAGGGCAAACCTATTACAGCGCTTGTATCAAAAGTGCTGTAATAGGTCATTTGACTATGGGAAAGCGCAAGGCTTTTACAATGGTTACACAAGAAGCGCTTTAAAAACTATGTAACATAAGGTGGGAGCGCTACATTTTATAGCGCTGTAAAAGGCTATGTGATAGCGCTTGCATTTACAACGCTTTCTGAAAAAGCGCTGTAAAAGGTTATGTGGTAGCGCTTTTTGACCCTATATGACCCTACAACAACGCTTTTTTTACACCGCTTGTAAAAAACGCGCTGTTGTAGCATCTGTTATTTTTAAAAAATTATACAACAGCACTTGTATTTAATAAGCGCTGTAAAAGACGCGCTATAAAATGCCATTTTTGGCGTAGTGATATCATTTCCAACTTAACATATTAATGTAACATTTTGAAAAAAATTCATCCTTTAAAATCAGTAATTTAAGAAATTATATTTAAAATATTTAGTCAATCATATTTTAGTCTTCCTCAATAAATATTAAATATATTAATTCATTAACTAGTTACCATACAATATGGTTGGTTAGTAATAAGCAATTGATTAAATGAAGTTAATAATATCTCAATGAAGTTAGTAATAAATTGTCGGAAAACGTTGCCGTAAGGTGGAAGGTCGGTGGGGTGATGGCAAAATCAGAATAGTTTTGGAGTTTTGGAGATTTAGGGTTTTTGGGAGTTGAGTAGATAAAAACGGGATAAAAACCAAATCCAAATATAAAACATAAATGGGTATCCAACCGGTTGATAAATAAATCATATTATAACTATATTATTTTAACCGGATTTTTAAAATAGACTTGGATCTGATTTTGGATTTGGGCCTCATAATTGTATTTTTTGTACAGCCCTAATCAGCTCTACATAGGTGCAATTATCTTAACCTCATGTATACTTCTTCTATTTTACGGTTTAAGATTTTTATATACGTATTAAAATATATAACAATTATAATAAATAAAATATTTATTTCAATTATTAATACATTTTTATTAATATTAATATAAAATATAATAATATTTTATAAATTATATACATAATAGTTATTAAATAATGATAAAAAAGAATATAATTAAAATTAAATTAATAATTAATAATTAATAATAATATTTATTTTAAGATAATTTTTTATTAAAATATCATTCTTATAAGAAAGAGAATATACAGGTACCATGTGAAGTGGATGAGAAGTAGAGTATTATTACCATATGAAGCATGCACACAGATAGAGTTAGATTGGTTAAGATGCAATTATTACATTACATTCTCGTCACATCAAGTTGATTCATAAACAAATAGATCGGTGTATCAAAAACGAAAATTAACAAGTTGGTTGCTTTAGGAATTAGAACATGTGTTCTCTTATTTGCAATCATACTAGTCCATGCATATAATCTAGATAGGTCATAGGATGCTATCATAGGTAACAATGATAGTAATACCTTCATAGCATTATTTATTGTTTTTTTCTTTTCTCTTACAGTAGTATATGTTGATATAATTAAGACGCATCGTAAATGTAGTTATTCATGGATTAGGGGTCAACAGTCTATGTGTAAAAGTTGTTAGATTATAAGATTTAATAGATATATGTAATGATTTATTTTTTAGTAAAATTATATTATTAGTTTTTTAAATTTGACTCAATTTTTATTTAAATTTTTTAAGTTTATCTTTTTTAGATTTGGTCATTTAAATTATATTTGTTTGTATTATTAATCTTTAAGATATATTAAAT
>JBBPBP010000004.1:20083150-20107599 GCA_037974735.1 Cicer chorassanicum
AGTTAGTAGTATTTTTATAGTTATATAGATGACAATATGTTACACGTACAGTAGATTAAGTTGAGATGAAAAATATATGGCTATAATTTACGAGTGATTTAATTAGTATCAATTTCGATAAATTTATTTTTGAAAGATGCAATCATTTTTTTCTTATTTTTATCGATTTACTATTAATAAATCATTGTCTCAAATATAAATACTAGGAGAATTGTTAATTTATAATTCTGAAAAATATCATAACGTCGTTAAAATTTTAAATAACTTTTAACAATTATAATATACTATAGTCTATAAATCATCTATGATGGTGATTCACCATAGCAGTCACTTATATTTTATATATCTTATATTTAAAATCTCTATATATTTTATATGAACAATAACATCAAAGAGAGTAAATGTTTAGAAAAAAGGTAAAACTACAAGTGTTAGATTTTCTACATTGCACAGGACAATAGTCGTAGCGATGAAAAAAATCTAAAGAACTAGAATTTCTCACTCTAAATGTAACAGTTCAATTATTGCTTCAGTTTACAATTATCTAGGAAATATTGGTCCAACCTACAAAATGCTTTGATTTACCTTCAAACTCTTTAAAATCATCTTCAATTCATTTAATATAGCTTTGCAGAAATTTTTTATATTTAGATGATTTTATAATTGAATTTTTAAATAGAAAAGCACTTTACTTTCTTTTTTTTTATTAGAAACGAATCAAAACAAAGGAAGCAAAGCAAAAACTACTACTATCTTATTCTATAACTTTTAATTTGCATCAAAGTACACCACATGGTTATAGCCTTAATTCCTCCAATGAAATATCAAATACTTTAGAAACCTCCAAAAGCTCTACATAAAAGATTAGTTGGAAAAAGAGCTTGCATTACTTTGATTTTGATAACATGGTTAACTAGAGTGAATTGTATTTAGAAGAGACCAATTCTTCAAAATATTCCACAAAGTGACAAAGAAAGGGGTTGCAGCTAAAAATAAAATTAAAGGCAAACTCTAAAAAAAACTACATGATAATTAATTTGTACAAAAGACATATTTTAATTACTGTGTGAATCGATTTCAAAAATATTTTATAATTAATTCAATCTAAAAATAAAAAAATTAGTCTTCACTCTTTTTTTTTCTATAAAATTGAACTCACAATTCTCAAACATATCGTTGAAGGTTTGCTTTATGCCCAACAAGAAGCATGAAAAATTAAATGTGTACTTGAAGCATAGTGTTTATAACATTTAGTATATGAATAGAATGTATAGGGTAGTAGTGGCTACAAGTGGAAGTAGCAAAACAGCAATATAGCAAACCTATAGGAATTAGACAAGTATAGAGGATGTAGTAAGAGATGGAAGATGTGGTCAGTAAAGGGAACAAAATTGCAGCTTACAACAGCACTGGATGCTCTCTGTACACTGCCAACACCAACACCTTGTCTACTTCTCTCCTTCAAACGTCCTTTTTAAACAAAATAAAGTCTCTGTAATCAAATATTTAAGGATTTTTTTTTTTGTGAAAATTGCTAAATTTTATAATAGGTATACTTAGAAGCTCATAGCTAATAAATTAGTTAATAATAGAGAAAATATAAATTATAGTAAAAATTGAAATATTAGATAAAATTAGTCATTGAATTTGAACTAATAACTGATAAAAATATAAAACAAAAAAATATTTTTAATTAATATTTAAATTTTAAAGTAAGATAATAAAAATAAAAATAAAATTAAAATATAAAGATATTACTTCAAGTATATCTCAAAAAATATTATAAATTTGTGGAAAAACGTTATTAATTTGAGAGTGAAAATTGTTATCAATTAGTTGCACTTTAATTATACAAATTTATACACTATAAATTATCTACAATAAATATTAAGTGATTTGACCTTAACAAAGAGAACCTAAGTGTACCTTCCTAATTAACTTATTTGAAGAAAAAAAAT
Source organism: Cicer chorassanicum (assembly GCA_037974735.1). Classification (NCBI taxonomy): domain Eukaryota; kingdom Viridiplantae; phylum Streptophyta; class Magnoliopsida; order Fabales; family Fabaceae; genus Cicer; species Cicer chorassanicum. The sequence continues at coordinate 20,085,109 of JBBPBP010000004.1, forward strand.
ACATGTATAATTCCTCCTGCCTCATCAATCTATCTTTTTTTGTAATTAAATTTAGTTATAATTACTTAATTAATTACAATAAACAATTCATTTCATGTTTTGGCTTTTTGGATTGAAGTACACCGCTGTGCATATATTAATGGCCCCCTACACTATCAATTGCTTAAAAAACAAATAGGGAAAAAATTATACAAGTCCTTTAATAATTTTGTTCAGCTATAAGTAGAAAGCTTAGTTATTGAACTCTAAGATCCAAAATATTATTTTTTCAACTAGGGAATCATACAAGTACCAATAAAGTAGAAACAACTTTAATCCTTAAGCTCAATTAGAAGAATGGGGATAAAACAGAGAGGTTGATATAACATAAGATAGGGAAATTCAAAAATCAAAGGTTGTTGTGGAATTAATTATTGAACTGATGATCATTAATGTTTCAGTCATGAAAACATCCTCTTCACTTATGCAGGAATATATTGCGATTCAACGAAATTTCTTTTGCTCCTATGCCAATGTTAAGACTTAAGAAGAATATGTGTGGGTAAGAGGCATAAGAAACACACTCATACCAAAGAATTAGGTGATAGCGGAATGAGTTAAATTTTCATATTACAAACTATAGTTTATATCTTTGTTAACATATTATCGTTCGAGAGTGTATTGATCAAGATTACCTCAAGGGAGGAACATGTGGAAAACCATAGAAAACGAAAAACACTATATAAATAAATGAATTAGCATAACTAACTTATAAAATAATTCTTAACATTGTGATTATATCAATTCTTTTAAATAGATTAATTTAGTTTTTGTGACTTAAAACAATATTCTTTCATTCAAATTGGTAAAAATTACATCGATCGAGATCAATATAATTCAAATTCGCTAAAAAATAAAAAAGATCAATTTGTGAACAAACATACAACATTTAAGTTAATAACATAGAACAACAAAATATCTACACATATGACAAAATCTATATATATATATATATATATATATGATAAATTAAAGTGTCTAGAATATTCATGCCTTCATTGATTGCATCTGCACTTGATCGAAGTTGATTTGCCGATCTGAATTAAATAAACACCGCGAAGAAATATGAAATCAAAATGTCACACTAAGACAACAGACAAAACAACGTCGCACTTGAACGAGGATATAACAAAAAAAAAGATATATGTGAAAATTACTTATTTAAATAAATGTGGAGAAAAAAATCAAAGTGATAGTTTCATGTCAAAAGAGCTTTAAACCACCTATTTTTAATGGAAGAAGAGCAAAAATAATGGGAGTTGCGCAAGGTTAGCACCTTTTGTCATAACAGTTGTTTTTATTTATTTATTAAAAGCTTTTATTTTAATGTATTCATTAGATTAATTTAGTTATCAATTTGTTTTTAACAGAAAATTATCTTGGATAAAATATTTCAATTTCAAGGATATTTGTATTTTATAAATTTCCGAAAATAAAATGTCTTACCCTACAACAATTTCAAAGATTACACACTCATTTGTTTTTAAGGTGATTAACTCCACCGTGCCTCCACTAGCTACAATCAAACTAGGTTTGATAAAACTCTTTATTACACATTTAAAAAATTTTGATCCAATGGTTTTGAACAATATGAATTGATAAAAATAATGTTTTTAATATATTCATACATAAATCAATTAATATTTAACTTAATTTTAATTAAAATTAATTATAATAAACTCAAAATTATTAAAATTAATCCTCATTACCGCAACACAAAACACGGACTACATTGGTGATTGACTCTATATTATTTATTATTAACTTAATGTATGTTAAATCTCTCTAATTTCTATGCATATTATATCATATATTGCACCCTGATTTCAAGAGATAAAGAAAAAATACCCTTCTATCTCATTTGAATCCTATGACGTCTGTTTTCTATATTTGAATGTGACATAAGGAAGAAAGTACAAGTGTGAAGACTCTTATAACTATGAATATACTGAATCTATTACATGATTTTAACTGTCGTGATCAACCATTTAGCTGCTTGTCTTGTTGTAGCTTTATTGATAGAATAGAATACCTTTCTGGGAACCAGGAAAGACCCATAATATATATAGTAATAGTACATGTAAAAAAGAAAAAGAGATCATATTTCATGCACAATTCTTAAGGACTAATTAATGCCCAAAAGTATGAGTCGTTTTCTTCTTGTAATATTTTTTAATTTTTTTTTATAATATGTGTTGAATTTAATTTATTAATAAGAATAAGAAAGACTCTTTAGACAATGTTTGAATAGTGTAAAATAAGTGGAGGAAAATGAAATATAGCAGAATAAAATAAAATAAAATAAAATTTTATTGTTTGAATATTTTATAATAGAGTACAATAAAATTGTGATCCTATCGTTTCATTTTTTAATAATTTATTCATTTTTTAACCTTAATTTTAAAAACACCTAAACGTAGAATTGAAATATTTTCTAGCTTGTATCATAACACCATTTATATTAAAGCACTATAACAAAGTGAACCAAAGTGATGTAAATAAGATGAATTATGTTTACAAGGAATAATATATTTTCAAAAATAATAAAACCATTCATTTAACATTTTTCTTGTTTTCGAAGATACAAACAATTGTTCAATTCATAAAGTTATTACTTACATCGAAAAATAATTGGTTAGATCATGTAGTGACCACTCAGCAAACATGAAATGATTTGGGTATCAACTGTAGTACCGCATCACAGTCAACTGACACAAAATCAGTTGATGTAGAATCGACTAATAACTGATGCAAAATAACATACAGTTGAATCAATTGTTGACTAATGGCTGAACGTGACTACCAAATGTTTAAATACGCTTGAAGTTGTTATTAGTATCTTCTTATCAGGTAATACAAAATTGTTTGATAATTGATGGAAAATTGATGGACGACTGAATTTGTTGTTGACTGAACGTGGCTACAAGTCTAAATGGACTTGGAGGCCAATATTGCGCCTTATTGAATTCATGGAGATGTTGAATATTAGTCCAAGAGACAAATAATTAATAAAGTTAAAGATCATATAACCACTTTCATGGCATGAAATGTGAGGTAGTTACAGAGAAAGAAACGAGGATAAAAATTGATACAAGATCGATTTCATAATAGAAAAACATGATAATCATTCACTCTTTAATTATAAGCATGTGGAAAGCATGTGTAGAGAACAAACAGACACAAAAGTATATTTTTACCCTCAACTAAGTCGCATGTTCAAGATATTAACCTAGTAAGTTCAGAACGTGCATAAAAGTATATTCCCTTGATAATGGGGTGATGGACGACATGGTGGACTAATATGGAAGTTATTATCAACTTAGCCGACAATGCAATATTGGACTATAACTCGGTAGTTATCTATATTAGTGTTGTTAGTCATAATCTTATATGATGTGAGTTAGTGGGTTTAGAACATGGAAAATGTACTTGTATAGATTTCTTAGTCATTTTAAGTCTATAAATTTTAATTTTAAATACTATTTTGAACACACAATCAATCAAATAAGTCTTTACTTATCTTTATCGTGTTCCTTTATCGCTTTCTTTTATTTATCATGAAATCTAATATAATAGTTCAGCCTTCAACACTAAACACTCTAAGTAGTTAGAAACCCGTAGCTGAGAAACAAAGTTAATTTCTTAGCTTCATCGCTTGATAAAAAAGGGATCATTGTCATAAATGCAATTAACATACATATCATCTTTGTCTATCAAAAGGCTAATCAAAAGAACAAATTTTTGATAGAGTAAATGTGTCCTCAAGTACTAGAGTATTTTTGTGAAAAGGAAACAATTATTTAATTTTTGTACTCAGATTATTTCGTTAAACATGCATAATCATTTAATGTAAATATTAATAGTTGTCTCAATGATATAGACCTATGACCTAGCCTACTCTACGTTCAAGTTTGATGTGGACCAACCCTACATGATGGCTAATGAGCTTCAAGAACTAGGAGTGGAAGGGTCATTGACTATAAGGAAGGCTAGGAAGCTAAATGAACAATTGGAGAATCAAGTTGTTAATTTTCTTAGTCTTAAACCTATGACAAGATTGATCCATTTCATATTATCTCTTGGTCATAGAAGTACCTTAAGACTTATTTTTAATTTTGAGATGTAATAATCATACCTTTTAGTTTGGAATTATGTTGACTTGTGTGTGCTTAAATACTTGATATCTTTGGCACAATGTCATTAGTTGTGAGTAACCTAGGCACCATGTCATTTTGTATTAGGTTTATATATGTCATTGTAAGACATAGGGGTAACTTTTGAAGGAAAGAAAACACTTTGTGTGAGATTAAAGAAATGGTCTCTAGGGTTCCTCTTTGAACCAAAATGAGATCTTATCAATAGTCTTTAACTCTTGTGGTGATTCTACCTTGAACTTATCATTTCCTTGTGGAGTGTGGGAATTTCTACCATTTCCTTCATTCTCCACATTTTCTTGTTTGTTTTCTCCATTTTATTTGGTACTTTGTTTGAAAATATCACTTAGTTAGATCCTTCAACTCATATGGAAGCACCCAAACTCATATCATGTGGTATCTTATACACGAATGATTCATTTCGTTAGTGTAAGCACTTAGTGTGTGGTTTAATTTTTTTTCCTGAACTTGTTCTTGTAATTTGCTTGATTATTGTGGTACTTGTTGCTTGTTGTTGTTGAAATCATAAGTGGAAGTGAACCAAACCCCCTTCCCCTTGAACCGCTTCTCTTATGGACATTTTACAAAAATATTGAATACTCAAATGAATGCCTTGAGAGAAGAACTTGTGAATCAAAGAGATATGAGATCTCATCATGGAAGATCTTTTCAACATAAAGATGGGTTTGAAATCGAGGGAAGTAGAAGACAAAGAATATGTGTGGAACCATATAGACTATTATGAGAGAGGGTATCATAATAATCATGAGAGGAACCATGGAGATTGTCATGGAAATGATAGGAGGAATCAAAGACATAATAATACATATGAATGTGGCAAAATTAAGTCCCCTTTATTTTATGGAAAAAGTGATCCGGAAGCATATCTTGATTGGCAGCTTAAGATAGATCAATTGTTTGAAGCTCATGACATAAGAGAAGAGAGGAGAGTTAAGTTGGCTACCTTAGAGTTTAAGGATCGTGCTTTACTTTGGTGGGACCAAAATTTCAAGGAAAGGAGAATATGCGGTGCTAGGAAACTAGATGATTGAGATGAGTTAATAGCACTTTTGAGGAAGAGATATGTACCATTTCATTATCAAAGGGAGCTACATCAAAAACTACAAAGGTTGAAACAAGACTTTGAGAGTGCGGAGGATTATTATAAGGACTTTGAGAAATTGCTGCAACATTAGAGAGGATGACGATGCCATAATAGCTAAGTTCTTGGATGACCTAAGCTATGAGATTAGAGATGTGATTGAGTTACAACACTTTATGGATATTGAGGAGCTTGTACATAAGTCATCCACTGTTGAACAACAATTGAAGAGAAAAAGTACTTTTAAAAAGCATTCCTCAAACAAAGAATCCTCACATTAATACAAGCACAAGAGATAGGGCGATTCTACATTGACTTCAGATTATAAGGTAAGTCTTCTAAACCTAAAGATCTTCTTCCTAGTTCTTCTTCTCATTCTTCAATTAAATGTTTTAAAAGCCCAGGAAAAGGTCACATAACATCTTATTGCCCAAATGAAAAATCTATGATTGCAAAGGCTAAAGAGGTATATGAAACTAATTCTTCCCTTTATTCTTACTCTTCATAATAATCCCCAAGTGAACTAGGGAGTAATTATGAATTGGCTCCCGTTGAAGAAGATCTTCTCATGGTTATAAGACTCTTAAGAGTCTAAGTTAAGGATGATGATTCTCAAAAAGAAAACATTTGTCATACTAGATGACTCGTTGATGGAAAACTTTGATCTTTGAGAGTAGATATTTGTAGTTGTACTAATTTGGCTAGCACTAGAGTAGTCAACAAATTTGGCTTGAAAGCCACTATGCATTCGAGGCCATATAAACTTTAATGGCTAAAGGACGATGTTGATATTTTGGTGGATATATAAGTTTTTGTTAATTTTAGTAGTAGCAACTAACATGATGGAACTTTGTGTGATGTTGCACCTATGGAGACCGACCATATTTTGTTAAGGTGACCATGGCAATTTGATAGAAAGGTTCATCATGATGGTCACACTAACATTTTCTCTTTTATGCATAAAAACATAAAAATGGCTCTTTTACTTCTTAGTCCCAAAGAAGTTTGTTTTGATCAAACTCAATGGAATGTAAAAAGGGACAAAGAGATCAAAGAACAAAAAGAAAAGTATATCATGCCTGCTCATGACTCTAGTAGCCCAAATTGTTTACCTAGGGTAGAAAATTTATTTACTAGAGAACATGTGGTTAGGAAAGCTTTGTTGATTAGACAATCAGTATATTTTCTTTATTGCAATGATTTATGTTTATCTACTTCACATGATTCTATTCCTTCTTCATTGAATTGTCTTTTAAAAGAGTTTGATGATGTGTTCCCTAAACAACATCCTCTTGGACTACCTCCTCTTAGAAGCATCGAGCACCATATTAATTTGATTCCCAGTGCTTCTTTGTGTAACAGGCCTCCGAACAGAAGTAATTTGGAACTAATGAAATTAAAAGACACATCCAAAACTTTTGGAAAATGATTTTGTTAAAGAGAGCCTTAGTCCTTATGCAATGTCAGTGGATTTAGTACCAAGGTAATATGGCACATGGCGCATGTACATCGATTGTCGTGCTATTAATAACATTACCATCAAGTATGAAAATCATATACCTAGGGTTGATGATATGTTAAATGAATTGCATGGTAAATGTCTATTTTCCATAATTGACTTAAAAAAATTGGCTATCATCAAATTCAAATTAGAGAGCGATGAATGGAAAACGGATTTTAAAACTAAGTTTGGCCTTTATGAATGGTTAGTTATGCCATTTGGCCTAACCAATGCCCCTAATACTTTCATAAGATTGATGAACCATGTTTTAACGCACTTCATTGGAAAATTTGTGATAGTTTACTTTGATGATATTCTTGTGTATAGCTTGAACATGCATGATCATATTGAGCATCTCAAGAGTGTTTTACAAGTCCTAAGAGAAGAGAAGTTGTTTACTAACTTAGAAAAGTGCACTTTTTGCCAAAGTGAGGTTACATTCTTAGGACTTTTAGTGAGTGCATAGGGTGTCAAAGTAGACAAAGAAAAGATTAAGGCCATAAGGGGTCGGTCAAAACCTAAATGCATGAGTGAGGTTTGGAGTTTTCATGGTCTTGCTAGCTTCTATAAGCATTTTGTGCCTAATTTTACTACGTTGGCCGCTCCTTTGAACGAGATTGTTAAGAAAAATGTTGCATTTAAGTGAGAACAAGATCAATAAGATGCATTTACTAATTTAAAAGAAAAATTGATGCATGCACCTATCTTGGCCTTGCCACAAACTTTGCAAAAACTTTTGAAATGGAATGTGACACGTCTAATATTGGAATATGAGATGTTTTGCTACAAGAAGGTCATCCAATTGCATATTTTAGTGAGAATTTGAGTGGAGCACACTCGAACTATTCCACTTATGATAAGTGTAATTTATGTAATATCCCGACCTTTACCGTTATCGGCGATGCTACCTCACGACCTTCTCGTCCCCCCTAACCACCCAGTGGAAATAATGAGTTTTTGCCTTCTGTGGGATTTGAGCCCGGTACCTGGGGGATAAGTACCGCCTCCACACAGTCCTACTACCGTTTGTGGCGTTAATGGCCGAGGTGTTACAATAAGAAACTATATTCTTTTGTTAGAAAATTGCATACTTGGCAACATTATTTGTCTCCTAAAGAATTTGGGATACATGGTGATAATGATTCCTTAAAGTATCTAAAAGGGCAAGGTAAGCTAAATAAGAGACATGCAAAGTGGGTTGAATTTCTTAGAACAATTTCCATATATTAGAAATTTGTATGCCTTATATGTTGATTTTGCTTGTCTATTTCATGATTGTGAACTTATGGCACATGACTCTTATTATAGACAACATGGTTATTTTTTCAGGGGCACTAGACTATGCAATCCAAAGTGTTCATTGAGAGAATTGCTCGTGAAAGAGGTGCACTAAGGAGGTTTAATAGGTAATTTTGGGGAGCATAAGACTCTTGACATGTTGCATGAACGTTTTAACTGGCGTAAAATTAAGCATGATGTGTTCATTGAGAGAATTGCTCGTGAAAAAGGTGCACTAGGGAGGTTTAATGGGTCATTTTGGGGAGCATAAGACTCTTGACATGTTGCATGCAGATTTTTATTGGTGCAAAATTAAGCATGATGTGGATTTAGTTTGTTCTAAGTGCATAGTTTGTAAGAAGGCTAAATCTAAAAGCATGCCTTATGGTTTGTATACTCCTATTCCTAATCCTTCTTCTCCTTGGTTGAGTTGTCCATGAATTTTGTGTTAGGGCTACCAAGAGCAAAAATGGTCGTGATAGCATTTTTTTGTTGTGGATCGCTTTTCTAAGATGACACATATCATTCTTTATCATAAAGTTGATGATGTAAGTCATATTGCTAACTTGTTTTTCAAAGAGGTTGTAAAATTGCATGGTATATCCAAATCCATTGTTTTAGATAAGGATATTAAATTCTTGAATCATTTTGGAAAACATTGTGGGCTAAACTAGGCTCCAAGTTGTTATTTTCCACTACTTGTCATCCTCAAATGGATGGACAAATCGAAGTGGTCATTAGAACCCTTGGCACCATGCTTAGAACATTTTTTCATGCAAATCCAAAGACTTGGGAAAAGTTTTTGTCATTTATTTAATTTGCGTATAATAGAGTTCTACATCATTTTCTCCATTTGAGCTTGCATATGGTTTAAACACACTAACTCCACTTAATTTGGTTACTTTACATCTTAGTGATGATGTTTTGCATAGCAATGCCTAAGAAAGAGTTAAGTATCTTATGAACCTATATGTTAAAGTGAAGGCCAATATTGAGAAGAAAACGGAACACAATGCAAAAAAAGCTAACAAGACTACAAAAAAAAGTGGTATTTGAGCCTTGATAAGTGGGTTTCGGTTCACTTTGGGAATGAGAGGTTTCTCTCCTTAAGGAAATCTAAGCTTCAATCAAGGGGTGATGGCAGCTTCAAGGCATTGAAGTGGATACATGATAATGCATACAAGATAAACCTTTCTGGTGAGTATCAAGTTAGTGTTACATTCAATGTTAGTGACTTATCTCCTGGTGATAAAAGTGAAGCAGATGATGATGAGCTAAATTTGAGGACAAATTCTCTTTAAGAGGGAGGAGATGATGTGGACCAATCCTACATGAAGACTAATGACACTACACCGAGAAAAACATTAGACAACGTTTATTTAAGCATTAAATAGAATTTATAAGCACTATAAAATGTATAAATATCACTTTAAAAAAAATAATAAGCACTGTTTAATGTAACCTACAACAACACTTTTTAAATATAAGCGATTTCTAATGTAACCTATAACAACGCTTCATCTTATAAAGCATTGTAGAAGTTCAACTTATAATAGCACTTTTTAATTGTAAGCGCTGTCTAATATAACCTTTAACAATATTTTCTCTTACAAAGCGTGTAAAAGGTTAGCCTATAACATCATTTTTTTCGTATAAGCAAAGCGAAAGAATATAGTTATTTCAATAAAAAATTCCATCATTTTATATTGCTATCCAAAGAAGCACTCGTATCTATTTTTTCTTTCATTTTGTCGAAGGATATAGTAACATATTTGCACAAAATTATAAATGATATCTTAAAACTTCAAAATTAAAACATATAGCAAAATATTTGTATAATAAAATATATAATGCTTCTTGTATCTCTTAAAACAAAATTCATGTTATCATCAGGTTTAGAACATTCTCCAACATGTTTGACAACATATAATCATAGTTTCGTGAGTCAAGTCATACACAACCTTGTTACAAACACGACTAATTACATTAATTGAGCGACCAATATATATAGCCAAGGATAAAGCAATCAATGCTATAGACTAAACTTGGTTGCCCTAGCAAGATTGAAATCAATGACAAACTCAACAGTTGATTGGAGCCACACCATTTGGATCAAACATGTACTGGATTTTGAAAGATCAAATGGTTTCTAAAAACATTGAATTAACATGTCGTCATATGATTCTTAATTCGAACACGTATTGACACCAATCTTCCTGAACTTCAGTTAACTGATCTTCAGAGTAACTCGGACATTTGAATTCATCAAAATACTCTTAAATATAATGCAACTAAGTTATAATTAATCAGATAAAAATATTAAATATTGAAATAATATAAACTACATAGAATAGAATTAACATACCGTATTTGAAATCACATTTTGATTAGAAGTGACAATCTATTTCACAAACCTCATAACATAGTACCCATAATCTATCCCATTTTTTTGACGAGGACACCAGACAAATTAAAATATATACAACAATGCATTGATTTATAAGATAAAACTTGAATTTTATAAGACAAAATTTTTGTAACAATATTTAATATCATTCACCAAATGTTATAGGTAGCTATATCAAACTTGTATTGGTCTCCGCATAATCTTGTTCGACTTATTTTTCGAAACATGAGCTCTCCTTTGATCGTAAAATATTTGGATAACTCTAACAAATATATAAATGAATATACTTAGAATAACGACACACAAACAACCACATATATTTATACATGTTATGATACAATTATATACTTACGTATCAAACGTAAATTTCAATTTCGAGTGATTTGTATAATCACTATGCACTAAATCCAAATAATAAACTATTTCTAATGTGACCCTCATATAATGATTTCTCTGCATCACTTAACAACCTCTCAAACATTTCAGGACAATCTTGAAGATCTTTTTCAACCACATCTGCAATCTCTTCAACTCGATCACAATTATAAGTATTTGTGTGAAAATCGTTCGAGGCATATCTCGTTCCATATTTCACCGTGCATTGTGCAACATGTATAACTTCGACCAATTCCGTTCCTCTCTAAATATCCAACTCAACTCCATTAACCCAATCTCCATAACAACAATCTAAGCATGGAAAGATGATTAGACTTGGGTCTTTGGTGTGTTTCACGGAAAACTTAACAAACTCTTTAACTCGATTTTCATATTCCTTTGAAAATCGATTGGTGGATAACCATATTTTATTCACGGTTTCTTTAAAGTTACTTTAACAAAAAGTTAACCGTTTCTATCTACAAAAGTATTACAACAAAAAATAAGACAAACTTTGAAAGGACAATAGAAAAATAGAAAAATACTTAATGTCATTATTAAGGACACATGATCATAAAGCAGCAAACATATTGTTTGTTATAATAATGTGGATTATGTAATATGCAAAACATTTGCATATTGTTTGTGGTTTTTTTTAATCAAAATCTTGTTTAATGTCTAATTAGTTAAATTTCTCAAACTCAAAGTGGCTTGCCTATCTTACTGCATTCTTAGCTCTCTATCTATTTTCTTAGTTAAACAACAATGTACAACATTCCAACGACAAACAACAACATATGCAACAATTGAATTTGACAGTTAGACATCATTTCAAAATCCAACAATCAAAAAACAACAACAAACAACAATTGAAAAAAAATGCAGCAATCGAAAAATAGCAACAAAAATATTTCAACAAAATTCAATTACAAATAGCAAATATTTTCTATGATATTTTTTTAAATACTTACAAACTTGAGAGAAGAAGTTTAGTGTCTCAACAGTGATGAAATCAAATTTGTGGTCTTACTTCAAATTTGGTGAAACCTAAAAACGAGCAATAAATCGACATTTAAAACTAATAAATGTAAATGACGAGACATTTTTTTTTTATAAAAGGTTATATAGACTTACAATCGTGAGAAGGTACGATTCAGTGATAGAAGTAGAGAATCGAATAGGGTTTCTTGTTTTAGGGTTTTTACCTTTGTGTTTTTGGGTTTATTGCGCTTGCGCTGCTGAATTCGATTTATAGGTTTCTCCGTTTTCGTTTGCATTTCTGGGTATCTTGAGTTTGCATTTCAAATATAGATTCAGGGCCGATTTCCGCATTTCATGTTTTTGGAATTCGAGTTTCTAGGGTTTCTCGTGTTTCTGGTTTATCTTGTTTCTGATTTCACGTTATCAGGTTTCTCTTTTTAAGGTTTCTGGAGGCAACATGCAAAGAAGAGATGATCAAGGAAGATGAAGGGTTTTGGCCAGCAAGAGAACAAAGAAGGGTTTTGGCCAGCAAGAGAACAAAGAAGGATATCTGTTGAGTTTGCGTATATGTTTCGTTATATAATTTTATAATTTTTGTATTTTTTTTTAATTAGAATTTAGGTTACTATAAACAACACTTTTAACTTAAGTGCTATATACATTAGACACCGTTTCTAAGAAAAACGCTTTCTAAGGTTCACCAAATTTTTTTAAGGCCTAAGGCAGTGCTTTGTAGAAAAGCGTTTTCAAGGTTTACCAATTTTTTTTATAAGACCTAAGATAGCGTTTCGCAGAAAAACACTTTATAATGTATATGCATATGACATCGTTTTACTAACAAGCCTTGTCTAAAGGGCTATATGAAAGTTCTGTATTTTTTTAATACATATAACAACAACGCTTTTCTAAAAAACGTTGTAAAAGGTGAGCTATATATACTTGTTTTTGGTGTAGTGGGAGTTTCAAGAACTAGGAGTCGAAGAGCCGTTGACTAGAGGGAAGGGTAGGAAGCTAAAGGAACAATTGGAGAAACAAGTTGTTAATTTTCTTAGTTTTAAGACCTATGACAAGATTGATCCACATCATATTTATCTCTTGGTCATAAAAATACCTTAAGACTTATTTTTAATTTTGGGATGTAATAATCATACCTTTTAATTAGAAATTATGTTGACTTGTGTGTGCCTAAATATTTGATAGCTTAGGCACAATGTCATTAGTTGTGTGTAACCTCGACGCCATGTCATTATGTTAGGTTATATATGTATTTTCATTGTAAGACATGAGAGTAACTTTCGAAGGAAAGAAAACACTTTGTATGAGATTAGAGAAATTCTCTATAGGATTCTTCTTTGAACCAAACATGAATCTTATCAAGAGCCTCTTACTCTTGTGATGATTCTACCTTGATATTACCATTCCCTCGTGGAGTGTAGCGATTTCTACCATTTTCTTCATCCTCCACATTTTCTTATTTGTTTTCTCCATTTTATTTGGTACTTTGTTTGAAAATATCACTTGGTTAGATCTTTTAACTTATATGGAAGCACTCAAATCCGTATCAAAGTTAGACCACAACAACTTTTTTTTTAAATAGATAATGTCGATGTGTTTTTAGAAGCGTAATTAGTTAAAAAGTCATGTTACATGCCATCCAAAAAATATTTTTAGGCCTGAAGCTATCATTCTTAAGTAAATATAAATAATGACCAATACAGTGTAACACATTGATAGATAACTAGATCTCTTAAGTATGTGGTCAAAGTTTGATCTTTAGTCGTTGCATATGAAATAATATTTGTTGGGGGAAGTTAATGTCTTAATATGATATTTCGATATGGTGACGAGGCAGCAGGAGGGAGGTCGAGGAAGGTGGAGATGCTATGGTTCGGGTTGGAGGAGAAGAACTTCTCTCATTTGAGAAGAGAGAACGATTAGTAAATAAGAAAATGTATAGTGATTGTTGTGTCTATGTGTATAGGAAAGGAGGGAGGAAAAAATAAATCGTTTTTATTTAGTGACTTCATTTTCATTCGCTACTAGTTTGGTCACTAAATCAATAGCTAGATTTTTTTTAATTAAAATTTTATTTAAAATTTGATTTTTTAATTGATAAAACATTAGTCTCTAAATTGATTGCTAAAATTTGTGTTACTGATTTTGACACTAAACTTGTCTTTGGTTAACAATTTCAAGGATTCATTATCTAAAACGATCTCTATAATAATTGAATTATTATTGTTTTTAAATGGATCACTAAATAACATATTTTTAGTATTAAAATAATGAGGACGTTTTGTATGTGAACACAAAATTTAGACACAAGGTTTAACTCCACTCACACAAAAGAAAAAAAAAATAAAAGAGGAAATAATTAAAAGATATATTTTTTTAATACATGCCTTTCAATAAATTTGAGGTTGTAATTACGTATTTCTCCAAAATAATAGTAAGTAAAAAAGTATATTAGTACTTAATTTTTACCTTTCACTTTCCTCCTTCAGACACTAGTTTGAGTGTTGAAGTGATTGCAAGTATATCCCAAATTCCTCAAGCAAAATTCTGTCAAATCTTTTAACATAATGGAATATGAAATATGAAATATTTGTTATTGTTTAAAAATTCAATACATTATTTTTCTACTTTTTTATTGTGTCAAATTTGTACTAGCCTAAATTTTAAGGAAAAACACACCCCTACATCTCATATACACACCTTGAGAGAAAAATAAGTAGAAAAAATAATCTTGTGATACACGGATGATAATATGATAGAAAGAGAGATTGATAAAGAGAAAATAAAATATTAAATATTAAATATGTGTAGTAAAATTATGAACATATAAATATAACTATCCAAATTTTAAGTCAAATACATTTTATTTTGATTATATTTATTACCAAGGGAGTAATTAATTTTTGGGGCATTATAATATTGTACACTTCAATTTTTTCAATCATCATTTAATATTTTATTATCACCAATATATCAATCTGTTACATAGCTTTTGTATTTCTTTCTCTATGTGTATATTAGATGGAAGAGTGAACCTCAAATATTTTTCCTTTGTTTTCATAAGCGTATCTATTTTCTCCATAAAAGAGTTTTGACAAACCAGTGGACAAATAGAAACAACAAAATTAAACTCTAATAATTAGTGATAAGTAGGAAGTGCAGTAATTAAAAGCAAGCTAGGTAGAAATGGAACCACCGACCAATGTACTTGTATGGTTGTGAGGAAACGTGCAGCGCCGTAGAAAGTAGCCAACTCAAACCGAGAGAGAAAGAGAGCTAGAGAGAGAAACACGTGATGAGAGGGGTGGCTGGATTCCCGTGAGACCAAACAAACACACCATGGGAACAATGTTTCCTCCAACATCACGAGCTTCCCTCTCTCTTGTCTTCATTTACAACTTTCATTATCTATTTCTTCCAATATTCATAATATACATGCCAATTGTACCTGATGCTACTCTTCTTGTCCCATATTATAATGCAAAAATGCTGGATATTACACAGCTGAAAAATGACTTGAAATTTTAATAATGATTGAATATACCTTTTAGAAAATAAATTATATAAGTCATTTTGTGGAATCGACAGTAATTGTATATCTATTTCAAACATAAAGGTGTTAACCTATTCTTCTAACAATTTTGAGTCATTTTTATGATAGAAATTTTAACACCAATCATGTATAGATCCAAATTATGACGCGATGTACATTTAAGATTCAACAGATAATTCAGGACGAGTGATGAACTACTTTTATTGCCTCTAGGGTTTTCAATAATCGACCATAATATACATTAATAATAAAGAATAGTTAATTATTGTCAATTTATAATTGATTAATTAAATAATTAATCCAACATTTCAAATATTAGTCTACTGTGGATCACCTATCAAAAAAATATTTTAGAATTTGGTATTCGGGCTTATGTAATGTCACAAGCTGGTGGAGTCATGCAATCGGCAAGTTCTAGTACAATCAAGATAACACGATTCAATTTTAACCCTGTAAAATATATTAAATAAAAAAATTGTCCATTCAATTAAGATCGCACTATTTCAAGGTGCTGAGAACACTTGACTGCAACCATATTGACTGCACATATTTCAAATTCGAACAGGTGGTGTTGATGTTCCAACAAATTATGCTCTGTAAAGGACAATATTCACTTAATTTTTCTCTGTCATAACAGTCTTCGTTGTTGGCAAAACTGCAATGTTGATGACATTATGCAGGTTTTAAATGAGCATGACGCGGTGATCATGGCAATGATTATTTGGAGTTTGTGGTAATAAAAAAAACAATGTTGTCTGGAACAATTGCACTGAAACTGCAGTACAAGTATGGAGTTGTGCTATCACTGTGCTTGAGGAATGAAGAATGGCTTAGGACCAGCTCAACGGATGGGACGCAACACGACACCTTGACAAGTGTATTAAATCGTTTAAGTAATAATAATGATAAGTAAAATCGTTTTCAATTACACAATATAGTAAATAAAAAGATTTATAAGTTGATTGATATTTCGAACAAGAGTAAAATCAAATAGAAAAAGTTTAATAAGATAAAAATGATAAGGGAATTCAAATTACCTCATTTTCACTATACAATTATTAATTTACTATTTTAACAATCTAACTTATTTGATTACGTCAAATTAACAAACTACACTAAGACCAATTTTTTGATTCAAAATCCCTTTTTTATAACAAGGAACCTTAATTTCTTAGATAATCAGACTTGTTACTCAAAAAATATATAAACTTAATTTCTTAGAGAGATGCTAATATTCTATATTCCTATAACAATACGGAAACATGAACATATATTTATGTTTCAGTTATTATAGTCTATTTTCCAATAATGAAATAATACCTAGGTTTAATTTTATGGTGATCAAACATATAAAACATTAAGAACAAAAATACACGAATAATAAAATACTTTATATTTGCATAAATAGTATATAAAAACCAAATCTACACAGATTCAAGGAGATTTATATATTCTCTAATCAATGGGAAAATTAGTTCATAATTAATAATATAGTAACAATGAAGAAGATGAAATTACACATAAGAAAGATTAAAAGAATCTTTGGTTCTTGTTTCTAAGAATGAAATGTTCATTTTCCTAGCCTCCAAGATGTGTCTAATATGATCTCCAATGGTTGTGCGCAATATTCCACCGTGTTAAATAAACATTTTTGGTCTTTCAAAATTGTTCTCCCTCTGGTTTGACTTGTACTTTTCACGCTTTTAAATTCTAAATTGGGTTTTGGTATCTTAATGAAAGATGTAGCTATGAATGTTAAATTTCATTTGCAACTAATTTGACCCAATTTGAACCTCTTCTAGATATGATTAAAATACTACATATGAGTGATGTTTTTTTACCAAAATTCAACATTGCGCTAAAGCAAAGTAACAAAACAAAACAACACAAAATAACTGGTTAAAGCATAAACACATTATTTTATCGAAGGTCTATTTATTCAAAATAACTCTAAAATGAACATTATTTTAAAAGAAATAAGCTAACTAATTGACTCAAAAAATAATGATCGGTGAAAGTTTATCAAACAGCAGCTGCTGGTTATACAAATTCAGGCACTCAACCCAGCTGTAGTAAATGGCAAAAACCAGTCCATGGTTGCTTCAAGTATAACGTCAACGCCTCTTTTTCTTCAGTTCATAATTGTGTTGGTATCGACATGTCAATTCGAGATTACGTGGAAATTATGTGATAGTTAAATTGGAATGGTTCTCCCCTTTATGCTTGGTTATTGAAGGAGAATCGATTGATCGTTTAACTGCGCTGTGGTGGGTAAACAATCATCAACCATCAGTGTTCGACTTTGAGCTAGACACAAAATCTGTTGTAGATAAGTTACATTCGAATAACATGATGGTTCTCCACTTTATACACCTTATTTTATCTCTTTATATCACATTAATATATCACAACAGTGGTATCGTTTTCATTTAACTCCTATTCTTTCAAAGTATATATATTCCATGAGGTTGTCCCGTCAAATATTTTTTTATTGGAAACTACTAAATTTTTTATGATTAAAATTAATATATTTAAGAGTGTGTGACTGACAATTAATCTATAGGCATTTCTTAATTTGGACACAGAATAGCGAAACCTTACAGTCCACATCGTATGATACAGTTTACTTTTATTTTTGACAAAAAGTTGTATTTTTTTTTTAAAATAATTATGAAGTGATATTTTTTTAACACAAAATAACAATTTATCTCATTAATTATTTAAAACACTTTATTAACCACTCAAATAAAAGTTAGTAACTACTAATCTAATTTTAAAAATTGAGTGCAGTATGATACCTCATTAATCTTATATTGTAGTTCATTAGTTACATACTTAATTCATTGATCCCTTAAGAGTGTTTCATTAATGTTGGAAAAGAAATCAAATACTGATAAAATAAAGGAAAAATATTAATAGAGTAACTCACTAATGATTGCTTGCTTATTTTAATCTATGATCGCAGTACAATACATTTATAGGGCAATAAAAGGATACAACGAATGGTAAAATGAGCTCTAGTGTAACCAACTTGACTTGGGTCAAACCAAATGGGCTAGACTCTTATAATACGGTGAATTTGGGTTCCAATTTTTAATGGAAGAGACACATATATTTTGTATTTGACAAGTAGAGAATTACACTATGTAAAAATTGTTACAACACACATACTTCTCTCAAACTTCCCATAACTCTTAGTATACTCACACTCTCGATAGCAAATATTTGAACTAGATCTCATAATACTCTAACACAAAAGTATAAGAAAAAAAATAATCAAATACAAACTTAAAATATTTCTGACTAATGCGATTTTTGATGAAGAATTAGAGCTATATATATATATATATATATATATATATATATATATATATATATAGTCTTGAGCTCCCTCTTTCATTACAATTCTAAATAATGTGAAACTTTTTTGAATTCTCAATTTCAACCAAACCTAACGCGTATGAAAAAAAAAATAAAGAGCTCTAGTGTAGCCTAACTAAAACTCTATCGATTTGGAGAATGTTGCATTGGAGGAAGAATCATGTTATTGAACTAACACCAACTTCACAATATGCCCCACATCTTGAGGAATTTGAACATTGGCTTGCATTAGATTATTTAATTCTCAACACTCAAGATCGTCTCAAATATCTTAAAGGCATTATCCTAATCATAAATGTTGGACCTTCAATAAAAAAATACTAAAAATTAAAAAATAATATTTTTTATTTAAATTATAAATAACATCAATAACATAAAAGCAAAAAATTTATAAATAGCATTAAAATTTTGATTCAATTTTTTTTCTTGTTTTTGGTCAAAAAATTTGGACTCGTTTTTTTTTTCTTTCATAAAATATGTTTCTAGTTCTCAATTCTTAGCCTTTTTTATTTTTGGACCCTATAATACATATGAATTTTTAATTTTTTTAGTACTATTTTTTGGGACCCCTATAATTCTCATAAAAAAAAAAAAATTGGACCTGTGCAGTTGGTCTGCTTGCACATGCTCATGACCGGCCATGTCAACACCCCATCGCATGCTAGCGCATGATAAACGTTTATCATGCCAAGCTTGGAAAGCAAAGATAGAAAAAAGTTAGGAAATCAATTACTTGGTCTTTGTCATCATTTCTTCACCATTCTCATTAGTATGGATTTTTTAATTAAAAATGACTTCATCTATGGTGCATCTTATATTCAATGATATCGCACGTCAATGTGCTTTGACTTTGCATAAAAAGCTGGGTTCTTGCTAGATGGATTGCACTCGGACTATCACATAATTAATAACAAAAACTTCTCTTACTTGAGGTCTAAATCTAGTAGAAATTTCTTCATCTAGAAACGTTATTTTGAAATGTATTCAATCTCAACAGTAGATAAAAAAAACATTTTTATAACTTTGATTGCCAAGAATATGCCCTTGCAAAAGTCATCATATAACCCGAAGTTGATTTTCTATAACTAGAAGTGTCTCAAAGGTACATGAGAATCCACTTCACTGTTTGTCAATGATCTTGACCAGAATTAGCAAAAGTATGACTAGTTACTCCAACAACATGAGCAATATCTAGCTTTGTGTATACCATAACATACATCACACTACTAACCGCAGAGGCATAAGGAATATTCTTCATCTATTATATGACATTAATCTTGATACACCTCAATAATGTATCAAATGATTTTAGATTTATGTAAAAATTTATATAGATGATCTACACAATATAATCTTTCAATCCAACACTCAAATTTGAAAAATATGTATCGAGTAAAATGTTATTGAGCAGTGTAATATTACATGGGTGTAGTTTGATCTCTCCTCTTTATATTTTATTATATTTTAAAGTATTTTATAAAGGTAATTCAGTAAGTTTTTGCTACTATGGTATTCTGCTGGTTTCTAATTCAACTTATATTTAGGATAAAAATTTATAATTAGAGAGACATAATATGATAGTGTTCAGGAAAAACTTATTGTATCATGTTAGTTAATCCAACACTAGACTGAGACATAATATCTATATCATATCATGTATGCTATCATGTCCATCAAACAAACCCTTAAGAAGACGAATATGTAACGATAATGAATAAAATGATGATGAAGAGGACAATGTCGGTGACGAAGATGATAGATTTATTAATTTTTATTTTTATTTTTAAAAATTCCTTTTAAAAAATTATTATTAAATAATATGGTGTAGGTTGACACATCAACATTGTTTAAAAAAATTAATTTGTGCATGTTTTAAAACATAAATAACATGTATGAAAAAAAAATAATTAAATAAGATAAGAGATTAAAAATGTAATTTTGTCTTGATTAAATCATGAGAAAATGAACTATGCACCGTGATATAAAGTTGTAAACCAATTTTACGAATAACAACCATTGATTTACCATCACACCACATGATTGTAAAATAACTAGCTTAAATATTTTTTGATTAGTTACACATTATTACTAATAATAGAAACTTAATATAATCAATCATCTTACAAATGACAAACTTTTCAAAAAATCAACCTTTTAATGTATAGATTGAAATAATAAATTTTAATAAATTTCACCATTTTGATGATTAACAAAATCTACCTTAATAATTCAAAAATTGAATTTAAAAAACAATTTTTAATTAACATAGCCTTGCAGGGCTGGTCCAAGGGAGAAGCCTATGAAGTGCTTGCGTTAGGCCTCATCAAAATATATATTTTTATATTAGTTTTTTTTTATGGTGACAAATAAAAATATACTAAAAGAACTCTTTAGGCCTCCAACAATTATCGATAGAAACAAACATGCCACCAAAAAGACTTTTGATTCTCAATTTTTTGCATAATCATTATCTTAATTGATATATGTGTTAATTGCAATTAATCATAATCATAGAATGATGCATCTAATCTATGACAAGGGTACTCTATCGTTGGAAACATGTATTCACATTAAATGCTATTGCTTCTCGCTAAAATAAAATTAAGTCTCTTCAAATATCATATTGAAAAACTTTAATATGAAACTTTGCTATTAAAAAGACTAAACAATTGTTTTTTCACTTTGAATCTACTTTTTAGTTCCTTGCTTTGATTTTATTTTTCTTATGTGACTAGCTCTTGTCACTGAATATAATATATTCAAGTATGTTTTTCTAATTTATTCATCTCTTTTAATATACTTTTCTAATTCAGATGACATATAAGTATATATTTATATTCTAAATTATTAGTCTTTTTTCCCTTTGTTTCAAATTTTAATAGTGATCAACAAATTCTATTTGATGTGAGCAATAAGTAGAAGAAATTTTTATTTATAGATATAAATGTTAACTCAAAAATATGAATCAGATTATTTAAAATTACAAAAAAGAAAAAAGAGCTGAAACTTTAATTGAAATGTAACAGGGTATATAGATAAATTTATCAAAACAACCAAAGTAAAATTGAAAATATTGGTGATTGCTCGTTGATATTTGAGAGATTAAGTTGCCCGATAAAGAAACACGTGAAAGAAGATGGTTATAGTTATTAAATAAAATACTAATAATTTATTTATTAAATTATTAACGTTAAAAAAGACCTCATCTGATAGTTTCGTTTTAGGTTTTATAACGCTCTGAGTCAGCCCTGTAGCTTTGCTACATATGTTGTGACTAAGAAAAGTAATTCATTTTGAAACTATAGCATTGAAGGTCTGTTTAATATACAAGATAAGCGACATGATATGAATAATTTATCATATTATATCTCAATGCATTATTTTGTAAACCAACAAGATATGATAAATTAATCCATAATACTATCATATTCTACTTCTCTAGTTTTAGTTCTATCCTGAATATGAGTTGGTTAGAAATTAGCATGATATGATCAAAACAATAATTTACTGTATTACCCTTATCAAATATAATTTAAATAAAAAGCAATATAATTTAATATTAAACTTAAAAGTAAAATATTAATAATTAATTTTAAAAAATATGTATGATTTTAATACAATGCTAGTTTTGTCATTTTATATAATATAATAATTTATTACTCAAAATTATAAAAGTATGAAAGTTAATTGAAATGTTTGACATAA
>JBBPBP010000004.1:20126015-20146372 GCA_037974735.1 Cicer chorassanicum
ATATTAGAAAAAAAAATCCACAAATAATTGTGCTAATTTTTTTATAACTATAAATTAATCGTTGAAAGTAGTTTAAATTCAAATCAATAATATCATTTTTGTATGATTTCTAAATATGTGGTGAAACAAAAACAACAATAATAACCAAAATAATAATATGTTATATTTTATAATTAGTTTACTGTTAATTAACATTGTTGGGAAAGTTATTATTGAAATGTTTTTTTTTGTTTTATACAAAAAAATTAAATAATAACTAAAAATGAAAACGAAAGAATGAAAAACTGACTTATTTGTATTTATTACTTTGTTTAATTTTTATGGATCAGCGGAATGAGAATTATTTCAGCATTTTGATGTTTTTGTAAAAAAAATTCAAGAATAGTTCAACACACATTTATTTAGTCGTTTTTTCGCTAAAGACAAATCTGTGAACATTTAAGCATAAGATTTAAAGCAGATACTACTTCAAAATGAGACTTGAGGTTGGAAATTTGGCACAAGCTGATAACAACTATTATTTTGGTACACGAAAAAAATCTCATATTAATTGAAATTCGAAATTAAAAATAGTTTGAGTAAACCACCAAATTAGTCTCCGATTCTGTAGAGTGCTTTCAATTTAGTTTACGAGGCTCTAAATATTTCAATTTAGTATTTGACTATATAAAACGTTTCTCGTTAATGTTTCTTTAAGTTGAATGTGGACAATCAAAATGATTCATGACTTTGTAGAATTTTCTCAATTTTGTCCTTGAAAATATGAATTTTTTTATTTAGGTTTTGAGTCTCTATAAAATTTGTCGAATTCACCCTTTTATGGGTGTTGTTTACCAAATATTGTGGATAATGATAATATGTTTGTTAAGTGTATCATTAAAAAGAAAAATAAAAAAATATTAAAACTATAAAATTACATAACATTTGTGCGTTGATTATTCTCTTTAGTGACATTTTATCTTATTCTCTACACCATTATACTTTGTGAAGGAAATAGTCCTTCTTTATTGTACACGTTGAAGTGGTGAATATATTATTCACTTTTCATCTTGTACAATGAAATAAGGGTATATTTGTATAACTACCATTTGGAATAGTCTGCAATTCGGGACATTTAAATTATCCAACAGGTTCAAACTGATTTTAATTGTCCAGAGATTAACGACTAATGACTAAACTTTATTTGTATATTGCGCCATTGCCTATTTTTACATTTAAAGTCTCATTCCTACTAATACCTCCTTCGGTGGAGTAGCTTGGCTAGGATAAAGAGTGGCCATAATCAATACAAAAGTTTTCAATAATTTTTACTTATTAAAATAATTATAATAAATATTAATTAAAAAATACATTATATCTTTTAATATATGTTTTGAGTTTCGTCTAAAGATATAAAAATCAAATTAATGATTCGATAAACTCAAATTAATTAAGAATCAATTAAATCAATTTTTTTTGTGGTCAAATTAAAACTGAATCGAATCAAATAAACTCAATCTCTATTGATTTAAGCATAATTTCACTTCATTTAAAATTGATCACCGTTATCCGAATAAAATCATTAGACTATATAAGTAGTGTTATTTTAAATATTTTTTAATCTTTTACATATTATTTTTCTCATTGTAGTTTATATACTCATGTCGTTAAATTTTTTTTACATAATTATTATAATAGTATAAAAATCTAGTGTTTGAAAAACATAATTTAGATTTTTAAAATAAGTATCTTAATGTTTATTAATGTCAACTAGATGGAACTGAACCAAATCAATATTCTATTTATCAATTTGATTTTAATTTTGTGAGAAAAATTTATTAAAAAAAAAAACTCAACCAAAATGAGCTTTCTTTTTTGTTAAGATTTTTTTCCTCTCAAAACATTCAACCTAAACTTGTACAACTTCTTAGTACAATTCCTCTTCTTTCCTGTTGTGTATGCAAGTTTTTTGGTGTTTATATTGCAAATTTACAACTTAAATTATAATATACAATAAAATACTATATTTAATTTATCAATTAAAATTTTAAAAATTCAACACCCAAAATTTTTTTTTTAAGCTTCACCACTGACCTCTTGCAACATATCTTCTCCCTACCTTATTCTCTGCAACCAAAAAAATTTCACCTCTCATTCAAAACACATTAGTATGCACAATAATAGTGATCCGAACTAGATAGAGGACGATGGTATGCTTCATTAGGATGGTTGGAATCCGTTAAAAGGGGCTGATACCTGAAAACATTGCAACAATCAAGTAAGTATTGATTTGAGGAGAGTAAAAAGTATTGAGATGAGAAATTGTGTGCACCTTTTTGGGTGTCTGAGGCATCGTTTATATAAGTGAAATTCTCAACGGGGAGGGGGACAACAATTTTGATTGCTCACTATTGCAGGCGGATTCAGTGGGATGCCGTTTTAAGACAATTTCCACTAGGTCAAACCTTTAGGGTAGAAAACCCCAATGGTAAACTAAGGATTATTTCCGTTTGTAATTAAAAAAAAAAAACTAAGGAATAGTTTAATTTCATGAAAAAATCGAATTTTAATTCTAATCTAATAAGTTATTTATTGTTATCATTTGAATCAATTCGAATAGAGTAAAGGAATAGTAAAATAATCACACTGGGTATCTTTACCATTTCTCTATCGATAGAGAAAAAGGGTATTAATTTGTATGGTCATGTTCTATTGAGTGGAATAAAGATAAAATAGAAATTAGTTTTTGGAGAGATGGCTGAGTAGTTGATAGCTCCGGTCTTGAAAACCGGTATAGTTCGAAACAAAGAACTATCGAGGGTTTGAATCCCCCTCTCTCATTTTTCTTGGCGAATGGTTTTTTTTTTTATTGGTTTAGATGAGCTCAGTTTTTTGGGGCTCGGCTAAGTGGTGATATAGCGGAGGCCCAAAAAAGATTAGATATAAATGAATTGAAAAAAAAAAAAATACCTTTTCAATATGATCTCCTCGATTCAACCCAATATGTATACTAAAATCAAAGTGATTCCTACGTCAAGCATAGGATTTCATGTCTCAATTAAGAGGAGTCATCGAAAGAACAGGCTCAAAATCTCGATCAATTCCTTTTTCAAATCATGCGGCAGCTGCGCGAGCTCTTCCCGCGTGCCATAAATGACCTACGAATAGGAAGAATCCTAGAACAAAATGAGAAGTAGCTAACCAACTTTTAGGAGAGACATAATTGACTGCATTAATCTCTGTAGCTACGCCACCAATGGAATTTAAAGAACCTAAAGGAGCATGAGTCATATATTCTGCGGAACGACGTTCTTGCCAAGGTTGTATGTCTTTTTTTCAGTCTACTCAAGTCCAAACCATTAGGACCCCTTAAAGGTTATAACCAGGGAGCACGTAGATCCCAAAAACGCATAGTTTCTCCTCCAAAAATAACTTCCCCAGTCGGGGATCGCATTAGATATTTACCCAAATCGGTAGGTCCTTGAGCCGATCCTACATTAGCTCCAAGACGTTGGTCTCTAACTAGAAAAGTAAATGCTTGAGCTTGAGAAGCTTCTGGTCCAGTCGGACCATAAAACTCATTAGGATAAGCAGTATTATTAAACCAGACAAAGCAACAAGCTATAAAACCAAAAACGGCTAAAGCACCTAAACTATAAGACAAGTAAGCTTCTCAAGACCATACTAGTGCACAGCGAGCCCACGCAAAGGGCTTGGTTAATATATGCCAGATTCCACCAAGTATACAAATGAAACCTAACCATACATGCCCTCCAATTATGTCTTCCAAATCATCCACACTAACAATCCATCCTTCTCCCCTAAAAGGATATTTTAGTAAATAACCGAATATAATACTTGGACTAACGGTTAAGTTTGTAATTTTTCTTACATCTCCCCCTCCAAGAGCCCAGGTATCATATATACCTCCAAAATAAGAAGCCTTAAATACTAGAAGAAAAGCCCCTATACCTAACAATATTAAATGAATACCTAAAATAGCAGTCATTTTATTTCTATCTTTCCATACATAACCAAAGAATGGAAAAGATTCTTCAAGAGTTTCAGGTCCCAAAAGTGCATGATAAATACCGCCAAAGCCTAATACTGCAGAGGAAATTAAGTGAAGTACTCCAGACACAAAGTATGGAAAGGTATCTATAACTTCCCCTCCAGGACCTACCCCCAACCTAGAGTAGCTAGATGGGGAAGTAAAATTAAGCCTTGTTCATACATGGGCTTCTCTGGTACGAAATGAGTGACTTCAAATAGGTTCATTGCTCCGGCCCAAAATACTATTAATCTGGCACGGGCTACATGGGCTCCCAATAGTTTACCAGATAAATTGATAAGTCGGGCATTCCTGGCCCACTAAGCAAAACCAGTAGTTTCTTGGTCACGACCAGTTAAAACTAAAGTTCCATTAAAGAGCGTTTCCACGTGGTAGAACCTCCTCAGGGAATATAAGGTTTTCATGAGGCTGATCTTGAGCCGCCATCCACGCATGAATACCTTCATTTAAGAGAATATTTTTGGTGTAGAAAGTCTCAAATTCAGGATCTTCCGCTGCGTGGATTTCTTGAGAAACAAAGTCTTAGGCACGTAGGTTCAGGGCTAGATCGACTACTCCAAGAGCACTCATCCATAAACCAGTTACTGGTACAAATAACATAAAGAAATGTAACCAACGTTTATTGGAAAAAGCAACCCCAAAGATTTGGAACCTAAAGCGGTTAGCGGTGACCATTGAATAAGTTTCTTCTGCTTGGGTTGGGTTAAAAGCACGGAATATATTTGCGCCATTACCATCTTCAAATACAGTATTTTCTACAGTACCACCATGAATAGCGCATAGTAGGGCAGCGCCCAATACACCAACAACTCCCATCATATGAAATGGGTTCAATGTCCAATTATGAAACCCTTGGAAAAAGAGAATGAATCGAAATATAGCTGCTACACCAAAACTAGGTGCAAAGAACCAACCAGACTGACCCAGTGGATAAATAAGGAATACAGAAACAAAAACTGCAATTGGACCGGAGAATGCGATTGCATTATAAGGCCGCAATTGAACAGATCGAGCAAGTTCAAATTGATGTAACATAAAACCTATTAATCCGAAAGCACTGTGGAGAGCAACAAAAGTCCACAGACCACCTAATTGACACCAATGGGTAAAATCTCCTTGTGCTTCAAGACCCCAAAGTAACAACAAAGAGTGTGCTAAACTATTAGCAGGAGTAGAGACTGCAGCAGTTAAGAAGTTACAACCTTCCAAATAGGAACTTGCCAATCCATGAGTATACCATGAAGTTACAAAGGTGGTACCTGTGAACCAACCCCCCACGGCGAAATAGGCGCAAGGAAAAAGCAATAGACCAGACCAACCCACAAAAACGAAACGGTCCCTCCGTAAGTAGTCATCCATAATATCAAATAAATCATTTTGATCTTTGGTAAATTTACCAAGAGAGATAGTCATAGTCATCCTCCTATTCAACTACTTCAACCATTTCCGAACACCTCCTAGCATTTTCAGGGATGGAATCTTCGAG
Source organism: Cicer chorassanicum (assembly GCA_037974735.1). Classification (NCBI taxonomy): domain Eukaryota; kingdom Viridiplantae; phylum Streptophyta; class Magnoliopsida; order Fabales; family Fabaceae; genus Cicer; species Cicer chorassanicum. The sequence goes on from JBBPBP010000004.1 coordinate 20,131,553, forward strand.
TCTTTTTTCATTTTACATATGATATGATTTCTCGTAGATTGTTCCTTCTTTTCTACTGGGTTTCGAATAGAAAAATCATTTTTTTTGTCGATTGATATCTAATCTATGTAAAATCCCTGAACTTCATTTGGTTATTCCTTTCTATTCTCTTTCAAATTCTCGAAATCATGAATCATGAATTGGGAATTCTCTTATGACTCGTAAATCCTATAAATAAATTATTTAAAGAACTGTTCTAGAAACAAATGATGCTTTTATCACTCTCGTTCCCAGCGGATCCCCAGATATACTACTCTCCTTTTATCAAATAATCTTATCTTATTCTTGAATGTTGTTCGTGAAATAAAAAAAGGGCTTTTTATATTCTTCGAATGTGTATGTCTAGGAAACAACTAGAGGATCATATTTTTTCTTTCTATTTTACATTTATTTCTTGTATTGTCTTCTTTGTTCTATTTTTGTTTCGTTCATATTTAAAAAAATCTCAAAGTATACTTTTTTGCAGATCGAGGTAAGAAATTCGAATATTTTTTTTTATTTTTTTTTATCTATCTGTCAAATTTTTTTAATATTCTTTTGAATTTTATTAAAAAGAGTATATTCTAAGTAAAAGTTTCGTTTTCACATCCAAAAATTGCCGTAAAAATCTTGTAGGCATGAATATGAAAATAAAAAATTGGATACTCGAAGTCATGATTTCTTTGATATATTTTCTTGTATTCGGAAAAAATATATTTTAAAGTCAAATGACTTGTTTGTTGGACTTTAGTATAGAATAAGCCCTACCGGGTGGAGGAGATGAATAGCAATTTCTTGCTAGGAACAATAAGATTTAATCCGAAATATCGATAGATTCTTGCAGAGTCGCAACCAAAGAGGTATTAAAAGCAAATAAAGATACACCGTTCGATTTTTTTTTTCTATCGAATTTGAATATCAGAATAGTAGATATAGTTATGATTCAATGGGTTAGGTCCACTTACCTTTTTTTAGAATCTTTCGCATTTTTTTATTAGACCAAAATAGGAATATCTGACAATTAAATGAAATATCTCTAAATATATATATATATATATATATATATATATATATATATATATATATATATATATATATATATATATATATATAGATAGATAGATAGATAGATAGATAGATAGATAGATAGATAGATAGATAGATAGATAGCTAAAGAATACCATTTAACTTTCTAACTAGAATTCCTTTACTCTATTCGAATTGATTCAAATAATAACAATAAATAACTTATTAAATTAGAATTAAAATTCGATTTTTTCATGAAATTAAACTATTCCTTAGTTTTTTTTTTAACTTAATCAATAAATTTTCAGAAAAATCAGTATCAAGTTTAAATTTTAACATACTTTATTTATTTCTAGAACATGAACAAGTAAAAATATATTCCAAAGAAATAAAAAAGAAAAAAACAATTCTTATTCAACGCAATTAGAACTGATTGGAAGAATCAAACCATTTTTAATAGAAAAAAATGTATTGGAATAAACGAAATCAGTAAACAAGTTCTTCGATGGTCATACAACTTAATTGACGAAGTGGAGCAATTGACGGAAAGAATAGCAAAGGACGCTTAGATTCATTGCCCAAGAACCGAATGTACAGTTGTTTTTAATGGTAAAACACAGTCACTGGATTTCCATGGTAGAAATAGAAATATTTATAATACTGATGACAAAGAGGATAATGATACTAGGAATATGGATATGCTTCAACTTAACCTAAATCAGGAATTTGCTCTACTAAATTATTCACGCGAACCAGATTTCTCCCGAGAAATAATTAGAGGATCTATGCGCCCTCAAAGGCGTAAAACAGTTACTTGGAAACTCTTTCAAAGTAATGTCCATTCTCCTATTTTTTCGAAGATAATAGACGACAAACCGTTATTTTTTGGTGATCTTTTTGATGATATATCCGAATATTTGAAAGAATATTTCAAGAAACCTGATACGGACAATTCATAATTTTTGGCTTTGGAGAAAAGGATAGAACAGAAACACAAAGAGGAAAACAAAGACGAGGCTGAAAAAAGACTTAGAGAAATCGAAGAATCTTGGGAAAGCATTCTATATGGTCTAATAATTAGAAGTTTTGTATTACTATTCCAATAAATTCTTAGAAGATATATTATATTACCTTCATTGATAATAACGAAAAATATCATTCGTATCTTTTTATTTCAAAATCCCGAATGGTCAGAAGATTTTAGGGATTGGAGAAAAGAAGTGCATATAAAATGTACCTACCAGGGTATGAATTGCCAAAAGACTGGTTTTTTTGAGGGTATTCAGATAAGGATCTTATCTCCTTTTGTTCTGAAACCTTGGCACAAATCAAATGTACGATCTACTAAAAAAAAAAAAAGATCCACTAAAAAAAACATCTGGTTTTTAACAGCTTATGGGACACAAATAGAATTGTACCTTGATGATCATGTCCCCAATCCATTTTCATTTTTGGGTCCCATTTTTAAAAAAATAAAAAAACAATTGCAAAAATAATTGAAAAATCGTTTTTTTTCTAGTTGGAAATGTTTTGAATGAAAGAAAAAACTGGTTTCAAATCATGTTAAAAGACATAGAAAACTTGAACATTAAAAGTATTCTTAAAATTATTCTATTTAGGTTCAAAAAAATAGATGAATTAACTGAAAGTACAAAAAATTCAATATATGGATTAATATGTTGCGTCGGGTTGACGTAAAAAGGGAGATTAGACTTGGGCCAGTCCGGAACAGTTGTCCCAAAGTCGTTGTCAAGTAGGTGAGACAGTTTTATTTAAAAAGTCGTATAGAAATGTTCTCCAATATAGGGATGCACATTTGTTGTTGTTATTAGCCGGGAATGGAATTGTTTGTTTTCGTCCACAATATGTACCCGACATGTTTTGGGTATCCAACTAACTTTATAGTCTTGTAAAAAAAAGGTATCATGTTAGTTGGTTCCATGTCGAACTTAAACGTACTCGACATCAGAAGTTTGTCTGTTTTCAAGAATCGACTACTGACGGTTTAAATTTGTTAGTTGACGGGACCTGAGAGGTGGGCGAAATGATGTGGGTGTATATACTTTGGTTTTCTTGTTGTGACACGTGTTCACTACAGATGTAGGAATTTGAGTGCATACGATTGTTCATTTTAAATTTATGTTGTTTCTGAAGTAGTAATATCAATCACAAGGAAGAGGGGTTTGAGTTGTGATCCCCTTTTAAAAATATTAATTCCTACTTTCAATTTATACTAATTCAAGATAAATCTTGGTTACTCATAAAAATCCAGAACGTTCTTGGTTAGTTAAAAATAAATGAAATAGATTATTTTTACGTGATTAGTGATCGTGAGTGAGAAATAATAAAGGATAAGGATAAGAGAATCACACAATGATGTATCTAGGTTCACCTAAGGTGGGCAATGTCAAGTCCTCACAATTTGTGAGTTTTTCCACTAATGTGCTTCATAGAAGAACGTTTTTGCTTTTATGCAATCTTCCTCGATCAGTTACAACATTCACCTTTCCATCTTGAAAGAGTTTTTACAGTTACTTTTCAGTTCAGAAAGGATTTTTACAAGTTATCTTTTAAACAAAAAGAATTTTTACAATACACTCAAATTATCTTGAGAATTAGACTTGAGTTTCAAATTATGATAGAAGGTTGTAAGATCAGAATCTACTTAGCACTTTTTTGAGATTGATTATCAGCAATAACTCAATAAAGAGATCCTTGAATATAGTATAAAAGAATTGGAGTTTTTGCTTGATTGAAGAGTTTTGTTTGCTCGAGTATGAGTGTTTTAGTGATGAATTGTCTACACTTAAAACTCTTGCTATTGTCTTCACCTTGATATTCCTTTTATAGACATGATGAAGGTTAGAGAAAGCTCATTATAGCCGTTACTGATCTTTAAGAGAGACATTTGTTAAAAGTGATAATTAATAGACATGTGTTTTATTTAATCCAGAACGTTCTTTCTTTCCAACCAAAATGTTCCTGGTTTTGTGTTTGAATGAACAATGGGACTGAGGGTTTAGCAGTTGTATGGTGTCAGTTCTTTCCTTTGCACGCATGTTGGGATTTCTGCAAAAGGTGCAAAAACAATGTCCTTTTAATCCTTGTTGTCCTAGTTGTACTTATTCATAGCTCATCAATATGGAGATTGCTCTGGTTATTGTTCTTAATGTTGTTTTGCTTCTTTCACCTTTAGCTAAACTTTTGCGCTTGATCATTGTTTTGGGTAGCCTTGATATTCATTTATCTTAAGATCTAGACTTTGGGAAATGATTCATTTTACTCCTATCCTTAAAACGAATTGTCCAGAACGATCTTGAAAAACCAGAATGATACTGTTATAAACCAGAATGATCTTGGCTTGTCCAGACTGATTATGATTACTTAAAATGACCTTGCAATCAATTTCCAATTCAATTAAGGCATGATTTACTTTGATTTATATTATAGTGTGATCATTGATTGTTGCATGAGTGTACTTGATCACCTATCTTTGAACAATTCACTTAAAAACACAGGTTAAACAGCAACACAATCAGAATCATGATTAGAGATTAATTAACTTTTTTGTTTTATCTTCAAAACACTTGATTTAGAATTTTGCCTCAACAATTTCAAGGCGTGATCGTGTATGTTGGTTTGTGCCTTTTGAAATTTCATCGTCGGATTATATTAGGTATTTAAGGAGTTGTTCCAAATTTTTAGGGGGGCTTTGCATTTTCGTAACCCTCTCCTTTTTCTCTTTTTTCATTGCGCCATTGCCTATTTTATTTTCACATTCAAAGTCCCATTCCTTCTAATCACCTCCTTCGGTGGAGTAGCTTGGCTAGGATAAAGATTGGCCATAATCACTAGAAAAGTTTTCAATAATTTTTATTTATTAAAATAATTATAATAAATACTAATTAAAAAATACACTATATATTTTAATATATATATTTTGAGTTTTATTTAGAGATATAAAATTCAAATTAATTAATGATTCGATAAACTCAAATTAATTCGAAATCAATTAATTTTGTTTTTTTGTGTGGTCGAGTTCAAATTGAATCGAATCGAATAAACTCAATCTCTGTTGATTTAGGTATGATTTCACTACATTTAAAATTCGATCACCGATATCGAAATAAAATCATTAGACTATATTAGTAGTGTCATCTTAAATATGTGTTGTATTTAAATATTTTTTTAATCATTAGCATATTATTTTTCTCATTGTAGTCTATATACTCGTGTCGTTAAAAATAGTTTACATAATTTTTTAATAGTATAAATATCTAGTGTTTGGAAAGTAATTTAGAATTTTGCAATAAGTAACTTAATATTTATTAATGTCAATTAGATTGAACTGAACCAAATCAACATGCTATTTTTCATTTTGATTTTAATTTTGTGAGAAAATTTAAATAAAAAAAACTCAACCAAACTAGCTTTCTTTTTTGTTTAGATTTTTTTTTTCTCTCAAAACATTCAACGTAAACTTGTACCACTTTTCAATTCAATTCCCCCTTCTTTGCCGTTGTGTATGCAAATTTTTTATGTGTTTACATTGTAAATTTGTAACTTCAAATTATAATATACAATAAAATACTAAATTTAATTTATCAATTAAAATTTTAACAATTCGACACCCAAAATATACTTTTTAAAGCTTCACCACCGACGTCTTGCAACATATCTTCTCCCTACCTTATTCTTTGCAACCAAAAAAATTTCACTTCTCATTCAAAACACCTTAGTATGCACAATAATAGTGATCCGAACTAGATAGAGGACGATGGTATGCTTCATTAGGATAGTTGGAATCCGTTAAAGAGGGTTGATACCTGAAAACATTGCAACAATCAAGTAAATACTGATTTGAGGAGAGTAAAAAGTATTGAGATGAGAAATTGTGTGCACCTTTTTGGCTGTCTGAGGCAAGGTTTATATAAGTGAAATTCCCAACGCGGAGGGGGACAACAATTTTGATTGCTCACTATTGCAGGCGGATTCAGTGGGATGCCATTTTAAGACAATTTCCACTAGGTCAAACCTTTAGGGTAGAAAATCCCAGTTATCTGATATGGATTAATGTGTTGCGTTGGGTTGACGTAAAAAGGAGGATTGGACTTGGGCCAGTCCGGAACAGTTGTCCCAAAGTCGTTGTCAAGGAGGTGAGACAGTGACTTTAAAAAGTCGTATAGAAATGTTCTCCAATATAGGGATGCACATTTGTTGTTGTTATTAGCAGGGAATGGAATTGTTTGTTTTCGTCCACAATATGTACCTGACATGTTTTGGGTATCCAACTAACTTCATAGTCTTGTAAAAAAAAGGTATCATGTTAGTTGGTTCTATGTCGAACTTAAACGTACTCGACATACGAAGTTTGTCTGTTTTCAAGGATCAACTATTGGCGGTTTAAATTTGTTAGTTGAAAGGACCTGAGAGGTGGGCGAAATGATGTGGGTGTATATACTTTGGTTTTCTTGTTGTGACACGTGTTCCCTACAGATGTAGGAATTTGAGTGCATACGATTGTTCATTTTAAATTTATGTTGTTTCTGAAGTAGTAATATCAATCACAAGGAAGAGGGGTTTGAGTTGTGATCCCCTTTTTAAAATATTAATTCCTGCTTTCAATTTATACTAATTCAAGATCAATCTTGGTTACTCATAAAAATCTAAAACGTTCTTGATTAGTTAAAAATAAATGAAACAGATTATTTTTACGTGATTAGTGATCGTGAGTGAGAAATAATAAAGGATAAAGATAAGAGAATCACACAATGATGTATCTAGGTTCACCTAAGGTGGGCTATGTCAAGTCCTCACAATTTGTGAGTTTTTCCACTAATGTGCTTCATAGAAGAACATTTTTGCTTTTATGCAATCTTGGTTGATTAGTTACAACATTCACCTTTCAATCTTGAAAGAATTTTTACAGTTATCTTTCAGTCCAGAAAGGATTTTTACAAATTATCTTTTAAACGAAAATGATTTTTACAATACACTCAAACTATCTTAAGAATTAGACTTGAGTTTCAAATTATGATCGAAGGTTGTAAGATCAGAATCTACTCAGCACTTGTTTGAGATTGATTATCAGCAATAACTCAATAAAGAGATCCTTGAATATAGTATAAAAGAATTGGAGTTTTTGTTTGATTGAAGAGTTTTATTTGCTCGAGTATGAGTGTTTTAGTGATGAATTGTCTACACTTAAAAATCTTGCTATTGTCTTCACCTTGATATTCCTTTTATAGACATGATGAAGGTTAAAGAAAGCTCATTATAGTCGTTACTGATCTTTAAGAGAGACATTTGTTCAAAGTGATAATTAGTAGACATGTGTTTTATTTAATCCAGAACGTTCTTTCTTTCCATCCAAAACGTTCTTGGTTTTGTGTTTGAATGAACAATGGGATTGAGGGTTTAGCAGTTGTATGGTGTCAGTTCTTTCCTTTGCACGCATGTTGGGATTTTTGCAGAAGGTGCAAAAACAATGTCCTTTTAATCCTTGTTGTCCTAGCTGTACTTATTCATAGCTCATCAATATGGAGATTGCTTTGGTATATTGTTCTTAATGTTGTTTTGCTTCTTTCACCTTTAGTTAAACTTTTGGGCTTGATCATTGTTTTGAGTAGCCTTGATATTCATTTATCTTAAGATCTAGACTTTGGGAAATGATTCATTTTACTCCTATCCTTAAAACGAATTGTCCAGAACTATCTTGATAAACCAGAATGATACTGTTATAAACCATAATGATCTTGATTTCCCAGATTGATATTCTTATGAACCAAAATGATACTGTTATAAACCATAATAATCTTGACTTGTCCATACTGATCTTGATTACTTTGAATGGCCTTGCAATCAATTTCCAATTCAATTAAGGCATGATTTACTTTGATTTATATTATAGTGGGATCATTGATTGTTGCATGAGTTTACATGATCACTTATCTTTGAATAATTCACTTAAAAACACAGGTTAAATAGCAACACAATCGAATCATGATTAGCGATTAATTAACTTTTTTGTTTTATCTTTAAAACACTTGATTTAGAATTTTGCCTCAACAATTTCGAGGCGTGATCGTGTATGTTGGTTTGTGCCGTTTGAAATTTCATCGTCGGATTACATTAGGTATTTAAGGAGTTGTTCGAAATTTTTAGGAGGGCTTTGCATTTTCGTAACCCTCTCGTTCTTCTCTTTATTCATTGCGTCATTGCCTATTTTCACATTCAAAGTCCCATTCCTACTAATCACCTCATTCGGTGGAGTAGTTGGCTAGGATAAAGATTGGCCATAATCACTAGAAAAGTTTTCAATAATTTTTATTTATTAAAATAATTATAAAATAATTATAATAAATACTAATTAAAAAATACACTATATATTTTAATATATATATTTTGAGTTTTGTTTAGAGATATAAAATTCAAATTAATTAATGATTCAATAAACTCAAATTAATTCGAAATCAATTAATTTGGGCTTTTTTGTGTGGTCGAGTTCAAACTAATTGAATCAAATAAACTCAATCTCTGTGTATTTAGGTATGATTTCACTACATTTAAAATTCGATCACCGATATCGAATTAAAATCATTATACTATATTAGTGGTGTCATCTTAAATATGTGTTGTATTTAAATATTTTTTTAATCATTTACATATTATTTTTCTCATTGTAGTTTATATACTCCTGTCGTTAAAAATAGTTTACGTAATTTTTTAATAGTATAAAAATCTAGTTTTTGGAAAGTAATTTAGAATTTTGCAACAAGTAACTTAATATTTATTAATGTCAATTAGATTGAACTAAACCTAATCAACATGCTATTTATCATTTTGATTTTAATTTTGTGAGAAAATTTAAATAAAAAAAACTCAACCAAACTGGCTTTCTTTTTTGTTTAGATATTTTTTTCTCTGAAAACATTCAACCTAAACTTGTACCACTTCTCAATTCAATTCCCTCTTCTTTGCCGTTGTGTATGCAAATTTTTTGTGTTTACATTGTATATTTGTAACTTCAAATTATAGTATACAATAAAATACTATATTTAATTTATCAATAAAATTTTTAACAATTCGACCCCCAAAATATACTTTTTTAAGCTTCACCACGGACCTTTTGCAATATATCTTCTCTCTGCCTTATTCTCTGCAACCAAAAATAAAAACTCACCTCTGATTCAAAACACCTTAGTATGCACAATAATAGTGTTCCGAACGGGATTGAGGACGATGGTCGACTTCATTATGATGGTTGAAATTCGTTAAAGGGGTGTGGTACTTACAAACACTGCAATAGTCAAGTATTGATTTAAGGAGAGTAAGAAGTATTGAGATGAGAAAGTGTGTGTACCTTTTTGGGTGTTAGAGGCATCATTTATATAAGTGGAAGTCTCAATGCAGAGGGGGACAACGATATTGATTGGCCATGATTGAAGGAGGATTCAGCGGGGTGTTGTTTTAAGACAGATCCCATAAGGTCTAGCTATTAGGGTAGAAAAACCTAGTTATCTGATATGGATTAATGTGTTGGGTCGGGTTGAAGTAAAAAGGTGAATTGGGCTTAGACCAGTTCGGAACAGTTGCCCCCAAGTCGTTGTCATAGAGGTGAGACAACGACTTGAAAAGGTTGTATATAAATGTTCACCAATATAAGGAAACACATTCATTGTGGAAGATGTTCAACTGATTTTTGTAACCGATAAGTTGAAGTTATGATCTAGAGGTTTGTCGGGATTAGTGTTCTTGTCCTATGAGTCCATGTGTGGGGGTTTCTCAAACTCCTTTGGTATCTCGGAATTATTTATCCTAGTTGTGAAAGGTCCTCTAGATTCGTTTGATCCGTACGGTTCCCGTAAATCTCACGGGTTGGGGATGAGACTAAACATGACCTAGAACATGAGTGATGTCGACAAAGTTTTATCTCCCTGAGTGGGGAGTCCTCTTAGGACCTTCTTTGGTGTCCTCGAGTTGGTGACTTTCATGGGGAACACCTCTTGCGTTCTGAAGTCCTTTCCTTCTAGGTAGAGTGGTATGATGATCCTTTAGTGAATTATGGATTCGTCTAGGATGTTGCCACAGTGGGGGACAGTTTGCTATCGGTTCTCCACGATGTTGATACGTCGGTTATGTTCTATGACCATTCGGTATTGTTCTTGAATTAGAGCAACAAGCTCATTGAGAGTTGTTTCTCTATTCTAGACTGCCACATGGTCAACATGTGCTTTCACTCTATCACCGTTGACTGAGAGCTCTTGAGGTGGAACGTTGTAGCCCTATCTTTCGATTGTTGAGCGTCGGTGTCAACATTATTTCTGGGGTTGTTACGTTTGTTGCAAGCCATCGAAAAGTCACGAATTCAGTTCTCCACGGCGCTGATACGTCGGTTATGTTCCATGATTATTTGGGATTGTTCTTGATCAGAGTGACAAGCTCATCGAGAGTTGTTCCTCTATTCTAGACTACCACAAGGTCAACGTCTACTTTTGGCCCATCGCTGTTGATAGCGAGCTCTTAGGATGGAAACATTGTGGCCTCATCTTCAAGTTGTTGAGCGGTGGTGTTGACATTCTTTCTAGGGTTGTTACATTTGTTGTCAGCCATCAAAAAGTCACGAATTAGGTTTTTAGCAAAGCAAGGAAAACTGAATTTCCTATAAATGGCGGCAATGATCCGAACTAGACTGAGGACGATTGTTCACTTTGTTAGGATGGTCGGAATTTGTTGAAGGGGTGGTACTTGTAAACACTCAAATGCTCAAGTAAGTATTGAGACAATAGGAGCATTTAATTGTTGATATTGGAATTGATTTCGTAATCTGGGTTTTAAGAGGTTTAAATCTTGATTTTGAAGAAGTTCCAAATCGTTCTCCTTTTTTCAGACTTTCTGGAGAAAGTTCTGCTTTTGTTCCAGAACTTTCTCTGTTTTGAGAACAACCTGGAGAACATTCTCGTTTCTGCATATTTTTCAAAATTGGTTCAGCTTTATTTGCAAAACGATCTTCCCTTTTAAAAAACCTTTTGCTTTTAATCTTTTCATCTCTTTTCTTAAAGTATCAAGCAAAATTCAGATGTCCAAGTTTCTTACAATATAAGCATTTGGTTTTGCATTTAACCTTTTTTCTTTCCGGAACAAAAAAGTTTTCATATATTTTCATTTTTTGAGTTTTATCAAAACCAAGATCAGCTTTATAAAATATTCCCACTTGAGATCCCATGATTTTTTGAAAGATTTCAGTAGCTTCAATAAAATTTGACAAGTCATTTATAAGAAGTTCATTTTCAGTTTTCCATTTTCATTGCAGAACATTCTTGATTTTTAGATTCATTATTTTCCTTAAAATCAGATTCCTGCATGTTCTGAATGATGTTTTTTAGTTCATCAATCATAACCTGAGCTTTCTCTTTTTCCTTTTTTTCTTTTAAAATTTGATCCTTTAAAAAACTACATTTTTGAACAAGCAGATTTGAATCATTAAGTAAGCTATCAAAATCTTTTTCAATTTGTTCACATAAAAGACATGGTTCAGAATTTATTACCTTTTTGTCTTCAGTATCTCCCATTAAAAATAAGTTGGCTTCTTCAGGTTCCTTTGTTTTGATTCATCAGAACCATCCCAGGTCACCATCATGGATTTTTTCTTGAAAGGGAACTTCTTTGGTGCTCTTTTGTTCAAGGGACATTCAGTTTTATAATGTCCTTGTTTGTTGCATCCAAAACATGTGATTTGACTTTTGTCTACCTCTATTTTGAAGTTTTCATTTTGATTTGAAAATCCCTTTTCGATATGATCCCTTCTTCTCAACATTCTCTGTATCACTTTTGTAAGACGAACTATTTCTTCATCAACATCTTCTTGTTCGATTTCTTCTGAGTCCTCATCTGGACTTTCTTGAGATGTTTTCAAAGCTATTACTTTGCCCTTTTTGATTGGTTTGTCTTCTTGTAGCAGCACTTCATGTGCTCGTAATGTTCCAATCAGTTCCTCTAATCTGAGTACATCAAGATTCTTGGCCTGGCTTATGGCTGTCACCATTGGTCTCCATATTATTGGAAGACATCTCATGATCTTTCTGACTCTATCTTGTACTGAGTATGCTTTCCCTAAGGAGCGCATTTCATTTACAATGGTTGTGAATCTTGAGTACATCTCATCAATGGTTCCTCCTTCATTCATTTCAAAGAGTTCAAACTTTCTTATGCCAATGTCTATTCTTGTTTCTTTGACATGACTTGTTCCTTTATGATGAGTTTGTAGTGTATCCCATACTTCTTTGGCAGTTGTGCATTCATCAACTCTTTCACTTTCTTGCCTGCTCAAAGCACACGATAAGAATAATTGAGCAGAGTTTGAATCATTTTGATCAACTCTTGGTATGAAATCTCCATCTATAATGATGCGCCACATTCCTGTATCTTGAGATTTCAAGAACAACTGCATTTTACTTTTCCAGAAATAGTAGTCTGTGCCATCAAAGTAAGGTGGTCTATATGATGACCCTCCTTCAGTAATGTGCATAACTTTTGACATTTTTCTTCTAGATCTTTTTCTCTAACACTTGTTAGGTGTTCAACTTTAGAGACTGAGCTCTGATGCCAATTGAAGTAGCAATGTCGATTTACAAGGAATGGGGGTTTGAATTGTAAATATTCCTATTTAAAAATTCCTGAAAAAACTTAAGAAAATAACTCAAGATTAATCTTGGTTGTGAAAACAGAAAACGGAGAATGTTCTTGGTTTTAACCAGAAAAACGAAGAACGTTCTTGGTTAGTTAAAATCAGTAATTCAGATTATGTATTTAACTTGTTATTCAATCAAACTGAAAGTAAATAGATAAGGGAAGAGATACCACACAAGGATATATCCTGGTTCACCTAACTCGTGCTACGTCCAGTCCTCACAACTGTGAGATTTTCCACTAAGTGTTCAAAACAAAGAACCTTCTTGGTTTTACAGCACCTAGCTCAGATCAACCTTAATCTGTTACAACGTTAAAACCTTTCCACCCAGAAAGGAGTTCAATCAGGTCACCTATCAACCTTGATAGGATTTCTTACAATCTACCCAAACTATACTAAACTCTTATAGTTTGAGTTTTACAATAATGAAAATATTGTTTTGTTAGAATCTGAGATGTCTCAACTCTTGTTTGAAATATGATTCTTTGGACAGAGAAATACAATACAATGATTCTAAGAATCGAATGGGAAAAAATCAGAACTGATTCAATGTATGTGAGTGAGAGAATTCAAGTATGTAAGTGTATGTGATTGATGAATTTTCTTAGTACTTGAAGCTCTGATTTTTCCTTGAGCTTGACCTTCCTTTTATAGGTGTTTAGAGCATTTAATTCTGGTTAGAAAGAGCTGTTGGTAGTGCTCTGTTGTCTTCTAACTAAAGCAACATATCTGTTGACAAATAATTCATTCATGTGACAGTTTTGGGCCTTGCTTGACTGGGCTGTTTTGCTCAATTTCAAACAGATTTCTTGCGCACTTAATGACCCATTAAGCTTCGAAAATACTTGATGATAATTGGGCTTTGATCTGGATGCTTGATTTAATCCAAAACAGTTTGGAAAGTAATGAACAACTTCTGCAGAAATAAGAGAATCGATTCTGCAGAAACGGAGACTGATCTTTGAAGCTTCATATGTAATTATTGATGTTACAGCTTCGATATGGAGTCTTGATTCTGTCCAAAATAGTTTGGTGAATGATAATAAACATCTGCAGAAGTAAGGAGATCAATGCTGAAATTCTGCAAAAACGGAGATTGATTATGCCAAAACAGCTTGGAGAATGATGACAATCTGCTGGAGAATGATGTTGAAAATTCTGGAGACTAATCTGAACATTCTAGAGACTGATCTGATCATTCTGGAGACTGATTTGAACATTCTGGAGACTGATGATCATTATGCAGATTGATGTTATCATTCTGGATATTGATGTTTAACATGTTGGAGAATGATGTTAGCATGCTGGAGATTAATTTTAACATGCTGGAGAATGATGTTAGCATGCTGGAAATTAATGTTAACATGCTGGAGAATGATCAGAATGTTGACAGTCAAGTTTAAATCTGTTTGGTTTTGCTAGTTTGTGATCTTCTCTCTTTGTGATTCGAATGCCTTCTTTGACTATAATGATTTCTACTTGTTCCTTGTCATGTACTGATGAACTAGTATAAAATTCAGAGGCAAAAGCTTCGTTGAAATAGTGGAGATTGATTGGTCAAGAGGCTGTGACGATCATTCTTGAAATTGGAGATTATTCTCCATTTTCCAGATTTTGTTGTTTCTTTGTATGTTCAGTTTGAATATGATTTCTTTGTTTTGCGTGGCTCCTATCTTTGAATTAATACACTTAAAAGCACAAGTTAAATTAACGTAACATTTAGAATCATAATTAACATTCTTAATTAACTTTTTGTTTGTTTTCATCAAAACGTTAAATTGAGATTTTGTCTAAACAATCTTCACCCTTAAATCATTTTTTTTGACAGTTTTTTTAATCCCACTCTCCTATTCTTTATCAAGAGGTTATAAACTATCTAATTAGACTTGAATTCAGTCGTGTTTTATTATTTCACACTTATATATTAAAAAATACAGAAAAAATATTTTTCTTAATAAATATCAGAAAAATACGAAATACATATTTATAACTGGTACATAAAAAATGCGAGATAAATATTTTGTAATAATAAATGTAAGAAAATTATGAGTCAAATTTTTTCATTGATACACAAAAAACACAACAAA
>JBBPBP010000004.1:20147928-20171203 GCA_037974735.1 Cicer chorassanicum
AATAAACAAATTCTCAACTTTATAATCTCCAAATTTTTTTATTTTCTTTTAGTTTCTCTTTTGAATTTTTTTTTTATAAAAAACAATATTTTAGTCTTTATAAAATTAAAATAAAACTAGAAGTATTCAATATTTTTTTTGAAGCCGATGATTTTAATTGCATATTTTAACTCATGTGACTAAATTTTAAACACTTTATAACATGTAGGAAATATATTTATTTATAAAAAAAATTTACCGTAATG
Source organism: Cicer chorassanicum (assembly GCA_037974735.1). Classification (NCBI taxonomy): domain Eukaryota; kingdom Viridiplantae; phylum Streptophyta; class Magnoliopsida; order Fabales; family Fabaceae; genus Cicer; species Cicer chorassanicum. The sequence goes on from JBBPBP010000004.1 coordinate 20,148,174, forward strand.
CTTATAAAATTTTATTATGTTACATGTTATCATCTGTAAAAAAAATGTTATATGTTATATCTTTTATTGAGCGAAAATGATTTTTCTAATGTTTATGTTATTTTTAATCAAAATAAAATGTTATATTTTATTATTTTTCATTGGACCAACACACTTTTGAACAAAGTTAGGCCGAGTTGGACCAAAATGAATTATTACCCAATTTGAGAGCATTTTTTCTATATTTTGTTAAAAGCCCCCAAATTTTTATTTTATTTTAGATTTATACCCTTTAGATTGTCAGTTCCAAATTATCATATTCAAAACTCTTCTTCTTCCCCCACTTCTTTTTTCTTCTCCATTTCATAATTGCATAACGCTCAAAACCCCATAAATCTCTAAAATCTCAAAACCTATTCTACTCTTTGATTTTCGTCAAAACCATATCAAACACATCATATTGTAGAAGTTTAAAAATCTCAATCAAGAGGTAAGATTTCATTTCCTTTACAATCACAATTTTTTTACTCTCTAGTTTTGTTCGAATTTACTTTTCTAGAGGTGGTTTTGGAGTTGCTTGTGTAGTTTTTAGATAAGTTGGTTCTAAGATAGTTTTAGAGTTGCTCGTGTAGTGTCTGAATTAGTTGATCAAATTCAACTATGTTTGTGGTTGTATTTCCTATGTGCATCACACGTACAGTTTGTCCATGCACTTATTATTTTTTCCTTCACTAGATCTAATATAGTATTTTCCACATATTTGAGGAAGTTAAGAAAATTTTCACACATTTTTGAAAGTTTGAAGGGAATCAATATATGTTTCCTTTGAATTTCTAGATTTGATTTTGACATTCAAGTTACCAACACAATAGAAGAATAGTGCTTGGGAAAACTCTAGCAACAAAATTCACCAATGCATTGTTTTGGTCAGTCACAATTACCTTTACTAAATTATCATGAGATTCCAACAATCCACGACAGACCTATTAGGCTCAATTGATATTATCTTCCTTTTCAAACTCCATATAAACAAATGCAACTAAATACGTCAAGTTAGTAGACGTGTCACCAAGAAACTCAAGAAAAGGTAAGAAATACTTGTTGATTTTATATGTTGATTCCATCAGCTGTATAAAAGGAAAAATGTTAAATAACTTGATGAAATCTAGATGGGCCTAGAAGATAACTCAGATTGAGTCAGAAATCACCAACCTATATTTATAGATATACTTATCATCAACTACACATTTCATCAGATGTTGCATTTATGATCTTAGATCCCTTATACACTTTTTGTATCTATGACGTGCATTTTAAATATGTTTGATAGTAGTTTTGTGTAGCAAGTATGCGTTAGAAGTCTCACATTGTTTAGAAAAGTGAAGGTTGAACAACATATAATGAAATGACTCATATACTCAATGCTTTAAGATTTTTGGTGAAGATTCAGTGTCCAACTCACTTGTGTGGTTGCTCTTGGCCCAATGTGGATAATCCCCAAGCTCCCTTCATGACCCAGATGTGGTATCAAAGCCGATAGTTACTAAAATGGACAAAATCCTTGTGTTGAAAGTCTTCCTGACAATGATGGTCAATCGACGTATTTTGTTGATGCAGCGACAACAACAGTGCAAGTATATGCGTGTAGGGGAATCATGAGATAAACTTTAAAAACTCTTTTAAAATCATTCTCATAAGCGGAAAAATTCCCTTTAGCAAAGATCACATAAGCACATAATTTCACTGTAAAGGTTCATGTGTTTACCTCTTGAAGCGTTGAGGAGACAAATCACTAACACTGAGTATCTCTTTTGAAGCATGCTTTAACTTTGATCATCAACACAAAAATTTTCGACGTCGCTACATAGTTCGTGCGAGCACAAAATGGAATATGGTACTAACCATTCTATGAGGGTAATGGCAAATTAAGATTACTTGGGAATGTGCTAAACTTCTATTTATAGAGATTGGACCACTAAAACTCTAAGACTCCTATTATGAGCCTACCCAAAAATAAGTCTTAAATGATTATAATTAATTAAATACAAACTATTAATTAAATTAAATTATATTTAATTCAATTAATTATCAACCCTCACTTATTTAACTAAATCAAATGTAATTAAATAAATTATAAATATAGTAATATATTAAATAATATTTAATACGAATAACATTTAACAAAATCAAATTTTATTTAATTTAATCATTCATTTCGTTGTCAGCACTTTATGCGTGCGACCATATAGGTTCTTACTAAAATCGTAATAGTATTAAATATAATATATAATTTATATAATATAAAGTATTATAAACAATGATTGACATCTATCAATGAATCATTGTTACCCAAATTATGAGAAAATCAATAATACGATTTTTAACCTTAATGTGACCACTATTATTGTGTAGTAATTGTCCCTTTGTCCAATGTCAAGTTGAACGCAAGTCACGATATGTGTTATTCTTGCAATGTTCAATTCTTTATTTCTCGATTTCCGAGTAGATGCATAAAATCAATGGACTCAATAGCCCACATAACTCCAATTATGTTTTAGGGACAAATCTTATCTACATCACTCACACCGCTCCACATGGTTTATTGTAGAGCTAATAACCACCTTTATAATTTTCATATTATTGACAATGTTTGATGACATTAAAACCTACAATTCCCCTATAAGAATCGTAGTGACTTCAAGTTGAAGGACTGTTCACTATGGTCACATGACAATCACTAATGACACTTACACAACAATTATGCATCATTCTCATGGTGGACTAATCCAGTATAAATATTACCCATAATATTTATACCAATGTGATGATTTGATATCTCATATCTATGACACGTGAGATATAGTTATTTGTCTACTCACATAATAGTCTCAATGTATTATTGTTGTCCTAATTAACAATAATACTTTGATTATGGATACTTTAAGAATAGTGTTATAATGTTACGATCAAGTCACACTTGATGTTTTATTGAACGAACTATCTATTATAAGGACTTTGTTATATTATACAATTAATAAGACAATAAATGATGTCTTGTACATATATCCAAAATTAGATATATGAATTAAATTCATCATATGAATAATAATCTATGTAAAATAGATTGGTGATAGGGCTTACACCAACAATGTGGATGAAAACGCTTCTGCTTTATGGAAGTATAACTAGACGAATGGAATTGACTCACACTTTAGGAGGAGATTGTTTCGTAGCAAGCGTGAGTTAGAAGTCCCACGTTGCTTAGAAAAGTGAAGGTTGAATAACATATAAGTGAGAGAAACCATAAACCCAACACCTAAAGGTTTTTGGTGAAAATGTGGTGTGCAACTCACTTGTGTGGTTGCTCTTGGCCCTATGTAGGTGATCCTTATGACTCCCCTCATGATCCAACAAGTTGTAACATTGTCAGACCTTGTTTTTTTAAAGTCATAAGAATATTTTAGGAAATACCATGTTACTTTTCATCTCATCAACAAGTTTCCTCTATTACACATTTAAACGACTCGTAGAAGGACAAACTTCTGTATTTTTCATCATCTCCCGATTGTGCTTTTCACAAACTAGAGTAATTTTCCATATAATAGAGCACAAGGATAACCCCACAATCTGAATGATCACTCACATTTTATAGATCTCGTGTCTTGGTGTTTGAACTCCTTCTTCTATTATTTATACACACCACCTTTTTCGCATCCCAAATCCAAGAAATTTTTTCTTCTATTTCACCCATGATTTGACTTAGTAATAATAATAAAAATCCTTACTTGATAGCTTTCTTAAACCTACTTCAACAAGTCGTCTCAAAGAATTAAATTTCTTATTAGTAGTGAAGTTTTTAGCAAAATCAAGAGACTTAACAATTGTTTCAGAATTATCAAGTTTCAAATCCATATGAGAATCTTCCATACTTGAAATGGTATGATGATTACTGAAAAGATGGTCAAATGCAGTAAAAAAAGTCCAAATCGGCCAATTTGGATGTTGATTTGCTGCAATAAAAACATAGTTTAGATTGGTCAATTCTGACGTTAGTTTGATACCGTAAAGACATCGTCTAGATTGGTCAATCTGGACACACAAGTGCAAAATCATTTCAATTCAAACAAACTTTCAGAAAACGAAATGAAAAAAAAAACAATAAAAAAAGATTTAGAGCCACGTTACATTCGTTTTTAAACGAAAAATATTGTAGATAATTAATTGATGATATGATTGAGTACTGAAACACAGATTTTATAAAAAAAATATAGTTGTTTGAAAGATGTGTTGAGTAAGAGTCTTGAAGAAAATGATCCCGTTTGAAAATGATTTTGGGAGCTTTTTGGTACTTGGGGGATACAATGAAACAAAGTTTTTGTTACAGATACTGCTGAAATGTCCCATGAATCAATAGAGCTCCTTCATTTGAGTGCTTAAACAAAATTTGTTTATATACATCACTCATTTGATTATTTTTTAATAATAGTATTTAATAAGTTAGCACCAATAACTCAATATTACTAAATTCACATAATCAAAATGTGGCTAAGATAAAGACAGAGCTCAATTCAACAATAGTAAAAGGATATTTAATCAAGAAGATCCAAAGTAAATCAAGATGATTCAAGAATATAAGTATAAACTTTCTCGATCATGATCATAATAAACCATGTATAGTTCATAGCTAACATGTGCAAAAAAAAAAAACAATACTAGAACAATACCAATTGGATTTAAGATATTGCAAACAAAGCTATAAGGATTGAAATAAATCATAAAGAATTTGAGTAATTTACATAAAATAGATTTGAGTTCAAACTTTATTTTGCTACATCACAAGCCAAATACAAAACACTTTTAAAAAATTACAACACAACTTCAATATTGCTATAACAAAGATTTTCTAGAACCTTCTGACATTGATGAATAAGTGTATGACCCTTTAGTTGTATTTGTGAGTCCATTTGAAGTATATGAAAATCTACACATTTCCATAGGAGGTGCATAGTACATAGGCACAGGCAATTTTGATGGAAGACTAGGCAAAGTAGCTTCAAAATTAAGAACATTTATAACTTGTCTTATAGAAGGTCTCATAGTATAATCAGGGTGACAACACCACAACCCAACAACCATCAAATACTCCATTTGCTTTTCATCAAATTCCAAATTTAATAACCCTTTATCAACACCTTCATTTAATTTCCCTTGACCATATAGTTCCCAAATCCACTCCACAAGCCTAACTTTCTTAACCTCTTCTTTCACTTCAACTGGTCTTCTACCACATGTGATTTCGAGCGCAACAACGCCAAAGCTATAAACATCTGACTCTTTACTTGATTTCCCTGTTGTTACGCACTCCGGTGCTAAGTACCCCATTGTACCTGCTAAAACAGTCGTCTGAGAACCAAGTTCATGATCCACTAACCGAGCTAGACCAAAATCACCAAGTTTAGCATTGAAATTTGCGTCTAACATTACATTACTTGACTTAATATCTCTATGAACCACACATTGTTCCCACTCTTCATGCAAATAAAGAAGTGATGATGCCAAACCTAAAGCTATTTTGTACCTTGTTGTCCAAGTAAGCACAACCCCTTTTCCAAATAGATGAAAATCAAGGCTTCCATTAGGCATGTATTCATAAACAAGTAAAAGCTCATTTTTTTCATGACACCAACCAAAGAGTTGAACCAAATTTCTATGTCTTAGTTTGCTTATTACTCTTACTTCTGATATGTATTCTTTTTTCCCTTGTCTTGACCCTTTTGAAACCCTTTTAACAGCCACTTCTATTTTGTTGTTTTTGTTTCCAAGTAAACCTTTATAAACACCTCCAAACCCTCCTTCTCCAAGTTTTCCTTTTTCATCAAAACCATTTGTTGCATTGCTTAGTTCTTTGTAACTAAACCTTTTTGGACCAGTTCCTCTCTCAAATTCATCATCATCAATAGAATTATCAATACCTCTATTATTATCAATTAGACCCTTTTTTTTTCTCCAAAATGTGAACCACAAAACACCAACAAAACAAGTTAAAGAACCAAAACCAACACTTAAACCAACACCTAAACCAACCTTAATGTTCCTACCACTGCCACTCTCCAAATTTGAATTGAATGACCAAGATAAAATGTTGTGTATTTCAATCCATTCACCGGTAGCGGCCGAAAAACCGATCCTAACATATTCCGGCAAAACATCCCTCAAATCAATCACATATGAAAGACTAGAGTTTCCATGAAAAGTTGGATTATTAGCATATGTAAGAAAAACAGAAAGGTTTTTTGTGGTAGAGTTATATGAAATCCAAGCATTAGCAACAGACCCATTTTTAATATTACTCTTCCAAGTAACATTTTCGACAGATTCGATCGAATTAACGTTGATTCCAACATGATCTGAACTAGGATCCCAATCATTCTTAAAACTATCAAACTCAACAGCTACTATTTGATTCTTACTAGTGTTGAAAGCAGAATCCATGTCAAACAAACCAAGGTAACCACCCGATGAATTCTTCGGGATATCGGATTGAAAAGGCGCCATGAAAAAAGATAAACCGTCGCCAAACTGTGTTTTAACAACAGCTTTCATGACAAAAGAGAAATGGGTTGTGAAATCAGTTAACTTTTTTGTTTCTTGATCATAAAGCTTCACTGGTTGATCAAACGAAGCGCGACCGACACTGCTTGTAATGGGGCCATCAAGTTGGTTTTTTGTGAGCTGAAGAACACCATTTGAGGAAAATGCATCACCTTGGAAATTTATTAGATATAAATTTGGTTGGAAGTTTGAGAAGTTGAAGGAAATTGAGTATGCAGGTTTGAAGAGTGCATAGAACAGAGTGAAAAGTATGATTAACATGGAAAATAAAGTGTTTTTAGTTTGATTATTGGTGAAGATTGCCATGGATGCAAGGTAGAGGAGAAATAGAAGAAGTGAATGATGGTGTTGTTGTCAATGTTTAGCTCAACTATATGCAACATTGAATACAAAGTTTTATTAATTAAATTGATTTAACTAATGTTTGTGACATAAGAATTTTTTTGGAACTGTTCTTAGTAGTAGTTGGTAGTTGTAACAAAATACAAATTTGTGGGTTTTACTAATTGATAATTAACTTCTGTATGGTTTTGGGAGCATCTATGTATTGTCGATTTATTTTGATTTATCATATAAGATAAGTATTTGTATAATTGTTTAAAAAACTTGTGTTATAATCAATTTCTATAAGTTGCATTTATTATATACATAATTTATTGTTCTAATCCATTTATCCTTTATGCATTGTTTTACATTTATTCATTTCAATTATAGTTACAACTTTTATAATTACATATAAAAGCAACGACAATGTTGGTTCGTGTTGAGTATGACCAATGTGGGAGCAATTGGAGGTGCATGGGCGGGCGATAATTACATGCGGTATAGTTTAGGAGTATGGTTGTAGTAATTTGAATTTTATTATTACTATTTAAATATAATTTGTATTCTATAAACCTTAATTTATTCATTTAATACAAAAGAATTATAAGTGCTATATAATCGGAAACATAATATATTTTGTCAAACTCCGTGATTAAAAATTTGTATTTTGTATTTATGATTTTGTTCTCTCTATTCATTTAAAATAGTATTGCTACTCTATCAATTCCTCTTAGTATATAACACAATTAGCGTCGGTATCACAAAAATATTTAATTTAAATTTGTTTTTTTATATTTTGATCAAATCAACGTTAAGTGATTATCTTATTTTATCTAGGTAGACATGAAAAACTTTAAATTTAACGTAAAGTTGATGACCTCTGTCATTATTAAACATTTATATTTGAGTCGGTCATTATTGAACTTTTAAGTTTTTTTAAGCATTAATCCAGTAAATCACACGAGACACTTTCACCTTTAACAATTGCCCATTTATATGATATATGCTTATTGAATATACAAAACACTTCTCACATTCAGCCTAGACCTTATGCTAATTGATGTCGCGAAAGATAGTGATTTTAATAAATAAATAAATAAATAAATAAAAGTCATCTGAACTTGCAAGGTAGGACATGAAAGACAAATACAAAAAGTTAGCATCTAAAAAGAAAAAGATAATTAATACAATATTGGTTGACTTAGTCAAACTCATTAAAATGTTTCAGAGCATAGGCTCAATCGGCCGGCACATTGTTTTATGAGGTTATTATAGATTATGAAGACTTTATAAAATTGAAATATTGAATGAGATAAAAGAAAAAAAACAAAGTGTAAATATATATTATTTGGCAAATTAAGAAGTAAGTAACTGAGACATCAAGAAGATACAATTGTAAGATCCGAACGGGAAGTATACCCAATATGTAAAGCTGCTGCCGGCTATTTCGTCACAATATTCAAGATGATGAGATAATAGTACATTTGTTTTCTTAAAGAAAAAAATATAAAGTTTTTAAATAAATTCGTTTTATTGAAATGAATTTGTTCGATAAACTTATACGAGTTTATTTTACATTAAAATATAATTAAAAATAATATATACATGACATATATATTTATATATGTTATCACAAATACATAATTTTAATTCAATTATAGAAAAAAAAATATTAAGTTACCATAAACAAATATAAAATAAAAAAAGAAACAGTAAATTTTTGTTTTAAAAAAAGCCCAATACTTATTATCACTAGTAGAATAAAACTGTTTTTTAGAAGATAAAAATGATCCAAATGTTAACAAAATAGAATAATATCATGGTAATGTTGTTTAGACTTTTCAACATTTAGTCCCACATAAGAAGGTTGTGCAAAATAATAAAAAGTATTATCTATAAAACCAACACATGGTGGCTATGTAATTTAGATTGAAATGATATCTATGGTATGCAATTTGATGTGTCATTTCCTTCCTTTATTGTATCCAATTAATTGGTTTTTTATTGGTTAAATGGTTTAATTTTAACATTTTTTTAAATAACTAATTCAAATATTTAGTTAGATACTAATTTATCAGTTTATACGATTTTAATTCAGTTTACAAATTGACATGCGATTTCAGCTAAGTAAATTTGCAACTCAAATAGATCTCTGAATTTATAACATTTCAAGTTTAATACTGAATTAACACGAAATTGCAATCTAAACTTATAAAATCATACAAGTTTACAAGTTAACTCTCTATTTTGACAAACTTAAAAAACTTAAAAAAAAGATGTTTTCAAAGTTGATAAATTTTGTGAACAGATCATGAATTGCTTATATTAGATGATGTTACATAATCATAAGTTTTACTTAGATGTCAATGTAAAACTAAATTACACCTATTTGAGAAATTAGATATCAATGAATTTTATTTGACTTTTCATTAAATATATTTTTACAAAGAGTACATCTTTTGGTTTAGATCGTTTCTTTTATTGTTTATGGGATTGGATCTTAAAGAAATATATTGATGTTTAAAACTGTATATCAATATTGTATTTTAACAAACAATGAAGTATTTTAAATCCTCAATATATTATATTTATGTGATTTATTTTATTAGATGATAAAAGAATTTTCAATAAAAATATTTATATTAGAAAATCCTTTCGTACACCTAATGAAGAAAAAAAAAATTATGTATCCTAATGCTAAATTATAGATACGTCAATCGATAAAAAAACAAATAAATTGTAGATATGTCAATGGATAAAAAACAAATAAATTGTAGATATGTCAATGGATCGGTCTTATAGGCCTCTATTTTAACATGAATTGGGCTATAAAAGACATGTGGAGTTGGACTTATAACCCAAAATTTAAAATTTTCAATTTTATTCATTTTATTTTCATTCAACAAAACGTAAAAAAATTGCTTCAAAATATAACCCATTATCAAAATTTTAGGTAATTAAACTGTTTTTCTGAAAAATTTGATACACAAATTAATACTATCCGAGATTGTATTTTCAAAATTTTTGGTAATATAATTTGTGTTCCAGAAATTTTAAGACACAATTTTAGATAGTATAAATTGTGTACCGGAAATCTCGTCAACAAAATTTTTGATATATTATTTATACTACCGCAAATTTTGTGCCTTGAAATTTCTGATAATTAATTTTATTCTATTAGAAATTTCAAATTTTGAAATTTCTGATACTCAATTTTTTTTTCTATTCTGGATTTTTTTAAACTTTTTTTTTTGTACGGGTTGAAAAAACACCATTTGACCGAAACATTCACAACTGATTAATTTTGAGTCACGAGAAGCTGTCATATCATGGTTAAGAGAGGTTGACCGATAAAATCGAGTAACAGTTATCATTACTCGCTCTGATATAGAGACCGAAAAGAGAGATAGTTATATTTCAATATCGGAAATTTCGTTCATGGAATTTCTGATATTTAAATATAAGTACCAGAAATTTCGTTCCTGAAATTTTCGGTTAGAGAAATTCAGAGAAAAAAAAATTACATTTTCAAAAATTTTGGAATGTGGGCGTATGATCAAAATATCCGAATTTGTTTTAGTTTTTACTATTCACTTAAGGGTATTTTAGTAAGTTAAGGAATATAAATTATAAATGGGGTATAAGTCCAATTGTGGAGACACAAAATCCAATTCTCACATGTCTGCAACAAAAATTTTTTACATGTACCCAACACTTATTCTCCTATCCCACATTTTATATAAACTATCTATTTTATATTTTTCATACCCCACTAAATTTAACTTGGATTCATGAAAACTTATTTAAAAAAATTTTCAGAACACATGTATTTCAAAAAATTTGAACTTTGAGTATTAAAAAACTTTTTTTTAATTTTTTCGATACACGAATGTGTTTTAGAAAATCGAATTTTGTGTATTGAAAATTATTTTTTCATGTTTTCCAATACACAAATGTGTTTTAAAAAATCAAACTTTGTGTATCAGAATTTTTTTTTTTTCAAATTTTCTGATATACAAATGTGTTTTAAAAAATTTAAACTTTGTGTATCGAATTTTTTTTTTAAGTTTTATGGAACACATTTATGTACCGAAATTTTTTTACAAGTACGTTTCAAGAAACTTGAAAAAGGTTTTGCGAAACATAAATATCTCCATAAAATTCAAACTGTGTTTCGAAAAATCTTTTTTAAGTTTCCGAACAAAAACATCTCCCCAAAAACATAAAGTTTGGCCTTTTTCTTTTTAAAAAATAGTAAAATTGTATTTTATTAAAATGTGGTGTATGAATATAAATTTGGGAGTATCGGATAAAATTTTCGAAAAACAATCTTATTTTTTTTGTCCGATCAGTGTAGTTTGAATAAAATATTGTTAGACTTAGAACCAGTTTGAAAAATTCACATTTTTTTACAAGAGTAGACGATAGAAAAAATCACCTTAAAAATAGATTTTCCAGAATCTAACAGTAGTTGGCCCTTCCTAAAAAAAATTAGTAATTGGCCCTTTTTTTAAAAAAATTGCTTTACTTGACCATATCAGCAACATTTACAGTATGATATGTCTCATTTGCTCGTCTCTGAAAAATCTCAACACTAAAATTTGTACAATAAGGAAAAAATAAACCCTTGTGGTCTTCGAAAATTAATAGCGCTGAATTCAGAAGCATTACACTTGATGCTGGGAAAGAAGTCTACACCAGTTTTGGATGAGAGGTACATTCTATGACTTAGAATCTGAGTTATGAGATAAGACACCTTCAAATGATCCATATGCACGGCGATATTAGTCAGCTTAGGAATAAGTACTCTACTGAATTAATAACTATTGAAATAATATATTTATCATCTAAATATTTAATGCATCAAAAGTTTTACAATGCTAGCTAATACTTTCATTGAACTACGTATAAATAATTATGAAATTTACATCTATATATATTTTATAATCATCCCTTCATTAATATTATATTTTATAATCTAAATTAATTACTTAAATATCTTGGGTGATTAAAGAGTAAAGACAACATTAATCAAGCATTTTTTTGTTCTCATTAATATAGCTAGCATTTTAACATATATATTAATAATGTTGTTAAAAAAAACATGTATTTTCAGTCCCAAAAAAAACATGTTTCATAAAAAAAAAACTGTCCCTCCATATCAAACATAAAAAATGTTATTATTTGAGGTAAATTTAATGAATACACAAATTTTATTCAATAAATATATTTGTATATAATAATATCCTTTATTACTCAACTTTTAATACTTATACTCAATGCCTTGCATTGCACGGTACAATAAGCATTACATTTCAATACAAACAAATATCAAATAACCAAATATCAAATTATATAAATTTATTCTGAAAAACACATAAATATTAATGTTCCCTTATAGTGACATTAGTAGAAGCTTGATCTAAAACTCCAAGAAAGAATCTTGTGCAATTCAACTAGTTGTCCAGTGGCACCAGAGAATCCAACTCTAACCCATTCAGGTAACACAGTCCTCAAATCAATCACAAATGAAACACTACTTGAAGTCCCATTCACATTATAGCTTTCAGGGTATCTTACAACAACACTTAAATTTTTTGTCACAGGCTCATAATTCACAAAAGCAAATCCAGTGAATTTATTAACAACACTTCCGGTTTTCCATGGCGTTGTTGTTACCGATGCAATAGAGTTTACATCAATGCCAACATGAGGATAAACAGGATCCCAAGTATTTCCTCCGAAGGAATCGAGTTCGACGGCAACTATTTGATTTTGGTAGGAATTCAAAGCAGTTTCGGCGTTAAATAGTCCTAGGAACCCACCACTTGAATTTTTAGGTATGTGTGAGTTGAATGGCGTAAGGAAGAAGGAGATTCCGTCTCCAAAAAGTCCCAGGCCGCTTGGTGCAACTACAAAAGAGAAGACGGAAGTGAATCCTGCGAGGTTACCAGTTTCTGCGTCCCAAAGATGCACTGGTGCAGCGTATGAGGCTCTACCAGCGCTGTTTGGGACGAAAGCATTTGTGAGATAGATGGATCCATTTGAAGTGAAGGCATTGCCTTCAAGTTGAATGTTGTTTGTGTATGGCCCGAAATTAGAGAATGCAAATGAAGCTGAGTTTACATTTTGAGCCAAAATAAGGAAGGAAATTATGGTAATGAAAAGAATTTGAGTCTTTGATGAGTTATTGATGGCCATGGTTTTGAATTTGTAAAATTGGTTGTAAGAATTATTGTCAATGTTATGAGATATATAACCAAGATGAAAATCTATATATAGGGATAGAAAGGAAGATAGAAAGGCAGGCCAGGGCCAGTTATAGAAACTTATAATTGATATTCAAATTATGTTAATTTGAAGAAGCCAAATGATTTACATAGAGTACATTAGATGGTGTGTTTGGATTATTAATGAAGGGATGATTAAAACAATTAAATTCCGGCTTTTGAGTCAACAGCAAATATATGTCCTTGTATGTGTGCAATCAACAGAGTCAAGTTTGGTAATCAAATAATATTAGTAAAACCAAACAGTGTAATACTACTTGTACAATTGGCATCATTTTAATATATTTGTCTTGGTTGTGTCGACCTTCTTACATAGGTACAACGGGAAGTGTTAATTTGAAAATAAGGAGAGTATTTAATTAACTTGTATTTAATTAATATCTTTTATATAACGATAATTTACTTTAAGAGTATTTCATTAAAGTAAAATGAATTAATATTTTAAAAAATAAAAATATAATATTTTTACAAATTAAACGAGATCTAAATTAATGAAACTAGCGAAATTCCATACATCAATCCAAATCCCAATGGATGTGAATAGTAGGTTAAACCATCTCTATAAAATGTATTTGATAATAACTATTTTCTCCTAAATTAAATATAAACAAAATTTATACATATCTTTTTGGAAGAAAATATAAATATAAAATAATTTATGTCCAAGAAAAATTTTAGACTTGTAACCTTAAGTGACCGAGTTCGAATCTCATATGAGACAATTGTAAACTAACAATTAGTGTCACTAATTAACAATTAACAATAATGTTCTCCTTAAGTGGCGGAGTTCGAATCTCATATGAGACAATTGTAAACTGACAATTAGTGTCACTAATTAACAATTAACAATAATGTTCTCCTTCTTCACTTTTTAAAATAAAAAAAAAAAATCAATTATATTTAATGACTATATCTCTAAAATATCATTGATTTAATTTAAAATTTTCTATATTCAATGACCCAATTTATTACTCAGTCATATATAGATATATAGATGGTAATTTAGACAATGGACTTTTTTTTTTTATTAGAATTGCATTAAAAATGTGATTAATTAACTTAATATGCATAATTGGATCAATTATTGCTTATAATTTATTCTAGAGGGAGTACTCACTAGTTTAATATGTTTAGTTTTTTTTAATAAAATATTAGAGTAAACATTGAAGTAGAAATGTCGATTTGCAAGGAAGGGGCTTTGAATTGTAAATCAACCCTTTTAAAATTTCCTGTTAAAACTTAAAGAGTTTAACTCAAGATTGATCTTGGTTGTGAAAACAGAAAAGGAGAACGTTCTTGGTTATGAAAGCAGAAAACGGAGAACGTTATTGGTTAGTAATAAACACACAATTTTAAGTTATCTATCTAATTTAATAATAAAAAAACTGTAAATAAATATAGATAAAAGGGGAGAAATCACGAGAGATTTAATCTGATTCGCTCAATCCGGACTATGTCCAATCCTCACAGTTTGTGAGATTTTTCACTAAGTGTTCAAACGGAGAACGTTTTTAGTTTTTACACCACCAGTTCACATTAACCTTGATCTGTTACACAGCTTTACCTTTTTGCACATAAAGGATTTCAACATTCTACATTTCAACCTTTGAGAGGATTTTTACACTTTACCTTTTACACATAAAAGGATTTTTTTACAAGGTGCTCAAACTATCTTCAATACAATAGTCTTGAGTTTACACAATAATGATTTAAAGTGTTTCGTCAAAATCTGAGAGAGCTCGACACTTGTTTGGGTTTTGATTCTTTGACAGAGAAATACAATAGAATGATTCTAGGAATCAAATGAGAAAAATTAGAATTGATTCTATGTAAGAATATGAGAGACTTTCGAGTATGATTGTAAGTAAGTGATGATTTGCTTTGCACTTGGATGTCTGATTTTTTCTTAAGCTTGGAGTTCCTTTTATAGGCTTCAATGAGGCTTATGACAGCTCATATAATCGTTGGAAAGGGTCCAGCTGTCATGTGTCAGTTTGTGGATAAGATCAGAATATTCTTCGTTTTACTGCTTTATGATGAAGTTGATATGTAGCCTTCGAATTATCCATCCTTGATAGTATTTCATGGCCTTTTATCACTTGTACATATAGCTCAGATATACAGCTGAAGCATACACTTCAAGAACGTTCTTCGTTCTTGCTAATCAAGCTGGAGAATGATCAGTCTTGACTATCGAGAATGAACTTGCTTGATTTATTATGAACCATAGCTTTTATCCTTTGTATTTTGAATTGATTCTATGCTGAGATGAATCCTATACATTCCTTGGAGAATACTGATAACATGATTGTTAAATCCAGGAATAAATCTTTCTTCAACAAAAGAGATCGTTTGTTCTTGAAATTTTAGAACTGTGGAGAACGTTCTCCGTTTTCTAAACTTCTATTAAAAACATTCTCCGTTCTGTCTTTGTATTTTTGTTTCGTTTTCAATGTGATTTTGCTTGCAACGTTTGATACCTATCTTTGATTATTACACTCTAAAACACATGTTAAATTAACATATCATTTAGAATCGTAATTAACATTCTTAATTAACCTTTGTTTGTTTACATCAAAACACTCATTGAGATTTTGTCCTAACAAACATTACTTGACTATTTAGACATTCCAAATATGTTGGCACACCTAGACATCCACCTATCATATGCAACACCTTAATCAATTGTATTTATATTGATAAGCAAAAGAAAACTTGGGGGATTAGGATAATACCCAAGGAAATAATATAATTTAAAATGTCTAATTATCTAATTAAAAACTGCTTGAAAAATCCAATGAAATAAAACAATATAAGAGGAAAAAATAGTGCATTGATTGACAACAACAGACACAAAGTCATGACAAATTCTAAAATTAGGTAACCCTACTCTATTACGGAACAAGTTTTCTTTGAAGGGCACATAGAATCCCACCAAATAAAATCAGTTTTAAAAAAAATTGCATCAACTAATTTATCTGCACAACCATGTTACCATCTCGATAAATATGAGTGATTTTAAAGTGACGACATCTTATGAATTGAATGCAATTATCCCATCTATTTCTAAGATGTCATGGAACAATAAAAAAATTATTAAAAGCTTGAACTTTGATGTTAGAATCACACTCGCCAACATAGTCAGCTCAGCATGAAGATCAATCGAGACTCCTAAGTTAATTAGCTGCAAATTCATCTAGAAAGGGTCCATGATGATATTTAAATAGTCCCCAATTAGCAGAACGACTAGGAGAGCCCCTAGAAACATCATAAATGTTGCATTTTACCCCAAGACAACAAAAGAGGCTGCTATATTACTTCTTTAATCACCAAAGCATTTGGTGCATGATAAGCAAAGTTGAATTGTTTGAGGACGATAAAGTCAAATATAGAAGATCTCGTATATCCCTTTGAGCTAGAGTTTAATATGTTTAGTTATTTTAATATATTATTTTGTTTTAAAGTATAATAATTATTTCAGAAATCCAAATTGTTATTAAATTTTTCTTTAACGGTACACTTGATCTTGATGTCAATTGCTTTCATATATTATTTGATTTGATTCAATTAAGTGCAAAGTATAGGGAATCAATAGGCGTAGTGTGGAAAGTAAAGTTTTCAAGTCATTTTAAAGTTAAATAGGGCGTATAATGGTTAAGAGAAATTTAACACTAAAGTTTGGCATAAATTTGATCCTTTTTTATGTGACATCAATAATACTATCAAAATTATTAATACTTTGTAAAAAATAATAATGAGATTTAGGAGTAATTGTTAATAATTATTATATTATATAGAAAATAGATAATTACTAATGTTTGGTTACAGAAAACAAAAGACAATGAAAGTAAATGAATAAGGGGAAGAGAGGTTAACGAAATGATTGGAATGATGGTGGAGGCAGCTTTTCTGGGTGTCTAAGACTTTTTGTTTCTGCAATTTGGATTTATGTTTCGTTTTTCCGTTTTTGATTTTTCTGTTTGTATGAATGTGTGAGTTTTTGAGAGTTTTAGGTTTAATTAAGTTTAAGAAGAGGAAAATGATTCAGCCATTCTAAATAATATTTAAAGGAATTGGGGTCAAATTATGTTGTAAAAGAATTATGATCAGGGGTCAAATGTATATTTCATGTTACTATAAAATTGGCTACTATGGGTGGATTTTCTTTTTGAATGGTAGTATGGTAGACCAATTGTTTGACTTGTGTAGGCTAAATGTCACCTATTAATAGAAGATAATTATACCATGCATCCCCACACCTATATCTGTCACTCCCTCAAAATACATGAAAATACAATTTTATCCTTTTAACAATTTATAATAAGTTTCAAAATTGATAGTTTTAAATTTTCGAAACTTTCGGAAGTTTCAAATTTTCGAAATAAGGATTACATTTCGAAAATTTGGAAAGTTTCGAAAGTTTCCAAATCTGGAAAGTTTCGAAAAATTACAAATCTGGAAAATTTCGAAAGTTTCCAAATCTGGAACATTTCAAAATAAGGATTACATTTCGAAAATTTGGAAAGTTTCGAAATTTTCCTATTTCAAAAGTTTTGAATTAATTGAAAGTTTCGAAAATTCTGAAATTTTCTATTTCGAAAGTTTCGAATTGTTCGAAAGTTTCGAAAATTTTGAAAATTGTCATTTCGAAACTTTGTAAACTTTCGAATATTTTAGAAAGAGGGATAAAAAAATAAAAAGTTAAAAAAGGTGAAGATTTTATAAAGGGCAAAATTGTATTTTCACGTTGATTGAGGGGTGGCAGGTTTAGATGTGGAGGTGCATGATATAATCCTCTTAATAGAATTCACAGTGAGGTTCTCGACTTTGAATATTTAAATTGGTTTTGCGGATAAACATCACTTATTTTATTTTTAATCTTATTTTAATCTTAATCTTGGGTTTACAAACACTATTCTCTTCAATCCTGCAACTCAACAAAATTTATTAAATGGGTTTCTCCAATAATTTAATATCATTAAATTTCAATAAAATTCATTTTAAGGAAAATTATATTGACTTCCCTTTTAGTTGACACTAATTTCTCATCTAATTTTCAAAAAACACTTACTTATTTTATACAGGCTAAAAAAATTGTATCAAACAATTAAAATTTTCACTTTAATTTGTAGAAGGACGTACAACTATATATTTAATATTTACAATTTAAAAAATATGATTTTGTTTCTAGTGACAGAATTGAAGTTTGTATTCCAATGATTTTTTTGATAAATGACATATACATAGGTAAGTGTGATAAAAAATATTATATACAATTTTTTTTAATGAATACAAAGATAAGTACATTTTAAAAATTAGAAAGGATGTGAATGTCAAGATCTTAAAAACATAAATACAATTTTCTCCTTGGCTGCCTTTTTTTATAAGTACAAATATTTTTTAGTCTACAATGTTTTCCTATTTGATAGTGTGTTTATGAGGGGAAGCACTTCAAATGTTCTAATTAGCATCTGATATGGCTACGTGGGACCATAAAGTACTACCTATGTCTCAATATAAAATTATAAAAAATATTAATTATGTTTTCAAATTATAAAAAAATTATTGTAAAAAAAAATTATTTTTATATAAAATTCTCTTCAAATTATAAAAAATATTAATTATGTTTTCAAAAATACACGCCAAATTAAATATAAAAAATTAAAAGATCAACTATTTTTCATTTTTATTATTTTTCTTAATTTTTGTGTATTAATGAAAATAATTTTACATATTAAGACAGAGGTAGTATACTGCTGGCTTTCTAGTGTTTGCTCTCGACGGTACTACATTTATTTGTTGAGGAACGGTATTACACTTAAATCCCCGTACTAATAAACAATATAATAATTGAAGTTTATTTGTTTATTTTATTCACACCCTTTAACACCATTTCTTAATTTATTTATATACCCTTACAATAATTAGGACAACATCTAGAAAATTCTCAAATTTATTTTTGTTGTTTGCAAATTATGTTTGTCAAATTTATTTTTCTTGTTTACAAATTATGCTTTGTAACTAAATTATTATTTTTAATTATAGCACATTGTTTAATATATTAGAACGTACCACATACCAAAATAGTATATTGACTAAGTATGTTCTCCGCGTATAACTCATACCACGTACTGAAAAGAATTGTGAATCACATGACTATGATCTACACAATAATACCATTAGCAGCACCCCTTGCCCCAAAACAATCCAGCAGAACAAGTATGGTGTAATGAGAAAACATAATAACACTAGAAAACGTAGTAAGATTGTACTATTTTATTGCCTGTGTCACTACAAGCCCCTTCTCGAAGTCGTTAACATACGCCTGAAGTTGTTTCACATTAGATGCATTGACTTCACTCGGCTTGTTTACCTTAAAAGTTAGTTCACTCATTCCCCTTAAGAAGTGGCAATCTGTCCAAGACTTCAGAAATCGACTAACACAATTGAAGTGCAGTTTCTGTTGATCTTTCAAAGACGGGGTTATGTCGTTGTTATAAACGAGAGTGATCTCACAAAAAGTATTGTTAGACTCATCGCACTTCGATAGCTCACAATAGTACCTATTTTTGAAACTTTTCTAGGAACCACTAAAGGGTCCGAAACTCTCTTTCGTTGGTTAAAGGTGACCAACCCTTGCTTGTTCCTAGGGTTCTCATTCTCATTATGCCACAGGAGTCCAGAATGTGGAAAAAGATGGGAATTGAATGTGTCAATTTAAGATATCGACACACGATTTGGAAAGCTTGAATATAAGCCCAACAGTTCGGGTGAAGCTGAGAGGGAGCGAGGTGTAGATGAACCAAAGTAGAGGTTTCAAAGTCAGTAAAGGGAAGTCGAAATCTCCTATCCTGAAAAACGGCCTCAAACATAGAACCAACTGTATTCGTTTTAGATATACTTGTCTTTGGTCGGCTTGCAAACCATCCAACACAAACGCACGTTCATGAAAGCTTTCAAAGAGTTTAACTTTTCATAGTAAGAATACACATACGCAGTTCCAAGAATCCCTTCAGTTATCCTATCCAAATACATGGTTTTGGGAGGAAAAACCAAAGTATCTGGAAGGGGTGCTTTCTTGTTCACCGTTACAAACCCTATTCAAATTAGAGGAAGGAAAAGTGAACCAGAAGCTTCCAAATTCACTCTTCCTCTCTTTCAATGAAAGGGGAATGAAGAAAAATCAACTTTGTCTTCCTAGTAATACTCACGAAACTAAGAAATTGAAAATAATGATATCAAATTGGTTGACAACTAAACACACAACCACAAAGACCTTATATGGGTCTTGCGGCTGAGTTCCACTACTTTAATTGGAGGGTAAGGGAAAAACCACTAAGCACCCTCCGTGCACCAATGTACAAAAAATAATAACAGCATAATTGAGAGAGAAAAAGGAAAACCAAAATTAGGGAAGAAAAGAAAGTTACCTTAAAATGCAGCGAGATTTTGAAGAAACTATTGGCAAGATCAAGTGAGCCTTTTGAAAAATGGATGTGGATGTTAAGGCAAAACAAGTGTTTTGAAGACAAACAAACAAGTTAATTAAATCTCTAATCATGATTATGATTGTGTTGCTATTTAACTTGTGTTTTTGAGTGTATTATTCAAAGATAGGTAATCAAGTACACTCATACGACAATCAATGATCACACCAAGATATAAATAAAAGTAAATCATGTCTTAACTAAACTGGAAATTGATGACAAGATGAGCATGTGCAAATCAAGATCATTCTTGTGTATAACAGATCATTTTGGTTCATAAGAATATCAGTCTGGCCATATCAAGATCGTTCTGTTTTATAACAGTATCATTCTGGCTTATTAAGATCATTATGGATAATTCGTTTTAAAGATAGGAGTAAAATGAAATCATTTCCAAAAATCTAGATCTTAAGATAAACGAACATCAAGGCTACTCAAAAAATGATCAAGCCCAAAAATTTAGCTAAAAACCCAAAAAAGCAAAACAATATCAAGAACAATAACCAGATCAATCACTAGATTGATGAGCTATGAACAAGTATAGCTAGGAAAGCAAGGATGAAAAAGACACTGTTGTTGCACCTTTGCAGAAAGCCCAACATGCGTGCAAGGCAATGAACTGACACCAGACATATGCTAAAATCATCAGCCATGTTGTTCATTCAAACACAAAATCAAGAATGAGTAACCAAGATTGATCTTGAGTGAATATAAATTGAAAGCAGGAATTAATATTTTAAAAAGGGAATCACAATTCAAACTCCTTCCTTGTGATTGATATTGTTACTTCAATTGGCATTAGAGTCTGCCTCTAAGGTTAAACACTTAACAAGTGCCAGAGAAAAATATTCATGAAACAATGTCAAAAACTAAGTATATTGTTGAATGAGGATCATCAAATAGACCACCTTACTTTGATGGTACATGCTACTACTTTTGGAAAGGAAATATGCAACTATTCCTTAAATCACATGATACATGAATGTGGCGCATCATAACAAATGGAAACTTCATACCAAGAGTTGATCAAAGTGATTCAACATATGCTGAAAAGAAAGAAGCATACTGGGCAACATAAGACAAAGCTAAGGTACTTCTAAATTCTAAAACTCAATTATTTTTGTGTTGTGCCTTGAGTAGGGAGGAAAGCGAAAGAGTTGATGAATGTGATACGGCTAAAGAAGTATGGGATACATTACAAACTCATCATGAAGGAACAAGTCATGTCAAAGAAACAAGAATTGATATTGGTGTATGAATGTTTGAACTATTTGAGATGAATGAAGGTGAAACCATTGATGAAATATGTTCAAGATTTACAACTATAGTAAATGTAATGCGCTCTCTCGGTAAGGCATACTTAGTCCAAGATAGAGTGAGAAAAATTCTAAGATGTCTTCCCATCATATGGAGACCAATGGTCACAACCATAAATCAAGCCAAAAATCTTGAGACACTTGAATTGGAAGAACACATTGGAACTTTAAGAGCGCATGAAATATTGTTGCAAGAGGATAAACCTACAAAGAAAGGCAAAATAATAGCTTTAAAAGCCTAACAAAATCTTCAAGAAAGCTTATCTTCACAACAAGATGAAATATATGACTAAGAAGAAATTGGTCAAGAAGAAGTTGATGAAGAAGTAGTTCTTCTCACAAGAAAAATTCAAAGAATGATGAGAAGAAGATATCAGATCAAAAGAAATTTTCCAAGCAAAAGGGAAAACTCTAAAATAGAAATAGATAATAGTCAAATTACTTGTTATGGGTGCAACAAACTAAGAAATTACAAATCTGAATGATTTTTAAACAAAAAGGCACCTAAAACTTCCCACACTAAGACAGAAACTTACTTAATCGTTAGAGTGTGTGCAAATACAACATCCCAATCGATCATTGTCATCTCCACAACAGAGTCGTCGTTTTTCACTTTATTTTTAAAATTAATTAATCGTCGTATTTTTAAAATTAATTAATTCTAAAAATAGTTTTATTTTTTTTAAACTGATTTCAAAATTTATTATTTTAAAAACACTTTTTTGAATAATTTTTAATTATTATTTTTATTAATTGAATTATTATTTTAAAATAAAACAGAATTTTTATTATATTTTTAATATATTTAATATATTAAAAACAGGATTACATGTATTTCTAATATTTTTTTATCATATTTAAAAGAAAACAGAATTTAAATAAAAATTTATTTTTATCATAAAATAGAATTTTACTAAAAAAAAGATATTTTCTAAAGAAAAAAAATATATTTTTAATTAAAAAATAGAACTTTATTTTTTTCATTATTTAAAAAAAAATCATAATTTATTAATTATTAATCG
>JBBPBP010000004.1:20176791-20192549 GCA_037974735.1 Cicer chorassanicum
CCGCACAAAATTAAAATTTTTTACTTTGTGATAAATTAAATATAAATTTTTTAATATCATATGTTCAAGATAAAATTTATTAAAATATAAACCTATAAATTAACTTTTTAGTTTAATTTTTGTAAGGAATTTTGTATAAAATTTGTAATATGTATACAAAACAATCATTTATAAACATATGTTATGTTTCAATAAAGACTAAAATATTTATATAATAATTAAGAAAAAAATATGTAATAATTTTTACATGAACTAAAAAAACAAAATTTTAAAATTTATAAAAACGAAATCCTTATTTAATCCTAAAAAAAAAACTTGTACACACTTTATACCTTAGATCAAATACAGCTATACCGAAAAACAGAAATTCTTTTCATCCAATTCAATCGATAGAAAACCACAAGTTTTCTACTTTTTGAGAGGGGCTGGCCGAAACTGTTTTTAAGAGGGGCCGACAGATATTTTAAAATATGAGTTTTTCTTTTTATGTTTTTCCTCTTTCTTATCTCCTTCCTCCATTTTCCTATGTGCCCACGTCTATTTGACACTTTTATATCTAAATAAATACTCCTCTCATCTTTTATATTATTTTCTACCATTTTGTAAGTGCTTTTAAGCATTTATATCTCTCTCATGTCTCCAACACTCTCCTTGCTTTGGAACAAACACACAAATGCCTTAAGATTTTGAGTTAAGATATGGTGTCAAAGTCTCTCGTGGATCCTGAAGTATTTGTCTTTTTGTTACTCTTGCGCCCTCAGACTCTCCAATGAGTGGTATCAGACCCGTGATTTGGCTTGGTGGTGGAGCGAGAGTGGGTAATAGTGTTGGATTCTTATATCGAAAGTTTTTCTGGTTGTGGTCAGAAAGTGGATCCCGTTTGTAATAACGGCGGTGCAAATATAGGATGTGAGACTATCACACTTAATGAGAAGATATATTGTTGGGTCATAGTGAATGGAAGATTGTTGGGTGCAAGTATAAGATGTTTACTTCGATGCTTCATTTGTGTAATTAATCTTTAAGATATTATGTATTATAATAATAGCTCTTAAAATGAAAATGGAATGTTACTATTCTTCGTACATTCTGAAAAAATGCAATCAAGATGATAGCAATTAAAATGTTGCATATAAAGGTAACTATTATTGAAATAAAAATAAATTATTAATTTTTTCATACATCATTGAGGATTATGTAGATAAAATAATAATGGATGACATGATTTTAATTATGTGGAATTAATTTTTTTGAGAAAAGTTTGAATTTTAACAAATAAAAAAAACATATATTGAGAATAATGTGTTTGAGAGTGTGTTGTAGTCATTTATCTTCAATAATTACTTAAAATTAATTGAGTAATTTGAAATCTTATAAATTTATATAGTCTTTTCAAATCCTATAAATTTTTATGATATAAATCCTTTGAAATTCATATTACAAATCTTAATAGTATTTTAAAATCTTAAAAATCATTAAAATCTTGCAAAATCTATTAAAATGTACAAGACTTTTTTATGCAAAAAATTATTAAATTTTAATCCAATACACCCCTTAGAATAGGAATTAAGAGTAAGTGAGATTTAATACCTAAGTTAATTATTGTGAGGTATAGGTATGAAAATGGATTCTTTACCTTTAGTGATCGGTGATTTTGGTGATTTTAGTGTATTTTAGAGTAAAATTGGTGATTTAAATTAATTGATAAAAGTTATTTAGATGGGAGAGAATGATTGGTTAAGAGAGACAAATACAAAATTACTAAAAGTAAAGAACTCAAAGGTAGAGAATCTCAATCCGTGCATATCTGAGTTTAAATTTTGTAAACCATTTGTCTCATTGGTGGAACTTAGTTGTACGGCAAGTACAAGGGGACTCTGTTGTTAGCCATTGCACAAGATGGAAACAAAAATACAACTCCCATTGCTTATGCACTTGTGGAAGGTGAGACATGGGGTGCTTGGAGCTTTTTTTTGAAAAATCTAAGAAGGTACGTAACACCTCATGTCGACGTTTGTTTGATTTCAGATAGACACGAATCCATCAAAAGTGCTTATAATAATCCAAATAATGGTTGACATGATCCTTTGTCAACACATGTGTACTGCATCTGAAACATTGCACAAAATTTCATGAGAGAGTTCAAGGACAAGGAACTTCAAAGAAAATTTGTTTGTATGGGTAATGATCTAATTCTACTTAGTATATTTTCCACTTATTACTTTATAATACTTGATAATTTTTACATCATTTATAACAGAATATGCATTAAGTGAGCCATCATTCAAATATTACCGCAATGAAATCAGGATGGCAAATCTAGAGGCTTTAAGATGGATCGATAATATCCCCCCAGAACAATGGACTATGGCGTATTCTCATGGTCGACGATGGGGACACATGACAACAAACATTTCTGAGTCAATCAACGTAGTGCTCAAGGGTACACACAATCTCCCAATCACTACTTTAGTACAATCAACATACTATAGATTGAGAGTTTTATATGCAGAAATGGGACAACAATATCAAGCATCATTAGCTTATGGTCAAGTATACACAGACGATTACATGGACCAGATTAAATATGAAGTTGGTAAATCTAATACTCACCAAGTCATGCAATTCGATCGAAATTGTTATTCTTTCATGGTGTATGAAACAGTAAACCCAAGAGAGGTGCGACCAATTGGTCATTTTGAAGTCAACCTTCAAAGAAAATGGTGTGATTGTGGAAAATTTCAGGCTATACACATGTTTTGTTCACATGTCATAGCTGCATGTTTTTATGCTCGTCAAAACTATTTAGTGCTTCTACCTGACGTGTACAAGGTTGTTAATGTATTTAACATCTACAAAGAAGCGTTTTCATCTATACCCAATGAAAGATATTGGCCCACATATGAAGGTGAAACATTGTATCACAATCCTGAAATGCAGAGAATTAAAAAAGATCGTCCAAATAGTACCCGTATTAGAACTGAAATGGACGTTAAAGAAAAAGTGCTAAGAAAATGCAAACTACGTCGGTTAACTAGTCATACTCGAAAACATTGTCCAAATGTTACAGGTAACTCTAGTCAATCTATGTAATTTAAAATTTGTGTTTATGTATTTTTATGAATTATATATATATATATATATATATATATATATATATATATATATATATATATATATATATATATATATATATATATATATATATATATATATATATATATATATATAAATTTGAAAAAAAAAATGATTTTTTTTTATTTAAAAATTGCTTACGCCTTTGCAAATGGCGACTTGTAACTTAAAAAAAAAACGGGGCATTTTGGTTAATAGTTTTCAAAAGAGAGTATTTAGGGAAATTTAAAAAAAAATGAGGTTATTTAAAAATAAAAAAACGCTAGATAAAAAGCTACAAATCTCTTTATTTAATGAATCACAAACTTCAACCAAAACACATTCTTGACTTGCTTCATATAGTGCTAATATTACCTCATCATTTGCTGAGGCTGTTGTTGTGGTCTGTTTCATAAATCTCCATGAAAGGATTGTACTTCGTCGTGATCTATAACATTATAAGGATTAAAAGAATAACCTGCATATTTCAGATAACAAAATATATATTTAACTTTGTTCTAAAGAAGTACACATGTCTAATAAATTAACCACAAACTATTCTCATGGGTTTTTTTATCACCTTCACAAGTAACTCAAAAATACCACATAAATGATAAGTTCCACTAAATTATAAGTTCCACAAACTAGAAATGAAGTTCAATTTCTCAAATTCGATCTTTCAATCATTTCATCAACCACCACACTTTTATTCAATTGCAAATATGACTAATATTTCAAAATATTATTGAAAGTATATTTTCCACTTTCTTACTTCAAGAGCAAATTTGAGTGGTATAGAAATACTAAGATCAAATAGATATTGTAAACTTTAATTATGGTATAATAGTTTAGTTTTTCAAGAACTATAACAAAATTTTGAACGATAGCCAAGAAAATACATATTTTGAGCAATCCTACAAGGATGTTGAATATTAATTGTTCAAGAACTATAACAAAATTTTAAACGATACACAATAATAAAACACATTTTGTGCAATCCTACAGGGATTCTTGAATATTAGTTTTTCATGAATTAGATCACTAATGATTTTCACAAACAACCATCAAGAACAATTCATTCTTTGAGCAATCCTCCAGGGATGCTTGATTATTAAATTATTTAATTGTGTATTCTTTATGGTAAGATTGAGTCATATTTATAGGACATAAAACTTGTAGGTTACAAGTATGTGAACGATCACGTTAACACTAAAAGTAAAGTTTAAAATTGGGTCGCTTAAACTTTAAAAGTAAAGTTTTTCTTTTTTTCGATCCCATTATCCACTTAATTCAACATGTGACTAAAGTCCTTATGATTCTCCAACAAATCTAAAAATTAATGCAAAATGCCATTATGTTTTATTTTTTTATTTAGGGAAAGAAAAAATGTCATGAGATATGAATGCAATTAGGTAGAATTATTGTTATGAATATATATGTACATGGTGTTTTTTTGGTGACCTATATGGATATTCTTATGACGAAAAGGTCTATTGGCTTATTTAGTGAAGCTCTCACAAGTGTGGCTCTATGGTTCTAAACGTGGTTCCTAGAGTTAAAGATCATATTTTGGAATATTATCAACAACAATAAGTAAACTGTAACACTCCGGTCGTTACCGTTACCGGCGATGCTACCTCACGATCTTCTCACCCCCCTAACCAACCAGTGGAAATAGTGAGTTTTTTGTCTTCCATGGGATTCGAGCCCAGTACCTGTGTAGCTCAATTGGTAATGGGACTGTATGGAGGCGGTACTTATCCCCCAGGTACCGGGTTCGAATCCCACATAAGGCAAAAAACTCACTATTTCCACTGGGTGGTTAGAGGGGGTGAGAAGATCGTGAGGTAGCATCGCCGGTAACGGTAATGGCCAGGGTGTTACATAAAAAAACGCATTTTTATGTAACACCCCTGTACCGGGCTCGAATCCCTCCCACTGGGTGGTTAGGGGGGACAAGAAGACCATGAGGTAGCACCGCCGGTAACGGTAATGGCCGGGGTGTTACATAAACTATTTGGAGTAATAATACTCTCACCAAGATCAAACTCTAGGTGAGATCTTCATGTTAACCAAACATGATGTACATTGAGAATGCTACCACTACGCAACCTCAAAACTAAGCTTAAGTTTCACTCAAACCCGAATATAAGGTCTCACTCATAAGTATGTGTCTTAGAAAAAGTATAGTGTGTGAAGGGAAGTATAATATAATAAATAAAAGATACAAAATGATAAACAAATAGATATAAAATAATAAATGATCAACTAATTTGGTAAAAAAAGATCAATATAAAATTTGATAAATGCATGATATAATGGCAACAAGAACATAAAGATTTACAATAACTACGTTAAATAAAACAAAGTTAAATAAAACAAAGATAAAAGAGAAACGAATATAGAAGAAGTTAACAATTTTGCATAGTTAACTATGTTAGCATTGACTCTGTAAAAATCCTACTAGAGTCACCAGCTGCAGCGACCTAAAATTTCATGTATTTCTCGAATTCGATAGAGTCTCTACTAAAGTTTATTTTAAAATAGGAAAAATATTGGGAAACCCTTAAAAAAAATCTTTGAAACTAAATTTTAGGTTCGGGAGTCGATTATGCGTAGGGAAAGTATTAGCGCCCTATGACATTTGTTAAAATACGGTTTCTATAATTAGTTATGCAAAATTAATGTTAACTTATATAAATTTATTTCTCTTTTTTAAAAAGAAATGCAAATATAATCTCTTTTTTTTTTGAAAAAATAATCTAGCGATAAAAGTGTATTTAAAATATAAAAGAAAAATAAATAAATTTTTATTATTATGCTCATCTAGAGTGCGATTTTGCTCCTACGTATCTCTCAGTGTAATGGAGAAATCAAAGCTACGTAATTCTTGGGTAGAAAATGCGAATGTGTTGATTGTTATTAAAGAAAGTTTATTTTGTTGTTGAAAAAAAAAGACTTAATTGCAATTTTAATCCTTATATTTTTACTGGTTTGGAAAATTAATTGGTCCCTCTATTTTAAAAGTCGACAGTTTTGGTCCCTCTTTTTGATTTTTTAACTAATAAATGATGACGTGAGATGTTTTAAATAACGTGACATATAATATGATAATGTAAAACGATTAACACGCATGAAATTCAAATAAAACGCAGTAAAAACTTAACTTTCAACTTCGGAAATTTTTCATATTTTTAATTTAATTAATAACATATGAATAATTAATAGATCTAGACGGTTCTATATCATAGAATTGTATGTCACGTCATTAAAAATATGTCAATTCCGCATTTTTTAGTTTAAAAATCTGAGAGATGGACCAAAACTGTCGACTTTTAAAATAGGGGGACCATTTTCGTGAATTGGTAATAATAGATGGACTAAAACTACAATTAAGCCAAAAAGAAAAATTGTTTTGACGAAAGTAAATGTGTTTGTTTGATTTGAATAATTATTCTAAAATGAGAGTTTTAAGACTATCAAGTTGTACAACTTGTATCATAAAAACTAAGGACTATAAAGATAACACATCTAGTTAACCCGTTTAAGAATAATTTTATTATTTTGGTTATAAAAATGGGCTTTTAAATCTCTAAGTTGTAGAACTTATGTTATAACTGCTCAAAACTTAAAAAGATGTCACATCTAATTAACCTCTTTAAAATAATTTTTGTATAATTATTAATTTATTAAAAATAAAAACAAGTTTTAGAACTTTTATGTTATCATAATTTATGTCAACATCAAGATTTTATTTTTGGAAAGAATTTTTTGTAAATTTTAACGACATAATACAATATAAATGCAACGGTCGTGCAACGTGAAGCCTGAAACTTACTCTACGCAACGTGAAGACTAAAACCTACTGTGTGCAACATGATAGATACATGTTTAAACTTTCAATAACTTTAAGTTTCAATAAATAAACTTAACAACAATCTCATTTTTAATTCTAAACAAATAAAATGCATCATTTTATTTTAAATGTGAAATCAGACATTCATCAAATAAACAAAATGAAGCTCTATAGTAAAGAGGTAGAAACAAAACAAATGTGAGAGTGATGTGGATATGTGGTAGGTAGGGAAGAAAGTGTCGACAGTGCACGGTTGACGGTGGTCGGCGATGGTTACTAGTGATAGCTATGACGATGAAAAATGAAGCTCTCCTTTTATATTTTTCTATTTTTTCTCTTTTAATTTTGAAATATATGGTTTTGAGGATAGAGGTGGGTTGTTGTTCATCTTAACTCAATTTTATTTTATTTTTCCAAAATCTCCTCTTTTTGTTCAATTTTTATTTATAAAAAAAAAACTCTCGTTTTCTTTTTCTTCTCTGTTTTTTTCTTTTCAGCCAAATTTTTTACTCAGCCAAATTTTTCCTCTATTTTGATTGATTTTTTATTCAGCCAAAATTTTCCTCCATTTTTATTGTTTTGTGGCAAAAATCAAGAGGTGGCTCACCTTTTTGATTGAGTGCATTACGATTGAAGATTATAGCCTTATTAGTAAATAGGAGGAGAAAGAAAATGAGGCTGAAAAGGAAAGGAGAGAGGCGCTACTAGGAAGAAAAAGGAAGAATTCAATTTTTGTTTTGTTTTTATTTCATTTTATTTTTGGTGGAATGTAAATATGAACTCAAAATTGAGTCAGATTTGTAAAATGATTTTTTAGATTTTACAAAAATACTTGCAAAATATTTATTAAACATACTATTACTTATTTTTTGAATTATTTTTAACTAGCCAATGAAATTGGGGTACTACATCACCCAAGTGTTGTTTTTATTTAAAGCATCTATTTCAGCTTCCATGGCCTTAATCCATACATAGTTTTTAATAGCACGTTTATAATGAGATGACTCATGACTAACAGTGATAGCATTGATGTACTTAAAGTGAGATGGAGAAAATTTATGATAAGATAATACAATAGATAAGGAATGTAATGGGGGCAGATTATTGGGATGCAAAATAATATTACATCGAAAATCATTTAAGTATGCAGAGGGTGACGTTGCCTATTAGATCTTCTTATAGAAAAACAATGTCAAGATTTGTATGACGAACAATAGAATCATTTATGCAAGGAGAATCATGAGAAGAGGGAACATCATGACAATCATTAGGATGCAAAGCAGTAGCAGAGTTGGCACTACACGGCAGGAGATTCATCACAACAGAATCATCAAAAATAAGGACATCATCAGTGTTAGTGCCATGATCTAAAATAGTGGCAGAAATATTATTTTGAGGATAAGGAAAAATAGATTCATAAAAGATAACAAATCTAGAGATAAAAGTAGCACGAACATGTAAATCAAATAAAATATAACCTTTTTGTGCCAATCTTAAGACCCAAAAATATGAATTTTCTTGCACAGCGGTCTAATTTGGTGCGGACATTAGTTAAAGTAAAAAATATGCCAAGCAACCAAAAATCTTCAATTTAGTAAAAGTTGGAACAATGGTGTATAATATTTCGTAAGGAGTTTTGAGATTCAAAATAGGGGTGCAAATCCGATTAATGATGTAAACAACATGTTTTAGAGCATAAGACCAAAAATATTTAGGCAAATGAGCATGGAATAAAAAAGTACGAGTAACATTTAAGATATGTCCATCTTTGCGTTCCATAATAGAATTTTGTTCAAGAGTTTAAACACATGAAGTATGATGAATAATACCTAATGAAGAATAAAATTCAGGCATGAGAAATTCTAAGCCATTATCACTTCTAATAGTTTTGATTGTACATGAAAATTGATTGGAAACAGAAGAAATAAAATTCTTAATATAAGTTCTTGTTTTAGATTTGATCTTCATAAGAAAAACCCATGTATGTTGTGTAAAATGATCTACAATTGAAAGAAAATATGAAAAACCTTATAAAGAAATTTCATTAACAAGACCCCATATATATCCATGTGTACAAGGTTAAAGGCATGTAAAGACTTAGTAGTACTTGAAGAAAAGGGAAATTTGCATTGTTTAGCCAAATTAAATGACATGAGATGCAAACCAAATCTTTATTAATAGAAATGTAAGGAAATTGTTTACACATGGTGCTGGAAACAGTAAAAGATGTGTTTCCTAATCGGAAGTGCCAAATATCAAAAGAATTACAAAAAAAACAATATTTACATTATTGACAAATCTAGAATCTAAAATAGTATGAAAGCTATTAGGAAAAGAATGTCTAGAAGGTGAGGGATTAAGGATGTAGAGATTATTATGAAGCTCCACATTCCCAATCATCTCCTTGGTAACCATATCCTGAATCGCACAAAAATCATGTGAGAAAACCAACTGACAATTGAGATTTTGAGTCAATTAAGAAAAAGAAATGGTTAAAATAAGTCTTTGGTCCTTGCAATTAAAATCGTTTTTTATTATGTTCCTCATATGTTTTTTTTCTTTGGTTCACATCCCTCCAAATATTTTTTTCATTTTAAAATTGCCCTTCCGTCCAACTTCCGTTACAAAAAGTGTAACACCGTTAAAATAAACCTAAATATAATTAAAAATAAATATTTTAACCTAAAAATAACCTCTAATATAATTAAATTATAACATTTTTTAACCTAAAATTAGCGTTCCATTCTTCTTCCCTAAAATTAACAACATTCAAAATGGTTTCTTTTGAAATTGTTGGTTCAAGTTTAGAGCATCAACGCTGATAGGTTAATTGCAAGATAGTAATTTGTATTATATTATCAAAGATAAAAAAAGATATTAAGATAATATCGGTGGGTTTCTTTTGAAATTGTTGGTTCAATATTTGTTTAGTTTTTACCTTATATAATAATCGTTTCAAGGTGAAACGTGCTTTGGAGATTTCTTGATTGACCAGATTTTTCAAATCGTTGACCAAATTCTTGGTGGAACTGGAACTACTGAGAATCGAATGGGGAATGTTAGTTGAAATTGAAAAATGATTGGATCTGATAATTGATAAATCGAAATTCAATTCGTTGCTAATGGAAACAATAGGTTCATCATTTTGAATCAATTCCTAATCGCTAGCTTCAATTTCACCTTTTCCATACATCTACACAAATAAAATTGAAGCGAATCAATCGAAAGAAGAAACAAACATTCGTAATTTTGTACTAATATTGTATTTGGAATCCTAACCCTAATTTACGTAGGAGCATAATTTTTTATGGAAGAAGAATGAAACATTTGGGAGAAGAAGACTGAAATATTTGGGGTTAATTATAGGTGTTTTTAGGGAAAAAGAATGAAACAATTGAGGTTAATTTTAGGTTTCAAAAATATTATAATTTAATTATGTTGGGAATTTATTTTTAGGTTAAAAAAATTTATGTTTTAATTATATTTAGATTTAACGGTGTTACTGTTTTTGTAACTGAAGTTGGATGGAATGACTATTTTAATATAAAACTATATTTGTAAAGATGTTAACCAAACAAAAAACCTTACGATGATCAAAATAAAAAAAATTTATAACTGCAAAGACTAAAGACATATTTAAACCAAAAGAAATTAAGCTAAATCTAAATTGAGGAATGAACAAAATATTAGTTAAGAACAATGTTGGTGTAAAGAAAATGGTGCCAGAAAAATGTGCAAACAAATTCATGCCATTAGGAAACAAAATAGAAACATGTTTAATAGATTGAATAGTGCTAAAGCAATGAATATTAGGGCAAACATGGTTAGAAACACCATAATCTAAAATTCAAAAATTGTGAGAAGAGTTATGTGTACTTGATATGGAAATACTTGAAGCAATTTGAGAGTCAGGAGCATGATTGTTCTTCTTGTTGGTGGAATGAGAATTTGAAGAAGTTACCTTTGAAGCTTTAAGTAGTGAAACTAATTGTTGATAATCTTCACGTTTAAGAGATGGAAAATCAGCATCGAGATTGTTTGTAGGTTGAGATTTCTTGATATAAGAAGTCTCTGAAGTCTGTTGCGGAGAAGATTTGTAACCCGAGGAGAATACATGCTTGAAATAGCAAGTATCTACCGTGTGATTGGTATCTTTGTAGTGGGTGCAAAACATATTGGGTCGTGATTGACCACGACCTCTCCCCTTGCATTGAGTAAAGGAAGGTTTGGTCTGTGAAGAATTACTAGAGCTGATTGTAAAGGTATTTGAATCTTATTGGTTTAGATTTGAGGAAGAAACTTGTTGAACGACAAGTGAATATGCCTTGCTTAAGGAGATAATGGATCCATGAGTAGTATATGAGTTCTTGCAGTGTTGTAGTTGTCGTTGAGCCCCTTTAAAAAGCAGATGATGTATTCATTGTGTTTGTACGTAGCCACGATAGTGCTTAATGAACAAGAACAACGAGTGGGACAAGAAAAAACAGGGGTAGGGGCGTAGAAATTCCAATTCATCGCATAGTATTTTCAAATTAGTAAAGTAAGTAGATAGGGTATAATCACCTTGTTTAATGGAATGCAAATCTTTGAGCAAATCGGAAACCCTAAAATGGTTACCCTTGGTGAGTTTTTCTTTAAGGTCCTTCCATAATTCAACGGCGTTGTCAAAACAAATTGCGCTTTGTGCGATGTGAGGAGCTAAGGTTCATGAAATCCATGAAAGAACCAAATTATTGCAGCGATCCCACAATTCGAAATCTGGATCGACGAAAGCAGGTTGAGGAAGGGAACCATTAATGAAGGAAATCGTGTTCTTAGATGATAATGTTTGTTTCATGCATTTGCTCCAGTTATGGTAGTTATTTTCGTTCAACAGCGGTCCAACGAGAACAGAGCTGGGGTTTTCGCCAGCATGAAGGTAATATGGGCTTCGAGGGTTAACAGTCGGGTTTTGAGGAGGAATATCTGGTTTGTTTGGGGAACTTGTGGGTCTTGGTTCTTTAACCATGAAAGAATATTGTGAAGAATGGATAATATGGAAGAATGGTGAATAAAATGATTCAATGAATGTTGTCAACTGATACCATGTTATTGTTATGATAAACACATGGTAGATTACTGAAGTACCTCTATTCTCATTAATTGATAATGATTCAATACAAGTTATTTATATATGAGAAAGTACAAATGGGAAATGGATGTAACTAATCTAACTGAATTAGTTACTCTTACTAACAAATTGAGAAGACTAAGTCATTAACAAATAATCTTGACTAAGTCTACTAATGTAACTATATCTAATAACCCTCGAATAGGATTACCTCTAGTAGAGGAAACTTAAAGAAAAAAGAACACCGTCGAAAATGAATCAAAACACCCTTGTGAGTGGCTCTACTTGAGTGATTTACAAAAGTGAAACATTTATGCATATACTGGCGGCTTTGACCTTATCACAAATACATGACATTCTCTTGTAAAGGTAGAGTGATTCAAAAATGTATCTAATAGTGGGATATTGAATATAAAACTCTGCAGTTTATTGTCTAATGACAGGGCCTTTTTCCCTCATAGAGGTAGGTGACATTCCAAAATCATTTACACTTAACTTATAGACTAACATGTAGGACTTTGTACATCTATAAATGAAAATGCATTATTTGTATTCTGCGTTAATGAATGTTAAGTGTATACCGTTAATCTTGTTGTTACTATTCATGTTATTATTATATTTATATATGCATCTTATCAATATTTGAACAATGTTTTGGAAGATTACGTTACATTTGCTAGCAGAACGCCACATAGAATTATCTAAGTAAAGAATGTCGTGGATCTATACGATAGATAGATAGGGATGGAAATATGCCAGGCCGACTGACGAGGCCTATTTAAATTAATATAAACAATATTTTTTTACTACTACAATTATTATATTAAATTTTGATCTTTTTGTTATATATTCAACTTTTAATAATTTACGCATATTAACCTCATTTAGTTTTTGACATATTTAAATGTATTATTATAAAATATAATTTAAGTATAATGTATATAAAGTCATATTCTTCAAAATGTGATGTTAAATATTAAAATAGAACTTAATTTCATTGACATATTAACTGGTTAATCTATTTAAAGATATATTTGATTACTTATTCAAAAATGTTAAAATGAAATAGGCTTTTATCAAGACTAACAAGCCATACTAGACTTCTATCAACGCCAGACTCAGACCTAAAAAGTAAGTCTATGACAGACTACATGACAGATTTAGGCCTTGAATTTTTTGACAGGTCAGACTCACACCTAGCAAAGCTTAGTTTTGACCAGCCTATTCCCACTCCTAATGATAGATGAAGATGCCGGTATCACGGTAGTGCGCAAATGAAGGCTCTAAATACTTTAACATTGGTTTTAGTCTTGTTGTTAGAGTAGTATATCCATAAGCTTTGCGAATTATGACCAATTAAGTTTTGTTTTGAGTAGGAAAAGCTCAAGAGTCTTGACTATAAGAGCTTACTTTTGTTTTGCATATCAAATTTAATTTGAAACTACGACCACTCTCATTCATTGTTTGGAAAAAAAAATCTATAAATAAAATTATTTGATTTTAAGATAAATGAGTATTTTAAGTTAATTTTGTTTTTGAAAAAAAATCTCCTTTTTACATTTTGAACTTCCCTAAGTATCTCAGATGTGATAATCTACATGAGTCATAAACTTTGTGGAGAGAACAAATATGTTGCCGTTTTTTTTTAAAGAAACTAAACTTATTTTTAAAAATAATAATAGTTGCCTTTCAATTGGTAGAACCAGTTGCTATGTAAAAATGTGATGATATAGCTTCATTCATGTAGGTATGTTTAAGAGAATGTGACAACATTTTTTCTTTACACATTTATACCATTTTCAAAAGGATAAAACTTAGAGATGATGGTTTTCATGTTCTGTTTTTATTTTTCCCCGATTTCAATTCATCTAATACATGGACTATGTTTTTAATTAATAGTATCCACATAACTATATTTTGAATTTGTTTTTTTTTTGTCTAGATAATTCGGCAATCACCACTAAAAACTCTCATTTAGAGATTTTGGATTTAAAATTAGTTTCATTACTATAAAACAATTTTCAACCTAACAATACCATTATTTTTTATTTAAACTTAGTTAACTAAAAAATCCTTAGTGTGTTATAATTTATGAATAAAATTAACACAAAAAATGCCTAATTAAGTTTTGTTCTTTTCATAAAGTTTTGTCCTTTTCAAAACTTAATTGTTTAGCCATATGTATATTAATAAAAAGGAGACTAACTTATTTGAACTAGAAAATTTTTGTTATGAAATTAATCAAAATAAAAGAAAGATAAAATATAAAAGAAAAAGATAACGGTGAAAGATGGAAAAGAGAAAAATATAGTATTACATTATTCTCTTCAAGTGTGTATTCTTTACAATAAAATTGAGTCTTATTTATAAAACATAAAACTTGTAGGTTACACGCATGTGAATGATCACATTAACACTAGAAATAAAGATCCCTAACTAATATTAAGGAGTAATTGAATGACAATAATATTAGAGACCACTGACACTTAATAAATCCACTTACTAATGAAATGAGAGTTATATGAATAAAGAAGTGGACATCGATTAAGTACTATATTCATAACACTCCCCCTTACATGTTCTTTTGAGGATGTCTCGTTAAAAGCTTATTAGAAAAAACCCAGTGGGAAAAACTGTAGTGAAGGAAAAATAGTACAATATCATTTGTGAGAGAAATGACTTATTAAAAATGTTACCAGAAAAAACCAATGAGACAAAACTTTGATGAAGGAAAAAAGAGAACCCTACCAGCAAAATCCAATGAGACAAAACTTTGGTGAAAGAAAAAAGATTGCAGCATATATACTTATTTCTTTCTCCCCCTCATGTAGAAAATATTCTCTAAGATGACGAAGATTAATATTTTACTAAAAAACTTTGATTGACGGTGACTTTTATAAAATGATTTTTTTTTCTCTTCTTGAAAATAGAAGTGCACGTGATATTATTGTCGTCGAATCGTTGCAGTTTTCCTCATCATTTGTTGAGGCTGTTGTTGTGGTTTATTTCATAGATCTTTGTGAAAGGGTTGTACTTCCTCATGCAAACAAATATCTTGTTTGTGATCTATACTATTATAAGGATTAAAAAGATAACTTGCATCTTTAAGATAACAAAATATATAATTAACTTTGTTCCAAAGAATTACACATGTCTAATGAATTAACCACAAACTATTCTCATGGAATTTTTTTTATCACCTTCACATGTAATTCAAAAATATCACAAAAATGATAAGTTCCACAACATGAATTATCATAACCATTCACTTATAGAAATGAAGTTCAATTTCTCAAAATCAATCTTTCAATCATTTAATCAACCACTACTCTTTTATTCAATTGCAAATGTGACTAATCTTTCAAAATGTTCTTGAAAGTATATTTTCAACTTTGTTACTTCAAGAGCAAATTTGAGTGGTATAGAAATACTCTGATCAAATAGATATTGTAAACTTTAATCATCATAAAATAGTTTAGTTCTTCAAGAATTATGACAAAATTTCAAACGATAGACAAAAAAATACATATTTTAAACAATCTTACATGGATGCTTGAATATTAATTCTTCAAAATCTATAAAAAAAAAAAATTCAAACAATACACAAGAAAAAACAAATTTTGTGCAATCCTATAGAGATTCTTGAATATTAGTTTTTTATGAACTATATCACTAATG
>JBBPBP010000004.1:20225429-20242344 GCA_037974735.1 Cicer chorassanicum
ATATATATATATATATATATATATAGTTAATATAATTCATAAAAATACATAAATATAAATTTTAAATTACATATAAATAATTCATAAATAATTCATAATTCATTCAGTACCACATAAATAAAAATTTTAAATTATGATAAAATTTTAAATTACATAAATAATTTATTCATAGAAAAACCACAAATTTTATAAAAGTTACGATAAAATTAATGTTGAAGGTGACTCCAGTACCACATTGCCGAGGTTTTTTCACACGTACGGGATTTTGACGACGCCTTGGTACATCACGAGTTTGTTCTTCTTCTTCGTGATCTTCGTCTTCTTGCTGTTGAGGATGTCTAGAAGGAAGTGCTATAGAAGAACTACTTCCACCTTGAGTCCAGTTGGATATTTGATTCAACAGAGTATATGCATTCCCAAAGCTTGAAATTTGAAAGCTTTGTTGACACATATTATTCAGTAACTGGGTAGCGGACTCATGTGTATTATAACGAGTGTTGAACGTATTATACAATAAATCCTCTTCGCTTGATGCAAAAGATAGTCGACGATTGTCTTCTTGATGTGGTTGTTGGCTGTCAAAATTAAATTGTTCCCCACCGTAAGATTGATATGGTGTGTGGGTAAAAATATGAGAATGTGGTGTTTGGGTAAAGGTTTGAGGAGGCGGTTGAGTGTCAGGAGGTGTTGTTATATAATATTGGTTTGTTGTATTGTGTTGGGCATTGATTCCTGAAAAAAAAAAAAGGTTGGCTAGATTGTGGTGGAGGTTGGGGTGGATTGACACGAGGATCAACCAATTGATTTTCTACAGAAATAAATCGTTTAGAATTTTGGCAAAACCAAACCATGTATTCATAACTTGGTTTAAATTCAACGTTTAGAGGTTCACCATGAAGAATATGATTCTCTCGTTCATTCCACTCTTTGTTCTCATTTTCGTAGAACAATGCGCAACTATAGTCAACTTGTTTATGCAAATCTACCTTATGATACTTTTTCATGTTCCTCGGGAGATGTGGAATTTCTTGAGGTAATCTAAATTGTAGATTACCTCAAGAAATTTCATACCCTTTCCACTATATCTACGAAAATAAATTTGAATGTTAGTGAATTAATTAATAGTTTTATAAATATAATATTTATCTTTTTTATATTTACCTTTTGGCGAATGAAAAATGAGGCTCAAGATTACATATTGGTGCAAGAAATGGCATATGGTACCATGCCCAAGTTTGAAATAGATGTGAATATCCACCGATACACATAACACCGGGTTCAAATACACGACACAATTCTCTATAAAGTGTTGCCAAGCACGCTGAACCCCAACTGTATTCTCCCGTCTCTTACAAATCTCTCAACAAGTGCAACCACATAATATGTACTCTGTTGTGGGATTTGTCAGACATTAATATGCCGCCAATCAATTCTAAAATGTATGCTCTACAATGTATAATTATTTCTTCATCACAATCTCAATATCTCATTTTGATATCAATGGCACCAAAAAATATAGTTTTTCTGATTTATTACAATGGTGAAATATGTGAAAGACAAGATATTGGTAAATATTTTAAAAGTGACAAAAAAAACAATTTGAGTTCATTTTGGATGCAACCTTACTTACTTGAAGAAAAAAATTGAAGCAAAGTTGAAGTTAGAAAATAAGAAGGTGTCTAATATAAGTTTTTGACACCTTGTCTCATTTGGATAAGGCCTAGTTCATTATGAATTGTTAAATGTTGAAGACGACGAAGATGTTTCACTCATGTTTGATGTTCAGAAACAGTGACCGCAACTCGGATCTATCGAATTATAGGTCACGTTTGAGGATAGTAATCCATTATACGATGTTGGTCAACCATCATCCTCAACCAAACCTCACCCTGAATACCATTTTCAAACACAAAACACTTATTCTTTTCAAAATTTTGAATCTTACCAACCTGAACCATACCAACCTGACCATACCAACCCGAATCAAACTTTGAGTAGGCCGAATTTTCTGAACCTGAACCATCTCAACCTGAACAGTATACGGCATACGATCCACCATTCTATATGCGTAATCTAAACTTGGATTTGTAGTACCTAAATTTTGTCCGACATATAAAACCAAAATCATTTTTTTCTTTTAAATTTTAATTATTCTGAATTGTCAAAAATTGACTATTTTGAGTACGTAATTTACAATGTTCCTAAATAATGCCAAAAATAAAATAATAAAACAAAAGAAGAAAGTTGCGAAGAGTTGTGAAGCTGCTTCTCATTTTTCCATTATGTTGCTCATATTTCCATTGGGTATGGATCTGTCCATTGTGTATGCATAGGTACGTCGCTGTTTCTTTTGTATTTGATGTTGTCATTGTGTATATTCATTGTTTTGATTGTATATCCTTTATCTGGTTTGCCTTACCGCTACAAACATTCCTTTATTTGGTGCCTTACTGATACAAACATTCCTTTATCTACTACAAATATTCTTTTACTTGTTACAAAATAATGAGTTACTTCATTTTATTTTATTCAAGACTAATAAGGTTTTTACTTGTACCAGTTATGCACTCAAAGTCTAATTTTGTGTAAAATTTGCAACAAACCCATAAAAAGTCCATAACTTAATTTTATCTAATGAACAAAAAGATTTACCACTTTAGGCTATAAATTTTGAGTTCGAAAATCAGAAAAGGGGGAGGCTAATAAAAACATATCTAAAGAAGAGAGTTTTATTTTTGAAAAAGAGAATAAACGAAAAGAGAAATTTTTTAAAAGAGAGATTCTGAAACAAAAATAGTCGAGCGTAGAAGAAACAACAACTTAGTTACATCCTCAAAATCAAATCAAAACTAAAAGAAAAAATAGAAAACGAGAAACATAGGTGATTACCTGTTACTTCAACCTCCACCGGTCACCACCGCCAACCACCGTCACCTCGGCCATTTCTTCTTCGCAACATACCACAGATCTATGTCACTCTCATGTTTGTTATTATGCTCTCTATCTCTTTGCTACAACATTTTCTTTGATTTGCTTGTCCTTGATTTATGTTGAGTTATATGAAAATGATATTAGATATAGGAATGGATTCTTGTTGCTAGGTTCAAACTTAGAGTTTTTGTTAAATGGTGATTTTTTTGTTTATAACGTGACTCTGCCTTTGCTTTAATTGCTTCATGTGATGACTTTGCCTTGCTTTAATTTTGATTGAAAGCTGAAGATGCTAAAGTATTTTTGTGCAAGCATGTGTTGCCTTGGTTTAAGTTTTTAGCTGTTCTACAACTGGCAGTAGATGTAGTACAATCATAGGCATTAATGTTAATTCATATATCAATTTTCTTTCCTTTATTAAATTATTATTTATTTAATTCCTTTTTCTAAATAAATAAATAAATAAGTAGAATGTTGCTCCCAATTATGTTATATATATTGTAATAACTTGACTGTATTTTATTTATTTTATTTATTTATTTTAATAATTATATAAAGTTATTTCAAAATAATTAATTAGATGTGACATTTTTAAAACTTAATATTTAAAACGAAAACAATAAAATATTCTTAAAAGGATTAAATTAGATGTGACATTTTTTTACTCCTTAAATTTTTCGAGACACGAGTTGTACGACTAAATAGTTTTAAAACTTGCATTTTAAAATATTATTCAAATCAAACCATTTCTTTTGTCAAAACTTTTTTTTATCAACAACAAAACACAATTTCTTTAAAAGCAACCAACACATCCGCATTTTCTACCCAAGAACTACGTAACTTCGATTTCTCCATCGCACCGGGAGATACGTAGGAGCAATATCGCACTCTTGTCAAGCATAATAACAAAAACTATTTTTTCTCTCTATATTTTAAATATATATTTATCATTAGATTATTTTCATAAGATCGTATGTGCAACGAGCGGTGTGAAGAAACCCCAAATGGGATTCACAAAGAAGAAAGAACAGGATGTTAATGTTGTAATGGCAAACCCAATGGTCTCTTATTCTCCAGACATGAATTCTTATCGACCTCCAAATTTTCAGCCTCCGGTACCCCAAATTCCCTACATTCCTTATCCATATGTGACTGCAACCTCACAAGCTCCATACCCTCAATATCACTCCTCAAAGCCACCTTTTTATCAATCACCTTTGGTCCAACCCCCACCTGTCATGTCTTCCCAACAAAACCAACAAAACCAGAATCCAACCCCGAATCAATACAAACCACCAATCAATCGAGAAAAGAAGATAACCTATTTTGACACAATTCCCGTGACATACAGTCAATTGCTGCCTCATCTACTCCAGAATTCAATGGTAGTCATAACACCAATGAAACCTCTTGAACCACCATTCCCCAAGTGGTATAACCCAAACACCAAATGTGAATACAATGTTGGAGCTGTAGGGCACTCCATTGAAGATTGTCAAGCCCTAAAATCTAAAGGGCAAGAATTGGTTTGTGCAAAATGGCTTACCTTCAAGGAAGACGGTCGCAACGTAGGGAGTAATCCCTTACCGGGCCACAGAGATACCTTTGTCAATGTCATGGAAGATGAGATAATATATGTTGACCATGTGGCTGTTGCGGAAGAAGAGGATCATGTTGATGGCGATACCCTCAAATTGGTATACCCTTGTCCTCCAAACATCAGTCTCAACAATTGGACGATCATCGAGTTTCCCATGTTTGTTAATTCATGTTCAAAGTAATTGGGTATTTTAACTCCTTTTGCTCTACCCAAGGCTATAAGGATAACTAATTAGGGCGCATGTATTTCAATTCAGTACTTATTATCAATAAATGCATTTTTGAATTCTTCAACTATTTTTGTTTTCCTCTCTTCTTTTTTTTGGCAATCTTTATTCATATTTTCTTTTTCCTTTTTCTTCGTAATTTAAACAATGCATTTTTGAATTCTTCAACTGCTTTTGTTTTTCTCTTTTCTTTTTTTGGCAATCTTTATTCATATTTTCTTTTTCCTTTTTCTTCTTAATTTAAACAATGTTGAGTAAAAAACGAATATGTTGAAAATAGCAGCGCTAGAACCCATTCTTGTAATTTTGAACGACCAATTAATCACGCTGATGAGGATTGTGAAGACTATTGTAAGCCTCCCCCAGAACTAGAAAGTTTAATTGAAC
The DNA here is from genome assembly GCA_037974735.1 of Cicer chorassanicum. Lineage (NCBI taxonomy): Eukaryota > Viridiplantae > Streptophyta > Magnoliopsida > Fabales > Fabaceae > Cicer > Cicer chorassanicum. Next base: position 20,230,574 of record JBBPBP010000004.1, read on the forward strand.
AAGAAGCTATAATCAAACCCTACTCAAGAACCTGTTGAGGTGATCAATTTAGGGACTCAGCATGATAAGAAAGAAATTAAAATTGGAATGTCTATGAAAGAAACTGAACGAGAAAAATTGGTTAAACTTTTATCTGATTATTTGGACGTCTTTGCATGGTCATACCAAGATATGCCTGGGATAGACACTAACATAATTGAACACAAGCTACCACTCAAGCCCGAACGTGCTCCAATTAAACAAAAATTGAGGAGGATGAGGTCTGATATGTCACTTAAAATTAGAGAAGAGGTCAAGAAGCAATTTGATGCTGGTTTCTTAGCAGTAGCCAAATATCCTCAATGGGTTGTTAATATTGTCCCAGTTCCAAAAAAGGATGGAAAGGTTCGAATGTGCTTTGATTATCGGAATTTAAATAAAGCTAGTCCTAAAGATGATTTTCCTTTGCCTCACATTGATGTCCTAGTAGATATCACTGCTCAATATTCTCTTTTCTCCTTCATGGATGGCTTCTCAGGGTATAATCAAATCAAGATGGCTCCCGAAGATATGGAGAAAACTACATTCATCACACAATGGGGGACTTTTTGGTATAAAGTGATGCCATTTGGATTGAAGAATGCTGGGGAAACCTATCAAAGAGCAATGGTAACTTTGTTTCATGACATGATGAATAAGGAAATAGAGGTTTATGTGGACGATACGATTGCCAAATCTCGGACCGAAGAAAACGACGTCATTAACCTTCAAAAATTATTTGTACGACTAACGAAGTTTAGACTCCGTTTAAACCCTGCTAGGTGTACTTTTGGTGTGAGATCAGGCAAGTTACTTCGGTTTATCGTTAGTCAAAAAGGGATATAGGTGGACCCAAATAAATTAAGAGCAATACAAGAAATATCGGCTCCGCGCACAGAAAAAGAAGTTCGTGGCTTTTATCTACTACAAACATTCCTTTACCTGTTACAAAATAATGAGTTACTTCATTTTATTTTATTCAAGACTAATAAGGTTTTTACTTGTACCAGTTATGCACTCAAAGTATGATTTTGTGTAAAATTTGCAACAAAACCATAAAAAGTCCATAACTTAATTTTATCTAATAAACAAAAAGATCTACCACTTTAGCCTATAAATTTTGAGTTCGAAAATCAGAAAAGGGGGAGGCTGATAAAAACACATCTAAAGAAGAGAGTTTTATTTTTGAAAAAGAGAAGAAACGAAAAGAGAAATTTTTTTAAAGAGAGATTCTGAAACAAAAATAGTCGAGTGTTGAAGAAACAACAACTTAGTTACATCCTCAAAATCATACATTTCAAAACTAAAAGAAAAAAATAGAAAACGAGAAACATAGGTGATTACCTGTTACTTCAACCTCCACCGGTCACCACCGTCACTACGGTCGTTTCTTCTTCGCAACATACCACATATCTGCATCACTCTCATGTTTTTTATTTTGCTCTCTATCTCTTTGCTACATCATTTTCTTTAATTTGCTTGTCCTTGATTTATGCTGAGTTATATGAAAATGATATTAGATTTAGAAATGGATTATTGTTGCTAAGTTGAAACTTAGAGTTTTTGTTAAATGGTGATTTGTTTGGTTTATAACGTGACTCTGCCTTTGCTTTAATTGCTTCATGAGATGACTTTGCCTTGCTTTAATTTTGATTGAAAGCTGAAGATGCTAAAGTGTTTCTGTGCAAGCATGCGTTGCCTTGGTTTAAGTTTTTAGTTGTTCTACAACTGGCAGTAGATGTAGTACAATCATAGGCATTAATGTTAATTCATATATCAATTTTCTTTCCTTTATTAAATTATTATTTATTTAATTCCTTTTTCTAAATAAATAAATAAGTAGAATGTTGCTCCCAATTATGTTATATATATATTGTAATAACTTGACTGTATTTTATTTATATATTTTAATAATTATATAAAGTTATTTCAAAATAATTAATTAGGTGTGACATTTTTAAAACTTAATATTTAAAACGAAAACAATAAAATATTCTTAAAAGGATTAAATTAGATGTGACATCTTTTTACTCCTTAAGTTTTTCGAGACACGAGTTGTACGACTAGATAGTCTTAAAACTTGCATTTTAAAATAGGCTAAATATCACCCATGGTCCCTTAACTTAATTTCAATTAACGATTTAGTCATTTATCTTCTTTTTTTCCCGATTTGGTCCTTTATGTTTTTAATTAATTTCAGCGTTACCCTTTAAGTGAGGTTTTGTTAAGAAAAAGTTAAAAAAATCCCTCCTCCATGTTCAGAAAAAGTTATCCTTTATGTTTTGGAAATATTTCAGAAAAATATTCAAAGTTTGTTCTAATTTTGATAGTAGGATTGATTCGTTAAAACTGAAGTTATGGGTATTTATACTCCATAGAAATCACTTCAGATCAGTGACAATGTTCCTAGAGGTTTGATGAACATATGCAATGATCTAGATCAGGGATTTTTTAACATTTTCTTAACGGAACCCCACTTAAAGGTTAACGCTGAAATTATTTAAAAACATAAAGGACCAAATCGGGAAAAAAATATAAAGGACCAAATCGTTAACCGAAATTAAGTTAAGGGACCACGAGTGGTATTTAGCCTTTAAAATATTTTTCAAATCAAACCATTTCTTTTGTCAAAACTTTTTTTTATCAACAACAAAACACAATTTCTTTAAAAGCAATCAGCACATCTGCATTTTCTATCAAAGAACTACGTAGCTTTGATTTCTCCATCGCACCGGGAGATACGTAGGAGCAAGATCGCACTCTTGTCAAACATAATAACAAAAACTATTTTTTCTCTCTATATTTTAAATATATATTTATCATTAGATTATTTTCATAAAAATACTATATTTGCATTTTAAAAAGGAGAAATAAATATATTTAAGTTAATATCAATTTTGCACAATTAATTATAGGTAACCGTTTTTTTAATGGATGTCGTAGGGTGCTAATACCTTCCCTACGCATAATCGACTCCCGAACTCAAAATTTGGTTTCAAAAGACCTTTTTTATTTTATTTTTTATTTTTAAGGGTTTTCCAATATTTTCCCTATTTTAAAATAAACTTTGGTGGCGACTCCATTGAATTCGAGAAACACTCGAAATTTTAGGCCGCGACAGGATTATGCTTACCAATCCTCCGAATTTGATATGCAATCTAATGAACCACCTCCATTAGATGCATCTCTTGAGATTGGAATGAAGTTTAATAGCAAACCAGATTGTCAACTTGCAATTAAGCATTATCACATTAAACATTCCCTCAATTACCGTGTAGTGAAATCAGATCGATACAATTATGTAATTAAATGTGTGAATCCACAATGCTTGTTCAAATGTAGGGCTTCGTTAAGCCAAAAAAGTAAGCAATGGGTGATTGCTCGTTTGAAGGGGCCCCACAATTGCGCAAATTCATCTATGTCACGGGATCATACCAAGCTTGACTCTAACATCATATGCGAAAGCATAAAGTCGCTTTTGAAAGCTGGTCCATCAATTAAAGTGAAGGTGATCATTGCACATATTCGGGAACGATACAACTACACAATCACCTATAGAAAGGCATGGATGACAAAGAACAAAGTTATCGAATCGATTTATGGAAATTGGGAAAAGTCATACAATGACCTTCCAAGGTGGTTGTTGGCTATGCAAAATTTTCTTCCATAAACTATTATGGAAATGGAAGTATCACTTGCATATTCTGATAATACTCTGTTACAGGGATCAAAAAATTTCAAACGGCTATTCTGGGCTTTCCCTCCGTGCATATCTGGGTTTAAATTTTGTAAACCATTTGTCTCAGTAGATGGAACTTGGTTGTACGACAAGTACAAGGGGACTTTTTTGCTTGCTATTGCACATGATGGAAACAAAAATACAATTCTCATTGCTTATGCACTTGTGGAAGGAGAGACAAGGGGTGCTTGGAGCTTCTTTTTGAAAAATCTAAGAAGGTATGTAACACCTCAAGTCGACATTTGTTTGATTTTAGATAGACACGAATCTATTAAAAGTGCTTATAATAATCCAAATAATGGTTGGCATGATCCTCCGTCAACACATGTGTACTGCATCAGACACATTGCACAAAATTTCATGAGAGAGTTCAAGGACAAGGAACTTCAAAGAAAACTTGTTTGTATGGGTAATGATCTAATTCTTGTTAGTATATTTTCTACTTATCACTTTATCATATTTGATCATTTTTACATCATTTATAATAGGATATGCATTCAATGGATGCAAAATCCAGAGGCTTTAAGATGGATCGATAATATCCCCCCAGAACAATGGACTATGGCTTATTCTCAAGGTCGACGATGGGGACACATGACAATAAACATTTCAGAGTCAATCAACGCAGTGCTCAAGGGTACACATGATCTCCCAATCACTGCTTTGGTACAATCAGCATACTATAGATTGAGAGTTTTATATGCACAAAGGGGACAACAACATCAGACATCATTAGCTTATGGTCGAGTACACACAGACGATTGCATGGACAAGATTAAATATTAAGTTGGTAAATCTAATACTCACCAAGTCATGCAATTCGACTTAAATCGTTATTCTTTCGTGGTGCATGAAACAAACCCAATAGAGGTGCGACCGATTGGTCATTTTGAAGTCAACCTTCAAAGAAAATGGTGTGATTGTGGAAAATGCAGGCTATACATATTCCTTGTTCACATGTCATAGCCGCATGTTCTTACGCTCGTCAAAACTATTTAGTGCTTCTACCTGACGTGTACAAGGTTGTTAATGTATTTAACGTCTACAAAGAAGAGTTTCCACCTATACCCAATGAAGGATATTGGCCCACATATGAAGGTGAAACATTGTATCACAATCCTGAAATGCGGAGAATTAAAAAAGGTCGTCCAAATAGTACCCGTATTAAAACTGAAATGGACGTTAAAGAAAAAGTACCAAGAAAATGTGGACTATGTCGGTTAACTGGCCATACTCGTAAACATTGTCCAAATGTTACAGCCAACTCTAGTCAATCTATGTAATTTAAAATTTATATTTTATGTACTTTTATGTATTTTTATGAATTATATTAACTACATACATATATATTATTTTTATTATGTGAATTATATTTTTATGAATTATATTAATTATATATATATATATTAAAAATTCAAAAAACACTGAATTTTTTTTAATGAATTATATTAATTATATATATTTTTTGTTATCAATTATATTAATTATATATATATATATATATATATATTTGTTATTTTTGTTATGAATTATATTAATTATATATTTAATAAAAATTAAAAAAAACTGAAATTATTTTTTTATTAATTATATATATATATATTATTTTTGTTATGAATTATATTAATTATATATATAATAAAAATTCAAAAAAAAACTGAATTTTTTTTAAACTCATTTGGGAAGTCTCCATTTGCAATGCAGACTTCCTTAAGGAAGTCGCCATTGCGAATGGCGACTTGTGCTTGGTTTAAAATAGGAGGCATTTTGATATAATTATTATATAATTATTATTCTTTTTCTTACATCATGACATTTATGTTTATACCAAGTTAGAATTGATTACCCAACAAACTGCCCAGCTTTTCACTTTTACAAAAGAACGTCAATGATATGAATATATGTTCTCAATTCCAAATTCGAAACATTTTATGTAGTGATTATAAGGTCGAAAGGAAAAATATACGAAAAATGGCCAAAACAATAAATCAAACATATATAGTCAACTTTAGCTGCACAGTCCAAGTTGGGAACTTTGACTCAATAATAGTTGTCCAACAAACTGAAAGAAATGGCGATATGTTGTTATTTAGCCATCTCTATGATAAACATGCTCTAGGGGATGTATTAAATTGTGATTTTAAAAGACAAATTGTACATAAAAAAGACTTTATGAGATTTCAATGAAGACTTTTATGATTGAAATTTTGTAATTTAGATTTCAATGAATTTATATCATAAGAATTTATGAGATTTAAAATGAACTTATAGATTTATAAGAATGTTAAAAGACTCAATAGATATTAAGCAAAGGCTAAAAATTAATTCTAGTCACAATTTCTCTAATACAACATTGTTAACACAGTCTTTTTTATTAGTTAAAATTTATATAAATCCAAAAAAATTTAAGGTCCCATATAAATTAAATAAAACTCATAAATTTCAACAAATAAAAAAATGTGTTAGAAATAGTGTAATATTACAAAAATCAATGAAAAATAGTAATAAAATCAATACAATCTATCTACTTCCTATCTAAAAATACACTAACCCCGATTCTCGCAAAATTATATCTGCATTAATTGCAATTTTATTAGGATTAAAATGTAATAAGTCATTGCATTAATTGCAATGACTTTAGTTAAAGAGTAGTTACCTTTCAATTTATTAGTTACTTTGCTTGGTTACAATTTATGAATACAACATTTTCAGATTGGTTCACCTTTAACCAAAATCAAATTTTCTTCCACTTACATTGACAATGTTTGCTTCTCTCTCTTTCTGCAACTCCATCTCTTTCACTCTACAAGTTTAATTTGAGATTAAAATTGGTTATAAATTATTTTAGTTATATGTCAGTTACAACTTACAAGTTAGATATTCTAGTTAAAAATTAGTTGTTTTAATTTGGATATATAAACTTTATTATACCTATTATTGTAATTATTTTTCTCATTTGATGAATACAAAAGTTATTTTTATTTTTCTCCATGCCTTGATATGAAGATGTTGTATATTCTATTATGGTATCAGAGCGCTAGTTGTTCCACTATTTTCTTTCTCAAAAAGTTATTGGAAAAATTGTCAGAAAAACTTAATTGATTTATATTTTCTTTCTCATTTGATTCATGAACAATTTGTTCAGTTTCCTCTTTGTTCTCCATTTAAAACTAGTTATTTCTCTTTTTTTTTTTTTTCATTTTCTTCTTTTTCTCTCTCAAATTTCAAGTTAAAATTATCTTATTGTGATGATGAGGATACTAATAAATTAAATTAAATTAAAACCCATCAAACAATGGGCAACAAGGGCGACATGTTTGCAAACAAAACTATTCCAAAACCCAAGACTTCTTCGATGCTTTGATATCAACCTTATTTCAACATCATCAACTTTCGTCAAGTATGAAAAAGAAGGATTCAAGTGCATTTGTTGAAGATTTCTCAAGAACACTAACGACATTTGGTGGTAAAATTATTTCTTTTTAGCCAAATTGGCATTCAAAAATAAAAAATACAAGCAAAATCTTACATGAAATTGTAAACTCTAGATTTAACACTTACCAACAACAAAAAAGCAAGATTGCTTTTGTTTCTAAAAAAAATCTATAATTAGAATCTCATTTAGAAGTCTTAATGATCTTGGAGTTACACATGAGATTTTGTTAAAAAAAAAACAAGAGAATATCTTGCAAGAAGCTGTAGATTCGATTGAACACTTACTACTAAGATTACAATAGAATTTTTATTATACTTATTTTAAGTAAAGAATAAATCTTCCAAAAAAAATTTAGACAATTTATTTTTGACATTTTAAAATCATTTAGTCGCTGTATTTCAACGTTTCTCATTATATTTCTTTATTTTTTTACTAACATTTGTTATTCATTACAAGCTAAAAATGTTGCAAACACCTCCTAGCTTGCGAGAGGATATTAGAAATGTAAAATTAGTTATAAGTTAGTTACTTTAGTTATGTGTTAGTTACTCTAAATAGAAATTAGTTGTTTTAATTTGGGTGTATAAACTTCATTATATCTACTATTGTAATCATTTTTCTCATTTGATTAATATAAAGTTATATCTATTTTTCTCTTTTTTATGACTTGATACGAAGATTTTGCATATTCTATTAAGTTTTTGCATCTTTGAGAAGGATTATATGACCATACAAACTCATGGGAACAAAAAGTAACGAGAAGGAAAAGAACAGAAAAATGGGAAGATAAAAAACGTCGAGCAGGGTTTTCTTTCCCTTCCCTCATTCATCTTTGCTGCCTTGAAATTTCCCTAAAAATTATTGAAATCCTCATCTTATATCTCCCTTCAAATCCATATATACATTGTGAATCTCACTTTTCCGCTCCAGATTCACATGTTCACATGTGAGATTAATGGACAGATCTAGAGTTGTTACAAACATTTTGGAGACTCGAGTCTCTAATAAATAAAAACATTAAGAATTCAAAATGACCTATTCTTTATGTAAATTGTAAATAACATCAAAAATTTGAAAGTAACATCAAATAACATAAAAAATAAAAAAATAAAAAAATAAAACAAAATAAAACAAAAAAAAAAACTTGTAAATTACAGAGAAGTCATCAAGTTTTTAGAAACCTAGCCGCCTCTAGTTATTCTCATTTCCCCCTTTAGATCGACTTCTCACTTTTTCATCAAAGATGAGTGGTCTAAAATCACTCCTCTAAATCAAGTTTTATTCTCTTTTATTTAAAAAAATTTATTTTTAAACATATTTAGTTTTTTCTGTGTTCTTTCGTGGCTTCGTCATCTTTGTGAGTTGCTCTATTTGTTTGTTGTCTTGATGCGGTGTTGCTGTTTCTTATTTTATTGCAGTATTCTTTAGTTAAACTCTTGATAAATGGATATTTCGAACTCCTCAATTTTGTTATTTTGTAGACTATATCACATTTGTAGATATTTTTTCGTTTTATGATAAATTTGTACACAGATTTATCATTTTCAATTTTAATTTCTATCAATTTGAATCAATAAATAGCATTTTTTTAGTTTACAAATAATATCAATAACATCAAAATTTGATTCAATTTTTATTTTTGTTCCATTTTCTTTTTAGAATTTCTGAACCCTTTTTTCCAAAAAAATTTATTATAGTTAGATTTTGGAACTTTTTTGTATGTTTCGGATCCCTATGGCACATGTTGAAACTTTCTCTCTTGATATTTTATAGTACTCTTACAAAAAATAAAAATATTGGGTTGTTGTTGGTCTGTTAACACACACGCCCAATGGTCGGCCCCGGTAAGAACCAACCAAATCTATACTCATTTTTTTGCTTTTCAAAACTATCCTTCAATTTTCTCTTCATTCATTTGGAAATGAGATGTTATAAATTGCGCTTATTCATTGTACCATCCTTTTCGTTTTATGCAAAGAGCTTATCTCAAGAAGTTTTTGCGGGATTAAAATCAGTTTCAAAGAACTTTATATCGATCTAAAAAAGGTTTATGTTAATCTTAAGGGGTATGAAATTTATGATTCAGTGAAATTAAGCTGTAAGTATCTTTTTAAGACCATTTACAAGTTGTATTAGTTGGATGATGACTTAATAAATGAATGAATGAAAAGTTATGATCTTTTGCAATACAAGAAATTTTGAGTGTGAACTTAGACCTTATATATCAATATCAATGTGTCTGTAGTTACCAATTGAGTTATACTTACTAGATACTAAAAATGTATTTTTATTTCTACATTGTTTTATATTTCATAATATTGAAATTCATAAATCAATTACTTATGTATTTGTTTTTGGAGACTTTGAATGGACACATTTTTTTACGATGAACAGATACAAATTTGTTCTACACGGAATCAAACTATCGCATATATAATTGATCAGGAAATGACTGTCGCATATAAAGTGTTGAATTAACGGAAGAAATGTCATTTAGTATTACGTGATGAAAGTGTTTAATTCAAATATTTAATGACATTTGTTTAATTTTAATATAAGCTGGAATAGCTTAGATGGTTAGAGCGTGTGGCTGTTAACCACAAGGTCGGAGGTTCAAGCCCTCCTTCTAGCGAATTTATATTTTTGCAATATATTATGCAATATAGGTGCTTGGACGAATAAAAAGATTATCTGTATATATTATATGTTAAAATAATAGTTGGTTTTTATAGAAATAAAACAGAAAAGTGGATGATAAAGTAAGATGGATAGAAAAGTAGAATTAGAATATAATAAAAAGAAAATTAAATGGAAAAATAATATAATCAATTTCATAATTTGTACGACAAATACGTGTAAATCCAAGGTAAAGTTTCCACTTATGCAACATTGTCTAACTCGATGTTTTTGGCCATACATAACCTAATCTAATGCGACACTTGAGACAACGACGCCACTAATCATCTGACCTAATTTTGTTGATTTCACAACCTCCCATCTAAACCAATCCAACAACTAATACCTATCATACGGATTATTGGATCCAGAAATATATATTACATGGGACTCAAAAACATTTAATAGTAAATACAGCATACATTTATGGTTTAAATACTATTTGAGTAGTCCTTAAATTCTAATTTGACAGACAAATTCTGATATTATTATAATAGAATTTATCATTAAAAAAATAATATTTATATGTTTTGTATAATCTGTAATTTAGGCTTTCTAAATTTTTTAAGGCAATTTTGATTTTTTTTAATTTTTCAAGTTTGAAACATTTTGCCAAATCTCAATTTGGCACTATATTTAGATAATGTGGCAATTAAATTGGGTGATTCCGAGGTCATGTTATATTTATAAATTTGTTTTTATTTAAAATATTTTCAATAAATCTAAAATCATTATTTTTGTTTTTATAAAATAAAAAGTTAAATTGAAAACTTAAAACCAAAAGTACTAAAATCAAAAATAGAAATTGAATATCATAACCCATATTATAATGAATTTAATTTGTACACAGGGACAATGTAAAGTTCTATAATAATTCCAAATCCAAAAATAATGAAAACCCATTACTCCAAATAAATATACATTGGACATATACACCTCTTCAGAGTACGAGAATGAGAATAGAAACACCTCAAACCCAAAGAATCCCACATATCATTGAATCTAAAATGGTAATTCCATAATATTCCAAATACCATTGAATCATGAGCGGTTTCTTCATTCTCTTGGCATTAACGAATACTCCTCCTCTTTTCTTCTTTCTAGATCTAATAAATTTGTGCGTGGACTCAGGAAGATGGAGTAATTCTAGTTACAGTTGCAGAAACACTTCCTTCTGGGATGATTGCAAGAAATTCTTCCAACATTTCCAAACCGATTTGATAATTATATTCTGTTTTGGATTTTGAATAATGGGTTTTCAAACAAATTTCTTGATTAGGATTTTCGATTTCTATTTTTTATTTTTTGTTTTATTTTATAAAAACTAAAATAACTGTTTTAGATTTATAGAAAATAATTTAAATAATAAAAACAATTATAATTATGACATAACTTTCTCATCATCCAAATTGAGTGTCAAATGGAGGGTTGGATAAGATGTATCAAATTTCATAAATTAAAGAAGCAAAATTGCCTATGAACTTAGGAACCAAAATCACGAATTGAACAAAAGAAAAAACTTAAGCGTATTTTTTTGTGCGCTTTTCTTCTGATGTTAAATTTAAAATGCATCTTTGTAATTATAACAAACTTTAATTATAAAAAATATAAAATTGAAGAAATTATAGTTGATTAAGTTAAGAAGTATATACTTAAAACTTAAAAGAAATAGGGGTATCAGAATTGTATTTTAGTCTAGACTTATACATGAGTGATGATTTGTGTGTAAATAGGAAATATGAAATGTTGGTGTTATGTTGATCTTGTGAATAATTAAAGTTTATTTGTAATGACTAATATGTGTGAATAGTGTCAGTGACCAATGACTATAATTAAGTAACAAAAACTGATTATTTGAATTGTGTTTATAAAAAGTGATAGAATGAGTTTTTAGTCTACATA
>JBBPBP010000004.1:20252788-20291997 GCA_037974735.1 Cicer chorassanicum
ATTTTTTTAGAGATCAATGACAAATATTTAATCCATGATTTTTTATATTTATCACCATCAAATATATGTCGTAAATTTTTTATACATCAATTATAAATATATATCTTATATTTATTTAATATTTATTCATCAATAACAAATATATTTTTGATGTTTTTTAATATTCAATCAATGGTTGAAATTTAAGAGGAAATTTTCAATTTTTTATAATGTTCTCCAATATTATATTATAGTAAATCATTTTTTTTTCTTTTACAAAATCGAACCAAATTAACTTATTACTTTTCATAGATTAAAATTATTGAAAAAATTTAAAAGTTCCATTAATTAATATGAAGTACGAAGGTGCCTTAGATTTAAGCCATTGCTTATAGGGAATGTAAAGGAAATTATCAATTATTTCAAATAAAAATAATTTATCAATTATTTAGTGTCACGACTACCAACAGATCAAGTAGCTAGAGTGAAGTAGAGTGCAATATTAACATCACAATTTGGCACTCTATCCATCAGAATGGTGGTGGGTACATCGGATGACATTATCCGTTGGCAGTAAACCAATTTTTGTAATTGTAAAGTTGCATGTGGAGCTCTGACGACATACAATTGTCTTGTATTTTTCTTTAACATTGATTAATGAAAAATATATCTCTTGTGTTTTCATAAACATATGTAGGAAATATTTTTTCAGTATTTTTTTATTATTTATTAATAATAAATATTTGTTTCATATTTTTTTAATATTGTTTGAAAATATTTTTATATATTTTTTAATATTTATCAATTAAAAATATTTGTCCTATATTTTTTATGTTTAATGGCAAATATTCGTCCTATAAATTTTGATATTTATTATCGACAAATATTTATGTATTGTCGCACAAATGGTGCTGATATTCTATATGTATCTCGTTCAGATTTCAAACAAAAATTTGATTTTATGTATCAGAGACAAATATTTATTTTGTATTTTTTATATTTATTGGTGACAAATATTTATCACATGTTTTTTTAAGTATCGGTGATAAATATTTCTTCTGTGTTTTTTATTTATTAATGACAAATATTTATATTTATCGGTAACAAATATTTATCTAATTTTTTATGCATTTATTATTTTTTCATGAAAAAACATTTGTATTGTGTTATTTTTATGTATCTAATGACAAATATTTATCTTCAGATTTTTTTTATATTTTTCACTACCAATTATTTTTTATGCATTAATTATAAATATATTTATCTTATGTTTAATAAAGCAAAACATTCACAACAAATAAATTTATACAATCTATAATTAAATGTAATATAATAAACATGTGATATATTTATCATAGGCACGAATGATGTATGATATTGTAATTGATTAGTTTTTCCAAGCTAGCATCATTTCATGGCTGGGATTCCTTTGAATTTAACTTTTTACTTCTAGCTAAAATTAAAAAGTGCAGTGTGTGGAGTGTGTATAGTAGCATAATATATAATAGCATAACATGAGTGCAGTGTGGACTGTTCTTCAGAAATGTGTGTAGTTGTTTTTGGGTATTTTACAATAATGACTCCTATTTTTATGTCCTAGTTGAAATAGAACAAGTCAATTTTGAGATTTTGGTACATGTTACATTTCTTATAGTTATAGTAGGGATCTGGTCTCAACTACATTTTTTGATTATAATGTTTGAATTCAAAATTTACTTAGCAATCTAAGTCCACTTTCACTCGAATTTGGATATTTTTTAAGTAGAGGACGCTAATGGTTTTATGATTGAGATGGGACAATTTTATTTATTTTATAATTCAAAATATTGAGTTGATTTGAATCATAATTTTAATTAAAGGACCACTAATATTTTAAGTGTGTTAATGCAAAAAATTCCGAAGAGAAATAATTTAAGCTGTTTAGAATCACATCCAAACCACAGTCAAAAGCACTCTCATTTGAAAGCTACAACATGAAGCTTCAATATAAACATGCTTTGATTGCAGTAAACTTCACAAATGGAAGAAAAACTAGAAACTAAGTTTAGAATTTTTTTTCTATAAATAATAGTTAAAATTGACATTTTTTTAATTTACTCAAATATGTATGTCTATAAAAGTTAATCATTGGAAATATTGAAATCTATTTTTAAAAAAAATTCGGTATATATTTTTCAATATTTATCAAATATCTAATTATTTACCACTTGTTCGGCACTACGTGATGTTAAAATTGACTTTAAAAGTGTTAACTTACTTGAGCTGCAAGTGTTTCTGATTCTCGTGTAGTGACAAAAATTTGTAAAATGAGAACATTTATTAGGGGATTGAAATTTAAGCAAAAGTTAAAAAAAGAAACTGAAGAGTGGCAGGCAAGAAAGTAGTGGGACTATGAACGGTGAAGATAAAATGAAAAACAAATACGGCTATTGGAAGGCATGAAAAGCTGCATGCGTGGCTTTGGCCTCATTTTCTTCCTTATATTACCTCCTTAATTTCCAGGGTATAACTTATAAACTCCATTGTTTTTTTTTCTCATATATTAAAAAAATAAATAGTGAATCAATGAAAATATTTTTTAAATACTTTTATATGTAAATGTATTTTAGTTGATTTTTTTGAAAAATTAATAAAAAGATATATTTAAAAAATAAAAATTTACCTAATAATTTAAAAGATTACTTAGGAATAAATTCTTTTCCATAAAGTATATTATTAAGAATAGAGTTATATTCGATCCTTTCCCAACTCCCGAGTTCTCAGTCAGTCACATGCTTCTTCTTTTTCCTTCTATTTATCTTAGTGCTGTCAGAATCAGATAAGGTGAATCCTTAATTTGTGATTTAATGATTGAATGAGTGAGTTTATTTTGATGTGTAAAAAAAGAAAAGAAAGAATTTGTTTACTTAAATCTACCTAACCTTAAAAGGAACAACCAAGTAGTAGTGTATAAAAAACGAAAGGGTAAAAGAAAGTTTGGGTTCGTTGAACTTGCTACAATTTAAGATAATTTAGATAAACATTGGTTTCTGAGTGATCAGTCATGTTGCATATCGCTCATGGGGCAATCATTTGTCGTTTTTGTCGCGTTGCCGAATACCGATTGTATCGCATGCTGCTGATCGCCAATACAACAAGAGTGGGGGTTATAAAGCTAAAACCATTATTTTAATCTATAAAATGTAAGGAGTTGTGATTTAAGTTTTTAATTTCAATTAAAAACTTAAATTAATTATTGAGTTATCAGATAGATAGTATGTGAAAGATATTTTTTTCAATTAAGAAAAATAATAATTTAAATCTTAGTCAATGTTATAAGTAAAAATTAATTATTTTTAAATTATTTAATATTATTATTTCTAATATACTCTTTATTTGTTTTAAAAATATTTAATGTATGTAGTTGACTATTTGACATTAAAAAAGGATAATTTAGTATATTGACTAGTATTTTACATGAAATCTAGAATATTAATTATACTTAACTAATTTTCTTAATAAGTGTGAAAGTAGTTTTTTGTTTTTTTGCTTATTAGTGACTGAATGGAGTACAACTTATTATCATAAAAATATTTGAAATATACAACTTATTAAGTACCGGAGATATTGTATAAAGGAGTTTGACCATAAATGTGTAGGTGAATAATGGATGATGAAGGTTGTTGGCTCCTTCCTTTCGTGGCCCGTTGTAAGGGAGTGTATCTGCACACACTCTGGCGATCAAGTAATAATTTTCCAAAGTATGGGAAGTATTTTAGGTTAGAATTTGTTTGTACATTTATTACCTAAGAGGTCTTGCTTATATAGTAACTCCTAGGTTTTTTAGAAGATTCCCGTTATGATCATCATAATCCATGATCCTCGGACTGGACTCTGATGTTGGACGTATGTCCTTATGATCAAAGGAAGGTGAGTGCCATATAGTAATTGTGATCACGGTAGGATTTCCATCAAATGGCTCAAAAAAGGGGTACATAGGCGAACTACCGTGTTTGTCATCATTATTCTCTCTTCATCCATCTAGTGGTCATGATTGGAGGTCCAAGTGAGTTATGTAGACTGCCACTTCGAATTCCATCTTCATATGCAACTTTCCTTAATTTTGAGAAGATTATATGATGCTAATTACTTGGATCGGGTCAGTTCGAATTTGTGATGGGTTTGACCTTTGTTGGAGTGAGTTAGGCCCAAAACACAACTTATTGTCAAAAATTGGAAAGCTCGAATCAAGTGACTATTGGAAAATAAAGGACCAAATTGAGCTTGTGAGAGGCGAATGATGGAGTGTGGAAGATGTAAGCAGGTGTGTGTGGAATATATGGTGGAGATCAGACATAGACTATAATAAAAAAAAATTCAAAAAAAATTAATTTTAGTTTTAAAAATTATCACACCACCAAGCCCATGCCATAAGGAAAACTGCAACGCGTACTCGTGTTGTGGTCAAGTGATATATATTTCCCCTGTCACAATGGTTTATGAAGGTGCAAACACAAGAAGGGGAGTTGAATTATGTTTGACAACATTGATAACTTTTTGATAATTTGATGAAGGCTCGTTGGTTTTTATGAGTTACTTAGATAAGAAGCAATGGGTTCAGTGGCAACAAACAATAAAAGCATAAATAATTTGACACATAGATTTATCTTGGTTCACCAATAACTTGGCTACATCCAGACCCCTCATTTAGAAGACTTTAATCAACTAATTGAAATACCTTGAATTATAAAGCACCTGACCCTCCAAGCTAGTCTTCCCAAACAGCCTGACAATCTCAGACTTTTGAGGAAATAACCACCTTGACCCTACAAGCAAGGTCTTCACAAACAGCCTGACAACCCCAGACTTTTGAGGAACACACACATCTTGACTCTACCAGTATAGTCTTCTCCACACAACAAGACAACGTCATATTGTTGAAGGCACACTAACACCACTATCAGGTTTGATTAAAAAGGTTTGGAACTTGAATAATTTCTTCTAACAAAGCTGATAATAATAACTTTCACACTCTAAGAAAAACACTCAGAAAATAATTCTTATTCGAACAAGTGTTTCTCCCTTTGTAAATTCTTCATATTGATTTTGTTCGTATTTTGTTCAGACTGAGTTTGTAAATTCTTCAGATTGATTGTGTTCGTATTTTATTCAAATTGAATTTGTAAATTCTTCATATTGATACTATTCATATTTTGTTGTAGATAAATCTTGCTATATCTTCTTTTCAACTTGGTCAAATATTTTCTTCAATTATAATTCTGAATCAAATCTTATTTTAGATTTTCTTCAATTATAAATATGAATCAAATCTTATTTTAGATTTTCTTCAATTATAAATTTGAATCAAATCTTATTTTAGATTTTCTTCAATCATAAATTTGAATCAAATTTTATTTTAGATTTTCTTCAATTATAAATCTGAATCAAATCTTATTTTAGATTTTGTTCACAAACACGAATATTCTTTCATACTCTGTGAAGTCAAATATATTGTTCTCATAAAATATTTTTGTTTTCATCAAAACTCTAAGTATAAAACCAACTTGGTTCCGACAATCTCCCCATTTTTTATGACGACAAAACTTGTGTTTTTTTATAATATTTTTTCTTTATATTTCTTTGACTCTCTCTAACTTAGTGCTCTCCTTAAGTCTAATTATTCTTTTCTCTTTTCTCCCCACTTTATCAAATATATTTCTCCCCCTTTTGTCATTAGACAAAAAGACTTAAAAGTGAAACTTGCTCTGTTTTTTTTTTTTAATTTGTCTTTTATTTTGAATAACATGAATATAACATATTACAAGAAAATATCAAAACTAGTATAAAGCTAGATTAATTGAAAGTTATCACAACATAAGTCAGGTATGATGGTAAGGTTTAGGTTTTTCGTTTTGAAGTCAAACCTATCTTAAGCTAGTGATTTGGTGAATATGTCAGCCCATTGGTGTTGAGTGTCTACAAATTGAATGTTTAATACCCTTTTAGAACAAATTCCCTAATGAAGTGGTGTTTGATCTCTATGTGTTTAGCTCTACAATGTATGATAGGGCTTTTGGTTAGACAAGTGGAAGAAGTGTTGTCACAATAAATGGGATTGTTGGTTTCTAGGATTTTGTAGTGTTCTAGTTGATGTTTCATCTAAAGTAGTGTAGAATTGTAGCCAGCTGCTGAAATGTACTCAACCTCTATTGTTGACTTGACAATGGTGCTTTGTCTCTTACTTGACCAAGATATTAAGTTGTCACATAGAAAGGTGCATTTGCCACTAGTGCTATTTCACAAAAGTTTATCTCCAGCATAATCAGAATCACATTATCCCCTTAGTTTGTACTTAGGAGATTTCTTGTAGAACAAGATAAGATTGGTAGTGCCTTTCAGGTATCTAAGGATTCTCTTAACAATAGTTAAATGTGATTCCCTAGAGTGAACTTGAAATCTTGTACATACACTAAACATGATGTTAGATCTAGAAGTGATAAGGTAAATTAGGGATTCTATAATTCCTCTATTGGTTTTCTAGTCAATTTTTTGGGCTAAATCATCTTTTTCAAGTGAACAGATAGGGTGCATTGTTGTAGCCATAGGTTTGCAATCACTCATGTTAAACTTCTTGAGAAGCTCTTTTGTATATTTAGTTTAACGAATCTATTTACCTTTTGGACTTTGCTGAATTTGCATCCCTAAGAAGAACTTAAGTTCTCCCATCATACTGATTCGAAATTCAAGTTGCATAAATTTAGAAAATTCTTGACAAAGAGCACCATTAGTAGATCCAAAAAATATATCATCAACATAAATTTGAATAATAAGAATGTCATCTCCTATTGATTTTCTAAAGAGTGTATTATCTAATTGTCATCTTTCAAAGTTATTTTTAAGCAAGAAGTTACTAAGTCTATTATACCAATGATACCATTCCCTAGGTACTTGTTTTAGACCATATAAAGATTTCCTAAGTTTAAAAACATGATTTGGAAATTCAGAACTTTCAAAACTTGAGGGTTGTTTAACATAGACTTCTTCACTTATATAACCATTTAGAAAATTATTTTTAACATCCATTTGAAATAATGTAATGTTATTATTTGAAGCAAAAGAAAGTAGAATACGAATAACTTCTAACTTGGCCTCTGGAGCAAAAGTCTTAGCGTAATCAATGCTCTCTTGCTGATTGTAGCCTTGTCCGTCAAGTTTTTCCTTGTCTCTAACCACTTCACCTTTTTCATTTAGCTTGTTTTTGACAACCCACTTGGTTCCAATAATGTCTTCTTTGGTCTAGGTACTAGATACTCCAGATTTTTCTAATATATCTGGTTCATTTGATAGTTCTGGTTCCAATCATCTTGTCTTTCAGCTTTCTTCCAAGAGTCATGTGGCTTATGTTTGTTAGGTCTTGGAACATAGACCTTTTTCCCTTCATAAATTTCTAGCATCCACTTACCAGATGCCATGATTGGTGTTTCAACTTGGTTGCTTAGAACATCTGCAGCATAAACAATTTTGTCTTTTTGTACCCAAATTTGATTCGGTTCTGGTTTTTTAGTCTTGAAAGGTTTCTTGTCTTTTCTTGCATTTAACATGTGACAAGATAATTTAGATTGACCTTTCTTAGAACAAACAATACACAAAACATTAGAATGAATAGATTTAGATTCAGTTACTATTTCTTCAAATCCTAGACCTTTTTTACCGTTTCTACAAACACCATAAATCGTAGATGCATACTTGCTTCTTTTTATACCATTAGCTAGAAAATCTTGGAATATTTCTTCATGCTTATCAGAATAATATGTGGTATTTTCAACATGGATATCTTTCAAGGTTTTATCTTTAAGTTCAACAATATCAGTTTTCAAATTTGCATTTTCTGTTTTAAGTTTAGTAATATCAGTTTTCATAATTGCATTTTCTATTTTAAATTCAGCACTTTGATTCTTTAAAACGGTAACTTTTTTAGTTAGGTTTAAATTTTCTTTCCTAAGTGTTTTCTGTTTTAAAGAAAATTTGTGATTCTTATTTAAAAAATCATTTATAGCACTAATTAAATCAGATCGAGTTAAGTCATAAAATATCTCAATTTCTTCATTTGTTGATTCACTGAATTCAAACATGTTGAACCCTTGGATCTTTCCTCAAACACTATAAAGTGCTCAACCTTGAGACCGAACTCTGATGCCAATTGAACGTACAAACACGAGAAGGGGGTTGAATTGTTTTTGACAAACTTGATAAGTTTTTGTTAATTTGATGAAGGCTGGTTGGATATTATGAATTATCTAGATAAGAAACAATCAGGTTCAGAGACAGCAAACAATGAAAACATAAATAATTTGACACGTAGATTTATCCTAGTTCACCACTAGCTTGGCTACATTCAAAAGGCTTGAACCCACTAATTCAAATATCTTGAATTACAAAGCACCTGAACCTCTAAGCCAGTCTTCGCAACAACCTAACAACCCTAGACTTTTGAGGAACTAACCACGTTGACCCCACAAACCAAGTCTTTTCAAACAGTCTGACAACCCCAGATTTTTTAGGAACACAAACACCTTAGATTACAAAGTTTTGGACTTGAATAGTTGCTTATAACAAAGTTGATAATCATAATAACTTTTACACTCTAAGAAAAACACTTAGAAAATAATTCTCTTTCAAACAAGTGTATCTCTATTTGAGCTCTAAGTTGAATTTGGAATTTGAGTTGAGTTATTCTTCTCTTTTCTAATTTTTCGATGATCATCTTCTTCAGCCTTGAGTATCTATTTATATATAAAAGCTAGAGCTTCAATGTAGTCCTTGTTTAATTTTAAATTGTATATTCATTCCTAGCTTGGTCAACAATGATCTTATTCAAAAATAATTCTAAACAAGATGTTTTTTTGATAATATTTTCTTTGGCCAATTCTTTATTTCTGAATCCAATATGAGCAGTTTTCTAGATTGATTATGTTTGTATTTTGTTCAGATTGAGTTTGTAAATTCTTCATATTGATTTTGTTCAAATTGTGTTTGTAAATTCTTTAGGTTGATTATGTTCTTATTTTGTTCTAATTGAGTTTTTAAATTTTTCATGTTGAGTTTTTAAATTCTTTAGATTGATACTATTCATGTTTTGTTGTAAATAAATATTGATCAAATCTTGACCATATTTTCTTTTCAACTTGGTTAAAGATTTTCTTCAATTATAAATAAGCATCAAATCTTATTTTTTTTATTTTTTTCAATTATAAATTTGAATCAAATCTTATTTTAGATTTTCTTTAATTATAAATTTGAATCAAATCTTATTTTAGATTTTGTTCACAAAAACGAATCTTCTTTCATACTTTGTGAAGTCATATATATTATTCTCATAAAATACTTTTGTTATCATGAAAACTGTAAATATAAAACCAACTTGGTTCCAAGAGTTTAACTTTCACCTTATATATTTTTTTTCAATAATTCATAAAAGTCTAATGCAACAACATCATAGTAAGCAAAAAGTACTCTACCCATCTTTTGTGAAGGATTGCAGAAGGTCACACAATCATAGAGCTGTTAAAATGAGTTTGTCCGAATGGGTCAGCCCGCCTAACCCACTAAAATATAAGGTTTGAGCCTAATAATTTCAGCTCTAATTTTTTGAGGGATTTTTAGTTTGATCTGAATAAATCTGTTACTCATCTGGGTTAGTCATATGGATACCAAGTAACCCGCAACCCCCATAATATTTTTTAAATGAGCATGAAAGAAAATTGATATTAAAATTGATTCATACTTAATGCATAAGTAGTATACCATAATTTTTTTTAAATGGGCATCAATGAAAATTTTCAAGTTAAAAGAGTCGTAATGAAATTATAAATATAATGAGTAAAAAAAGTATATTATAAAAAATGTACGGGTTACCCGCTCATCTCGCAACCCGTTTAGGGCCGAGCTCGGGTAATATTATATCGGTCCATATTAAAACAAGACTTTTTGGTCCGATTTGAAGAAATCTGCAACCCATTAAGGTCGACCCTATATGAACCGGGTAACCCGTTGCTGTACACAATCATGTGCTACCACAATAGATAAAACCTTACAAAGTCTTACAATGATGTCTAAGAACTTTCGTCTTTTATACACTAATAATGTGTGTAGTCTATTTTATGTGAAACTATGATATTTTCAATTCACACACTAACATAGTCTATTACAATTGTTAGAAATGTCTTTTGAATCAAATGATTAAACTCTCTTGAAATGATGCATCTGGACTAAAAATACATCAATTCTTTTATTCATATTTTATTTTAAAGAAAATAGTTAATTTGTTTCAATCATACTTAAATTTGATAACTAATAAATAAATATAAAAAACCTGTAAAAAAATATTAAAATAACAAACAAAAACTGAAAATGGGACGGAACCAAACTTCAATTGAGATGTCAAAGCTTTCACTTCAAGAGAAAGAAAATGAAATTAAGTCCATTGGTCAGTTGATCTGTTTTTATTAATTAAAAAAAAAAAAAGAATCACGCACAGTACCATCTAGATAATTCTCGTATCATGTGAAATAGATCAAATCAATTCGAAATCTTCAACCTTGTTAATTAGGGCCCGCTTTGACAATTTCAGTGTTTTAAGTTTTATACTCGTAAGTTTAAAAAAAAAATGAATTTATACTCAATTGGATTTTTTATTCCTTCTTTCCTCTTAAATAAGGCTCAGACAAATGTAGGGTAAATTACTATTTTGAATGAATGATAGTTTGAGACTTTAAATTTATAAAATATTAAATTGTTTTATTAAATTATTTAAAATTAGACAAAATATGTTTTTAAAACTATTTTATAGAATTTTTTGCTTATTAAGTTAGAAAGTTCGAGAATTATTTTGATTGATATTAGACAATTTGAGAGCAACTTGATATTTTGTGAATTTGAACTCCTAAATTGACCAACACTTTCAATTTGATGAACAAAATAATTGTTTACTCAATAAATACTATGTTGCGTTGCACTCCCTGACTCACCAAGAATACAATAGCTACGGTGGAGGTTCTATAACAATAACATCAACCTTTAGATAAACACTTAAATTAATTATTAAAAAATTTTCTACATAGAGATGGCAAGAGAGAGGGGGAGATGCAAGGAGAGTTAGATGTTGGTGAATGTAATAGAAGTCTTACTGCAATAAAATAGTCTTATTACAGTGAAACCACAAGCGACACCGTCATTTAACACAATGATAATCTAACATAAACATAGAAGAGGAAGAAGAGAAAGGGAGAAGAGAATGAACCCTTGGTTAGGGTTTCATAAACAAATGAACAAAGCTTGAATGTGATAGGATTACAATATGTATATATACAAGCTAATAGAAAAATCTAAAATACCCTTATTACTAATATATAATAATATTATCTAATATCTCCCCTCAAATTCACAATGCATTAACATGAAACATCGAGAGTTTGTCATCCAAAAAACGAAAACGTTTAATGGAATGTATCTTTGTGAATAAATCAACAATCTGTAAGGAAGAGGAGACAAATGGTAGAGTAATGGTTTCATGTTGAAGATGATGACGAGTAAGATGACAATCAATCTCAATGTGCTTGGTGCGTTCATGAAAGACCGAATTACGAGCAATTTGAATAACATTCTTGTTATCGCAGTGCATTAGAGTTGGCTCTGAAAGAGAGATACCCATATCAGATAGAAGCCAACGCAACCAAAATATTTCAGTTGTAGTGGATGCCATAGTACGATACTCAGCTTCTGTAGAAGAGCGAGAGACAATGTCTTGTTTCTTACTCTTCCAAGAAATAAGAGAGTCTCCAAGAAAGATACAAAATCATGTGGTGGACTTACGATCTGTGGGGTCACCAATCCAATCAGCATCAGAATAAGCACGTAACTCCAATGAAGACGACGACGGAAAGAGAAGGCTCTGAAATTGAGTTCCTCGTAGATGACGCAGAATACAAAGAACAACTTCCCAATGTACTGTAGTCGGAGAGACAACAAACTGACTGACAATATGAACAACATAAGCAATATCAGGTCTGGTAATCGTAAGATACACTAAGCTGCCAACCAAAGTACGGTACAAAATAGGATCTGGTAAAGGAACACCATCTGAGGGAGCATATTTCACATTCAACTCAAGAGGAGTATCTGCTGCTCTATTATCAGAAATATGAGCCTGTTCAAGAATCTTGGATTGAGAAAGAAGGTAGCCTTTAGGAGAGTAGGCAACTTCAATCTCTAAGAAATAACGAAGAGTTCCGAAGTCCTTTATCTCAAACTGCTTGGCTAACTGCAATTTCAACTCATTGATTCCAATAACATCATCACCTGTAATAATCACATCATCAACATATAAAGAAAGCATAATGCGACCATAAGTGGTAGACCTTATAAACAGTGCAGAATCATGTATTGGAACCAATTGGGTTTTCAGAAACAAGCTTAATGAAAAAGGTGAAGTGGTCAGAAATAAGGCAAGACTTGTCGCACAAGGCTACAGTCACCAAGAGGGCATTGATTACACTGAGACATTTGCTCTAGTGGCCAGGTTAGAAGCTATTCGTATCCTACTTTCTTTTGCTGCAAATAATAACGTTACATCATTTCAAATGGATGTTAAAAGTGCTTTTCTAAATGGTTATATAAGTGAAGAAGTGTATGTTAAACAACCCCCATGTGTTTGAAAGTTCTGAATTTCCAAATCATGTTTTTAAACTCAGGAAATCCTTGTATGGTCTAAAACAAGCACCTAGGGCGTGGTATGATAGACTTAGTAACTTCTTGCTTAAAAATAACTTTGAAAGAGGACAAGTAGATAATATAATTTTTAGAAAATCAATAGGAGATAACATTCTTATTATTCAAATTTATGTTGATGACATTAGTTTTGGATCTACTAATTGTACTCTTTGTCAAGAATTTTCTAAATTGATGCAGCTTGAATTTCAAATGAGTATGATGGAAGAACTTAAGTTCTTCTTAGGGATACAAATTCAGCAAAGTCAAAAAGGTATATACATTCATCAAACCGAATATACAAAAGAGCTTCTTAGGAAGTTTAATATGAGTGATTGGAAACCTATGGCTACACCAATGCACCCTACTTGTTCACTTTAAAAAGATGATTTAGGCGAAAAAAGTTGACCAAAAAATCTATAGAGGAATGATAGGATCCCTACTTTACCTTACCACTTCCAGACCTGACATCATGTTTAGTGTATGTGTATGTGCAAGATTTCAAGCTGACCCTAAGGAATCACATTTAACTGTTGTTAAGAGAATCCTTAAATACCTAAAAGGCACTACAAACCTTACCTTGTTCTACAAGAAATCTCATAAGTACAAACTTAGTGGATACTGTGATTATGATTATGCTGGAGATAAACTTGAGAGAAAGAGCACAAGTGGCAACTGCATATTTTTAGGTGACAACTTAATATCTTGGTCAAGTAAGAGACAAAACACAATTGCAATGTCAACATCAGAGGCTAAGTACATTTCAGCAGCTGGCTGCAGTTCTCAACTACCTTGGATGAAACATCAACTGGAAGACTACAACATTCTAGAATCCAACATTCCCATCTATTGCGATAACACTTCTACCATTTGTCTAGCCAAAAATCATATCTTACATTCTAGAGCTAAACACATAGAGATCAAACACCACTTCATTAGGGACTTTGTTCAAAAAGGAGTATTAAACATTCAATTTGTAGACATTGAACACCAATGGGCTGACATATTCACCAAACCACTACTTGAAGATAGGTTTGACTTCATAAAAAAAAACCTAAACCTTAGCTTCATACCTGACTGATGTTGTGATCACTTCAAAGTAGTTTAGTTTTATACTAGTTATTATATTTTCTTATATTATGTTTTATTTATTTTATTCAAAAAAAAAAAGAGAAAAAAAAAGAGGTAGAGTGTCACATTCAAGTCTTTTTGTCTGATGACAAAATATGGAGAAAGATATTTGATAAAGTGGAGAGAAAATGATACTAAGACTTAGGGGGAGCCCTAAGTTAGGGGGAGTCAGAGAAATATAAAGAAACGTTGTTATCAAAAATACAAGTTTTGCCATCATCAAAAAGGGGGAGATTGTTGGAACCAAGTTGGTTTTACATTTAGAGTTTTGATGTTAACAAAAGTATTTTATGAGAGCAATATATTTGACTTCAAAGAGTTTGAAAGACGATTCATGTTTTTGAAGAAAATCTAAAATAAGATTTAATTCAAATTTATCATTGAAGAAAATCTTAAATAAGATTTGGTTCAAAATTATAATTGATGAAAATCTAAAATAAGATTTGATTCAAATTTATCATTGAAGAAAATATTTGACCAAGTTGAAAAGAAAATATGGTCAAGTTTTGAAGAAGATTTGAAGAATATTTGATCAACATTTAATTGAAGATTTGAAGAATATTTGATCAACATTTAATGAAGATTTGATGAATATTTGATCTACATTTAATGAATATTTGAACAATATTTGATCAAAATTTTAATGAAGATTTGAAGAATATTTGATCAACATTTAATGAAGATTTGAAGAATATTTGATTTGAAGAATTTACAAAGTCAATCTACACAAAATAGGAACATAATCAATTTGAAGAATTTACAAACTCAATCTAAACAAGATACAATTGAGAATTAAATAAGGACTAAATTGAAACTCTAATTTTCACTATAAATAAACACTCAAGGCTGAAAGAGAAAAGCATCGAAAAGTAGAAAAGAGTAACTTAAGCTCAAAGTTCTCAATTCATCTTAGAGTTCAAAGAGAGAAACACTTGTTCAGGTTAGAAATATTTTTTGAGTGTTCATTTCTTATAGTGTGAGATTTATTGTTATTATCAGCTTTGTTAGAAGGAACTACTCAAGTTTATCTCTTGTATCCAACCCGATAGTGGTTTAGTTCCTTCTTTAATCTGGTGTTGTCAGGTTGTTAGGAGAAGACTTGGCTTGTAGGGTCAAGGTGGTTAGTTCCTCAAAAGTGTGGAGTTTTCATGCTCTTTGGGAAGACTGGCTTGGAGGGTCATGTGTTTTGTAATTCAAGGTATTTGAATTAGTAGATTAAAGCCTTCTGAATTAGGGGACTGAATGTAGCCAAGTTAATGGTGAGCCAGGATAAAGCTATGTGTAAAATCATTTATGCTTTCATTGTTTGCTGCTTCTGAATCCGATTGCTTTTACTCCAAGTAAGTCACCAAAACCAACCTAATTTTTTAATTATTTATAAATTATCATAAAGTTATCAACTTTGTACAAACACAATTCAACCCCCTTCTCGTGTTCGCACCTTCATCATGTTCACTAGAGCGGAAACCAAGAGAAGTGATCACAGTAGAGAATTTCTCAAACCAAGCTCGAGGAGCCTATTTAAGACCGTAGAGAGCCTTTTTTAACTTACACATTTTCCCCTGATTATGAGAAACTCCTTGTGGGGGGACCATATAGACTTCTTCATGGAGATCACCATTTAAAAACGCATTTTTGACATCCATTTGGAAAATATGCCATTGACGAATAGATGCAACTGCAATAAGAGTACGAATAATGGTCATCTTGGCTATAGGAGCAAAAGTTTCTTCATAATCCATACCATATTGTTGAGAGAATCCCTTAGCAATAAGACGTGCATTATAGCGCTCAACCGACCCATCAGACTTAGTTTTGATCTTGTATACCCAACGAGACCCAATAGCACGCTTTCTAGGAGGAAAAATTATTAATTCGCAAGTATCTGTTTATTGCAATGCAGAGAGTTCTTCTGCGATAGCCTACTTCCAAAGAGGATCAAGAATAACCTCTTCATAGGAAGAGGGCTCAGACAAACTATGAATAGAGGTTAAGAAAGAAGCAAATGAAGCTGAATAAGTGGAATAGACAAAATCAGGTAACTCAGTAGACTTACGGTGACGAGAGGGGTAACGAGGAGGCGGAGGACCAACAATCGCATGAGGTGGTTGGACAACCGGGGGGACAAGGGAGATGTCATTATATGAAGTAGTAGTATTTGTCCTACAATTCTCAACATTACAATCACTAGAAGCATTATCATTAGGACCAAACAAATCAATATGGGTTGGTTCTGAACTCTTAATAATCTGAGAATCAGAGGAAACAGAGTAACAAGGGATGTGCTCAAGAAAAACAACATTACGAGAAACATATAGTTTTCTTGCATGAGGATCATAACAACGATAACCCTTTTGACCATCCCCATAACCAAGAAAAACACACATGGCAGACCGAGAAGACAACTTACTGCGCTCTACTTGTGGACGAAGAACAAAACAAGTAGAACCAAAGACTTTTAAAGAATAGTAATAAGGGATAAAAGCATACAATTTTTCAAAGGGAGACAAACCTGATATGACATATGATGGTGTTCTATTAATAGCATGAACCACAGTAAGAACTATTTTCCCCCAAAACTCACTGGGAACCGAAGCAGACAACAAAAGAGAACGAGCAGTCTCAATAATATGACAATGTTTCCTTTCAGCAACTCCATTTTGTTGAGGAGTATCAGTACAAGATGACTGGTGGAGGGTGCCATCATAAGCAAGTAAATTAGAGAATTTATTAGAGGTATATTCACCACTTAAATCACAGCAAAAACACTTCATAACAATATTATGTTGATTCTTGATCATGGCACGAAACATATGATAAATGTCAAAAAAATCAGACCGATTTTTCATAAGATAAACTCAAAAATAAAGAGTGTAATCATCAATAAACGAAACATTATATCTAGATCCATCTTTGGTGAGAACCAGTGATGGACCCCAAACATCAGAGTGAACTAATTCAAAAGGCGCATATGAAACTGAAACACTTTTACTAAACGGTAAAGCTGGAAATTTAGCAAGTTTACAACCACAACAATCTGAAATATCACTTATTTGTAACTTTCCTAAAGCTCCAGTAGAAGCCAAATATTTTAATCTAGAAACAGAAACATGTCCAAAGAGACAATGCCATAAATAAAAACTAGAAGACGAAGAAATCAAGTGAAAACTAGATAATAAGTCAGCAGTAGTTGTTGAGGCTGCAGTATCTGGGACTCGCAGGTCATCCAAAACATAAAGTCCCCCCTGTCTATGGCATGTCCGAATCAGCCTCCAAGAATATGGATCTTGCACACAACAAGAAGTGGAAGAAAATATAACTGAATAACCGAAATCACATATTTGACTAACAGAAGCAAGACTCCAAGTGAAATTAAGATTATAATAAACATCAGAAAGAGACAAGTTAGGTGTGGAGACAAAACCAATGCCTGCTAATGGCATATGCGTACCATCAGCAGTGATAACTGACACAGACGAGGCAGGATTCACAGACACAAAAGATTTATCATCATATGTCATATGGTGAGATGCTCCAGAATCAAGAATCCATATGGAAGGAGATATATCCGACATACTAGAGGAGTTCAAACCTTTAAAAGAGGTGGAAGGCATGGCGTGTGATTGAGTGGCAATAAGTTTTTGAAGCTGTTCTGCAATATCAAATATTTGGGAAGCAGTCTCAGATAAGTATACAGAACCAAAACTAGAGCCAATGGTAGGAGGAGCATAAGCAACAACATTGGACGGTGGCCCCATAAAATTCTTCTTATGTGTTCTCCCCAATTTCGGACAATGTGCTTTCCAATGACATTTTTCTTTGCAAAATGCACATTCATCATTACCAAGCCCAACCGTCCCTTGAGATTTTCCTTTTTGAACAGCAAAAATAGATGGAGGAGTTGAGAGAATTCCCTTATCTGACACACCAGAATGAGTCTTAAGTCTGATTTCTTCTGCCAACAATTCACTAGCTACTGATTCAACATTAGGAAGAGGGGAACGATGCAAAATACCACTACGAAGGCCCTCAATCATCACGAAGAGCCATCAGAAACCAATTGATCCCACAAATTAGTCATTGCCGAATAGACTTTTTGAATGGTCATATTGTTCTGCTTAACGGCTCTAATATCACTTTCCAACTAATAACGTTTTGCAAAGTTAGACTGAACATACAAACGCTTAAAGTGATCCCAAATCTCTTTAGCAGTATCTTATTTTGCTAGTTGCACTCCTATATACAACTAAACAGAAGTATTCTTCCTTTTTATCTATAGGCTTAACAGAAGTTCCATCAACGAAACCCCACATATCTTTTCCAATCAATTTTTTTTTTCATCACATAACAAATAATGACATGAAAATACGACAAACACAATCACTAAGACAAAATAAATTAGGAATAACCTGTCAATAGCAAAGTTAGCAAAGAACCAAACAAAATCACGCCGGTTGGACTTATTGGATCTTTGGCAATTCACGCAAGGATTGGTAAACAAAAGAACAAAACCACGCCGGAAACAGAAAAGGAGAATCGCACCGGAGATAGAAGAGAAGAATCGCGCTGGAAATAGAGAGGCAAAATCGCACCAGAAACAGAGGAAGCAAATCGGTACAGGCCGCAAAACGGGTCGCACAATTTTTTTTTTTTACAGTAGAGCCCAAAATCAACCAAAGCTCTATGATACCATGTGAACAATGATAATCTAACATAAACATAGAAGAGGAAGAAGAGAAAGAGAGAAGAGAAGGAACCCTTGGCTAGGGTTTCATAAACAAATGAACAAAACTTGAATGTGATAGGATTACAATATGTATATATACAAGCTAATAGAAAAGTCTAAAATACCATTACTACTAATATATAATAATATTATCTAATAATAAGCAACCACTAACATCTGACTCTCATCACACCTTTCACTCTCTGATTCCAGTTTTATTTCATTCTTTTTCCGCTCAAACACATTTACATCTCTATCTATTGAAGACATTTTTTATTATTAATTTAGATATTTGTTTTTTAACCATTAGATCAATCTAAAAAGAATATGTAGAAACTCCGGTCGGCACTATTGAAGGATGGGATCTAGATCCTAGCTACAACAAGTATCATTAATAATTAAGTTTAGTTACACTTTTAGTCATTTTATTATCATCTATTCACAACAAAATTGATCCATTATTTTAAAATTCCTCAGGTTTGTCTCTCTCACATATTTTTGGATAAAAAAAATGGTAATGATACATATTTTAAATAAAATGATATACAATCTGATAAGAAGAATGATCAACACTTACAATATTGCATGAAAGCGTCTCTTCTAAAAACTTCATTTTCAACTTCAGATATTATTTAATTTTTCAATTCAACTAATGACAAGTAAATATTTAATTCATCTAGCTAACTCTACTTCATCGGATCGAATGTCATATTATCATTTTTGTATTCAAAAACTTGAGGGAAGAAGCAAAACTAATAGATTTTAAAATGGGGTACCAATTCTACGAACAAAAGAAAATTGGAGGATCAAAATTAAATTAAGTCTAATAACTAATAAGTAATAAGTCTTGTTGTAGTTGAGGTAGGTGTCTCCCCTGTTAACAATTGGAGGATCAAAATTAAATTAAGTCTAATAACTAATAAGTAATAAGTCTTGTTGTAGTTGAGGTAGGTGTCTCCCCTGTTAACAATTGGTCGCTGTAATTATGAGTTTTTTTCGTGTTAATCTATGTAAGTTATTTTATTTGATTTTGATTGTTGTAAATATTTTTTATTTGTTTTTTATCTTTGCTATTTTGTTTTAGTTCATATAAAATTGAATTTTATTGAAATGTGTAACACCCCGAATTTCCAAGATATTAATCAAATATATTATAAACTCGAGTCTAAATATATTTTTTTTTTTGAAAAAGAATTGTTGCTAACGGCATTGTAAAAATTTATAGTAAATGTATATTGATCTCGTCTCTAAATTAATTAAATAAAAAGTCCTAATTAAATTCTAATATATTTAAGCCTAATTAATTTCAACTTTAAGAACTTAATAAAAATTCTGAAATAATAATTTAATAAAAATAATCATACTACTTCGCCCAAGTTATTTCTTGTTGGGACTTCATGTCTAAAATAAAAATTAAATTTAAGCGTAACATAACACAAAAAGTTTAAAAAGATAACAGAGCAAACTAAATTTTAAGAGTCTCATTTATTCGTCGTCGACAACGCACATCAAACATAACAATCAAACTCAAAGATGCTTGGAGTCATTTATACCTAAAAATGTTTGTAAAGATCAATTATATGACAAGTTGTAGTGAGTTAAGAACATGAAAAATTTCTCAAATATACTACTTATAAATTTGCATGTTAAAATAAAAACTTGCATATCGAAATAATCACATAAAAATATATATAATCACATTTATAAATGAACTTATAGATAAAAATAGCCATGAAAATAAGAAATATATAATCACATTTATACATGAGTTTGCAAACAAAAATGATCACAATTTAAATAAATTTTTGGAAGTTAGCATGCATGTTTTATGCAAGACTCTCATATCACCATATAGTCATCTCATACCAATGGAAAATTAAATCCAACACCGCCAAGAAAGTCCTGACCACTAAGGCCAAATAATAGCTACCTCCCATATCAAAGATGAATCAAGTATAACCCCGCTTCAAAGATCCTACACATGTCAATTTACATAATGGATATCATTGATTAGGTTACTTTATATAAGAATAAAAGATACACCACTGGCATATAACCTCCGCATATTAATACCAAACCATTTCATAGTCCCACAATTTAGACACCAATTAACTACACATTCTGCAAGGTAACAAAGCAGCCACAATTCTATCACAATTCTACGACCACAATTTAGACACCGATCAATGGCACCCAACACTACAACCACATGCACCATAAATCTTTTGGTTAATAGACATATATCACAATCCTTTAATCAAATTAAAAACACGAGTACAAAAAAAATAGCAGTGTCAACACATACATAACTCTTGCAAATATATATATATATATATAAATAAGAGAAGTTTTATAATGAGAGTATGAGAGAGTAAAATCTTGACCATGCATCTATATATAAATAGTCATAATTAGTAGTTATTTAAATGAGACATAAATACTTAACAAAATCACATGATTTTTTCTCTTAACCTATACTGTATGTACTGAATCTGTTTCTTTTCCATTAGCTCTAATTTAACCGTCTACCTATTAATTTGGCACCTCTAAACTCAAAACATTAAAAACTTTTCCCTCTTTTTTTAACTTAAATATTCTATTAGAATGAATACTTTTATCATGTAATAAAAGTCAAGGAGTGATCAAATATAGCATTAGAAGACCCATTATACCTTTAGGAATCAATCCTTAATAAAACTATAGAACAACAGATAATTTAATAAATAAATCACCCAAGAAAACAATTAGCATCTAATTGTCACACAAAATAATTAATTTAAATAGCAACAAAATACTAATTATTTAAATTAAAAAATTGAGAGTGTCACAATTTAAATTAATTTATTTCCTCCTAAAATAAATTATTCACCAAGTCATAAATCAAGTTAATTATTAAGAAATACTTATATATAATATACGGAAATATCCGAGTGTTACAAAATGAGTCTCTAAAACATATACAACACTCCCTCTCTTTTAAATTATATGTTATTTTATAATACCAATGAACGATAAATACTTCTTTTTCTATTATTTCTTTTATTGTTTATTACTTTCTCTATTTCCATTTCTTTTAATTTGAGTTTCTCGTTAATGGATGAATTTTTGTAAAGTAAGTAATTTAAAATTTCTCTTTTCCATACAACATTAATTATATTTTTTAATTTGTGTAAAATTGTCAAAGTGATATACAATTTGAGACAGAAGGAGTATGTGATTTTAGTCTCTCAATTGTTAGCGATTAGCGATATAAGGAATTGCAAGGATGAATTTCAATAAAAACTAATTATGCAGTGACTAAAACAAAAGAACAAAGACAAAAAAATATATTTACAAAGACAAAAATCAAACAAAAAGAATTCAATAAACTAAAACAAAAAAAACTCTTTATTTGCAAGGACCAATGATATATTTAATCTAAGAAAATGATGAAAAAAAGCTAACATTTTAATATAACAAAAAATAAAGACTACAAGACAAATATAAAGGTGCAAATATTATAGGTATAATAGACTAAAATATCCTTAATATAATATAACTTTATCTTATTTGTGGTTAATTGTTTTGTTTCCGGTTGAGTAGTTTAGTTTTGATTTGTGTTGGTCATATAGTAAAAACATTGTAAAATTTATTTTGCTCTTATTCTAAACACTTTAGAATGTTTCTTTAATATATACATTTTTTCCTTGTTCAAAAAAATATAACATTATCTAATATAATATCTTTGTTCTTTAATCGGACCTCAACCCAACTCTTCATAAACATCAGCGAAGTGTCCATTTTGATCAACAAAACTCTCACTCAAATTAGCATGCCTTAATCTCAATGGTCTGACCACATTAAAGAAGTGTTCTCTTCTCACAAGAAATCTACATGATTTCAACCATTACAAACTATTAGTGATTTCGAACCTCGACTCTAAATACATTATTTTAGTATAGTTCACATACACTATTCATTTTTTTTCAACACATTTAATTAATCTCAATCACTTTTTGCCTTGGGTGTTGGAGTATTTACAGTTATGCACCACTAGAATTGTGAATTAAGCCTCAAAGTCCAAAGTTCTTCTTAAAAAAATTTCTACTAAGCCTCATAATATTATGTTCTCTATTGAAATAATTTTTTGAAAGCCCTAACTCATTATTTTATTATTTTTTGGGGTCTAAGTGAGGAGCTCATGTGCCCAATATTTTGTTAATCTAAATTTTTTTAAGAAAATTTTTATGAAATTTATTTTTCTCAAAAAATATCAAAAAAAATCTAAAACTTTTTTCTTGATAAATTGTGAGAAAGAAAAATTTATTTTTCTGAAAATAAATTCAAATTTTTTTTTAAAAAAATCGAAAGATAAATTAAAAAAAAGCACATCTATAGACTATAGACTCCATTTAATTTACAAAATTTTAGAAACTTTGAAACTTCCTTTTTTGGAGTCTTAATAACTATAGAATTTTTTTCCCCTCCTACTTATAAACTGAGTACAATAATTATTAACGTTGTAAAATTGACAACTATATACACCACCAGTTCTAGTAAGTTGACGTGAGGCCCATCATCTATAGATCATGTTCAAACATCCTTCTCGATCCTATCTAAATCATTGGCGCCTTTGGTGGACATGTCATGATAGTTAACAATCGTTGTTACTAAGATTTCTTTCTAGCGGTAGAGCTGTCAAAATGGGCTAGCCCAAATGGGTCAGCCCGCCCAACCCGTTAAAACATAGGGTTTGGGTCTAAAAAAATTAGCCCGAATTTTTTCAGGGCTTTTAAGCCCGGTCCGAATAAATCCGTTACCCATTAGGGTTAGCCCGTATGGGTACCGGGTAGCCCGCAACCCGCATAATCAATTTTAAAAAAATAAAAAGAGTAAAATTGGTCTTAAAAAAAAAGGCCCGAACAAACAAAAATTAAATTGGGCCGGTTCCAATTTTTTTTAAGAACTCACAAAGACACAACAAAGTACAACCCCTGTTTTGAAGGGAAATGTGACGGCACTCTCACATACAAATCTAAGTTGTTTTTGGCAATTTGAACTTATTTTAATTTGTGTAATGCGTTGTTTGAATCGAGTTTGTGTTAATTGGAAAATCCGAATTTCGAACTTAGTTTGTATGTTATTTTATTGTGTATTTTTAATGATTTAGAATATCATATAAGTTGTTTTAAATGGGCATGAAGTTAATTTTTAAATTAAAATAGTCACAAAAAAAATTAAAAATATAATAAAAAAAATTAAAAAAAATATGCAGGCTACCCGCCCAGCCCGGAGCCCGTCTAGGGCCAGGCTCGGGTGGTATTTTAACAGCCCATATTAAAACAGGACTTTTTAGCCCGGTCCAAAAAAGCCCGCAACCCGTTAGGGCCGGCCCTAAATGGACTGGGTAGCCCGTTTTGACAGATATACCTAGCGGGGCCATAATTATACTGAGACAGTACTATTTTTAATTATGAATCTTAACAAAAAATTAATTAAAAGAAAATAAAAAATGGAAATCCAATTAACGAAACAACGAAAGAAAACACAAATAATTTGTTACCTCAAGAAATTTCGTTATTTAAAATAAAAATAGAAATATATATACTTACGTTGATATAATTAGAACTCTTAAAGCACTAAAGTCTAAAGTCTTCTATCAAAAAATCTCCTACTAAGCTCTTAATTATCAACTAGAACTCTTAAAGCCCTAAAGTATAAAGTCTTCTATCAAAAAATCTCCTACTAAGCTCTTAATATTAGACTCTTTATTGAAATAAATTTTTTAAAACCTTGATATATTATTTTATTATTTTTTGTGGGTTTAAGTGAGAGGGCTTGTAGGCCTAATATTTTGTTAATTAAAGTATTTTTTTTGAAAAATTTTTGAAATTTATTTTTCTCAAAAAAATATTGACAAAATATCTCTACAATATCTAAAATATTTTTTTCTTGAAAAATTTTGTGAGCAAAATCAAAAAATTATTTTTCTTGAAAAAATCGATTTTCTTTTTCTCGAATCAAAAAAATTTCAAAAAACAATTAAAAAAAATTGTAAATCTTTTTTATCGGAAAATTTTGAGAAAAAATTTTATTTCTCAAAATAATTTTGAAATTTTTATCCAAAAGAATATCGATTTTTTTTTTTGAAAAAGTGGGCCCATAGACCCCACTAAGCCCACAAAATTTTAGGGGCATGTTTTCTACCAGCCACCCGCCAGCGGTAGCTGTCACCCACAAGGTACATGAAAAAACAATTTTACCCTTTTAACAAAATATAAAACTTTGATATTTTCAGAAGTTTCAAAGTTTCAAAATAAACAATTTTTCTAAATTTTTAAAAACCAAATTTTCAAAATAAGGATTACATTTCGAAAATTTGAAAAGTCGTCAAATTTTAGAAGTTTCAAAAATTTTCAAATATAGAAATTTTCGAAAGTTTTTACATTTCAAAAATTTGGAAACTTTCAAAAATTTCCAAATTTGGAAAGTCTATGACGATATGCTGATGGACAATTTGCTTCATTCATTCAAATTTTTGAAAGTTTTGAAACTCCTAGATTTATCTTATCTCAAAAATTTCAGATTGCACTTCAAAAGTTTGAAAGATTTGAAATTACTGGGATTTGACTAAATTTTCAAAATTGTAGGGGTGAAAAGATGGGAGGTAAGAAAAGTTCAGGGTTTTATATTTGGTTAAAAGTGTAAAATTGTCTTTTCATGTGTCTTAGGAGTGGCAGGTACAGTTGAGAGGGTGGTTGGTAGAAATCTCTTTAGAAGCTTTTTTTTTTGAGTCATTTTAAACTATGAATTTTTTTTTATATTTCTGATACGTGGACTGAAGTCAATAATTTATGAGTTTGTGAAATTGAAATATTTGTATATAATGATACTAATGATGGAGCCGTGTTGAATCAAGAAACTTGGTTGATGTTTTCGAAGTTTCTTCAACCGGATTTTGACATTCGGAAACTTTGCTCCGCCCATCCTCTTCTTTTCAAAAAGCCAACTCACGGAACTGGATTGCTTATTACGTATGTATATTCTTCAGATCGGGTGACAGCACGTATTCACTAAGTCATTGACTCGACAAGTGTGTTCAATTAGTTATTCTTCAAGGTTTTATATTCTTCATAGGTTTGTTATGTCACAAATTAGTTGTCTTCTATAACGACGATAAAATTATAACGACGATATTTTTTTAAAGTAATAATTTATAATTCTCTTATTTTTTATGAACATTGACGACATATGATTTTTTATATTTTAAACATTTTTTAAATATTGATCTATAGAGACATAGTCTATATTAAAATTTATCGGTCTGGTTGATTACTAATCGAAATTTTGAGCAACGATAAATAATATTAATGATCATTCTAACTTTACTTTTCCACAAGTAGTGATATCCCTTTAATTAGCTTTATGGCCTATTTGCATAATGGAATATTCTATTTTTGGGTATACATGTGAATTATTGAAATAATAATGGATGTTTGGACTAATATGCACAAGCAGACCTCACTTGAACGATGGATTTCAGTATATTTGAGAATCATATATTATTATTTTAATTTATTTTGTATAAAGTATATTGAAATGTGTATCTCATGCTGTTGGAATAAATATCCAGAGACACTAATGCTAGAAAAGACTCTAAAATGATAGGCTTTGGTTAGGTATCAAGATATTCGAGGAAAAAAAAAAACATACAATGAGCTTTGATTCCTTTTTCATCGAATTAATTAGTTAGCATATGACTATCTTTTAGCTCTTGCTTGGCACACAAATCAGATGATGATAATGTAAATTAGGGCCTTCTATAATTGATTTAGTGATTTATGATCAATCATTTTTCAATTTAAAATTTTAAGATTTAATTCATAAACATTGAGAACCCAAACACACTATCAATCAATTGCTTGATTTTTATAACAATTTGACTTTTATTAGATATAACTTAAAATGTCTTATAATTTTAACTCAATTGACAAATGTCAATATTGTTAAGTTATATATTATATTTTGAATTCGAATTTAAAATATTGTAGCTATGTATGAATTTTGAATAATATTTATTATTCCATCTACGGACCAAAAAATATAAATAATTTAAAAATAATGCAAATAGCTGTTTGTGATTAGTTGAAGCTGTAAGAAAATTTCCATTAATCATCAAAATTATTCTCTAAATTGTATATATGCTTTAAAAAATATATAACTTTTATTACTAAATTAGCAATGCTTACCCATGTCTTTCCTTATATTAAGTGGCTCCCTACTTGATCAACTATCAATTAATAAATTATTAAAATAAAAATCATTTCAAGAACAGATAAATAATCGAGTGTTGGATTTCGTATCCCCAATTTAACCTATATCCTCTACTTAAAAAAATTAAGTTTGAAATTACTAAAACATCCTTTACCTTACTGTAAAACAAAAAAATTCATCGTACCCCCACAATCTGATTTTACCAAAAAAAAAAGTAATTTTTTTCTCATAAAATCTCTTCACCGGAAATTTCAAATTTCCGGTAGTCATTTTCAATACTGGAAATTTCAAATTTCCGGTTGAAACTCCCAAAAATTTCATTCCTCACTGAAATTTCCGGAACAATGTTTTTTTTTAAAAACACCGTTGAACATTCTCGAGTTCGACCTCCTACGCAATCAAATAGGAGATCTTCCGTTGAGAAAAGAAGAAAAAGGAACAAAGAGATGCAATAGGAGGATTATAATATTTAGCTTGAGTTTGAGCAACAGGATCCTGCGTTTAATGATCAACAAGATCAGCAGCACAAACCTGAACAACCTCTATTTCCTGGAGGTCCTTACGATCTTTCTGTTCTTAAGGACTATGAGCACCACATTGCAGTTAAAGTGTGGAATGGACAAGTTAGTAAATAATTTAATTTATTACATATTATAATATAGCATATGTATATTTTAATATATTTATAGTATAGTTTATTACAAAGCTGATTTTAGGAACTCAAACGTAGGATATGTATAGTTTAATTTATACAAAGCTGATTATATATAGTTTATTACAAAGCTGATTATAGTATAGTTTATATGTATATTTTAATATATTTATAGTTTATATGTATATTTTAATATATTTATAGTAAAGTTTATTAGACTTTAATGAATTAATTGTATATTTATATTATAATTTATTGTTTGTTATTTTAATTAAACAGGATAGACGTACCTTGAAAGTTGTTTCAAATGGTAAAAAGCAAGATAAATTTATTGATATTAGATATGTATTATCTGCTCAGATAGATCATTGGATTACTATATATGGGTTATGTCCTCTGCAACGATGTAGTTTGCAAATGATTGACGGTAATCTAATATTTGTTTTTGTTGAGAGATGGCACGTAGAGACTAGCTCATTTCACCTGCCATTTGGTGAAATGACTATTACTTTTGAAGATGTTAGGAGTCTATTGGACATCCCATGTTATGAAGAGTTTTTCACACCTCCCGCTAATGTAAATGAAGATTTGGCCATTGTTGCTGCCATTGAGTTATTGAGAGTTGATCATAATGAAGTTGTGACTGAAACTAGGATCAATAGAGGTGCTTCATATAGTTTTGAGTGGTTGAAAGTTGTATTCTTTAAGAAACTTCGTGAAGGACAATACAATTGTGCAGCGCAGGCGTACCTTTTTCATTTGGTAAGATGTACCATACTAGCTGATAAAAGTTTTACCCTCGTATCTGCAAAATATTTGTTTCTTTTTCAAGACCTTGATGTTTGTGGTAAATGGGCATGGGGACAAGCTACTCTTGTTGTTTTATATGACTATCTTAGAGATAGTACAGTGTCAGCAACGAAGCAGATCGGAGGATATTTATCTCTATCCTAGGTACTATTATATTATTTTTTATACTTATTATATTTTTATTTTATAAGATGCTTATTTAATTATCTGCACATTTTTATTCTTTACAGACATTGATTTATGAACATTTCCTTGACATTTGTAAACGGGAAATGACTAAGCCTATATCTTCAATGTCACAGATGTTTCAATGAACTGCAAAGCAAACATCTGAGAATGTTGCATACTATAGAGCAAAGTTGGATGCTTTGAGAGATACTGATATTATTTGGACGCCAAATTACGATGAGAACTCTATGACACAATTTCAGTATGTGTCGTTGTTTACAGGGTACACTCGTTGGTGTTCCACGATGGTATCATATTTACTAGAGAGGTGCATACATTAGTTTGGGTATACTCAGCACATCCCTCCTACACCACCGATGCTGGTTGTACATGATGTTGATGTTGAATGGAGTATGTACAGGAACTCTGTACGATCACTTCGTACTAAATTGCAACCATTTGCATACCCACACGAGTCTGTTGAGGGATACATTCAGTGGTACTAAGGATATCTCATCCTCGAATGATCCCTGACGATGCTGCAAAATCTCCATGCTTTGATGTTCCTAGTCATGATGCTGGTCCTAGTCCTAGTTATGATGCAGATGTTGGTCCTAGTTATGTTGCTGGCGTTGGTCCTAGTTATGATGTTGTTGCTAGTCCTAGTTATGCTGCTGGTATTGGTGCTGGTCCTAGTCCTTTAGTTGTATTTTTGTTGTCTTATTTTATTATTCAGACTTATTTGTTTAGACTTATCTCGATTGACTTATTATTCAGACTTTATTATTTAAAGTTATTTATTTAAACTTATCTCGATTGACTTATTATTCATACTATACTTTATTGCTTAAGACTTTTTTTTGTTAAAAGTTGAAATGATTTAATCTTTTGTATATTATGTGAATGAATTTTGTTACAAAAAGGAATGTGAATTGCAGAGGAAACAAATTAACTAATTGAAAACAACATATATATAAGAAATAAAATTTTAAATCAAAAGTGTCAAACATCTGCTAAAGACATATAATCTTATGTATGTTCTAAATCTAATGAACCCCAATTTTGGAGATGTCCTGCATAAGCTATAGCCCATGATGTAGACTCATCATTGCGATGCTTCTTCCAATGTCATGCAAGTGGTGGTAGCGGACATGTTGATTTCAATTTAACTTGAACCTAATGAGTTTCATTAATAAAACCAATGCTGATAATACGATCATGTGATAGGTCTCCATTGTGTGCGGCCCCTCAATGGGAAAAAAGTCAAACAAAATTTTTTCCCAATGTAACAAGAACGAGATTATATTTTATTGCTATCACGTAACACATATCTAGAATGTTCATCCACTTCTCATTGGGTTGGTTTCCCAAATCAGTTACAAGTAAAGAATCTCTCACTTCTTGCAAACGTTCCTTGAATAATGCAACATATAAATCAGGTTTGGACTAAATCTCTGTATACAACTATCGACGCACAATGCTCAAATATTCTTCACTATAGCCAAGTAAAGCAGCAATAACACGA
Source organism: Cicer chorassanicum (assembly GCA_037974735.1). Lineage (NCBI taxonomy): Eukaryota > Viridiplantae > Streptophyta > Magnoliopsida > Fabales > Fabaceae > Cicer > Cicer chorassanicum. The sequence continues at coordinate 20,282,777 of JBBPBP010000004.1, forward strand.
TATCCACAGTTTCCATCTGCTTTAGCATTAACTATGTCTTCAATATATGGATGAATAAGAAGAGGAAACTCGTCCAAATATTTTCTAACTTGACTCGTCATAGGTGCTTGTTGAGAGACTTGTTTGGATGCTTGTTGGGAGGCTTGTTTGGATGCTTTCATAAGTCCTTGCCGAGAGACTTGAGTATTTGCATTATCATAATAAAATGCATCAACATGCTCAAAATATGAAGGGTCGCGATATACGTCAAATCCCTTTGTCTTATTGCCTTTTTTTTCCTCTTCACACCACCTTTTATTTCACGCAACTTGTTCTTCAATGCCCTCCTTCTAGCAACATTAAGTGTTTTCCATGTTTTCCAAATTATATTCATCTCTGATGTAATGTCCAACTCTGAATCATTTTCCAACTTGTCTTCTTCTTGATCACTATTCATGGTTAATTTCCTCCAATGTATATGAACAACATCCAATGGGATTGGAACACCTTCCGACTTGTATCGTGGCAAGGTAATAGCATTAAAAGCGTCTCAAAGCTTACCAAGTGTTCAACAAACAATTGAAAAAAGTGATTCAGAAGATGGTCAAGAAGATGCTGATGAAGAGATTGCTCGTCTCACTAGAAAGATACAAAGAATGATGAGGAGAAGAGATCAGATCAAAAGAGGATCCCCAGACAAAAAAGATTTCAAAACTGAAATAGATAAAAGCAAAATCACTTGCTTTAGATGCAACAAGCAAGGACATTACAAAACTGAATGTCCATTAAACAAGAAGGTGCCAAAGAAATTCCCTTTCAAGAAAAAAAATCAATGATGGCAACCTGGGATGATTCTGATGAATCATATATGGATAAACCAGAAGAAGCAAACTTGTGTTTAATGGCCAACAATGAAGATACTGAGGTAACAGATTCTGAACCATGTCTTGTATGCAAACAAATGGAAATCGAATTTGATAATTTGCTAAATGATTCCAACTTTCTCATTCAAAAATGTAGTTCCTTTAAAGAAAAATTTCATAAAGAAAAAGAATAAAAAGAGAAAGTACAGGTTATGAATGATGAACTCAAGGAAATCATTCAAAACTTGAAAAAAATCTCAATTCAAAAATTCTGAATCTGAAGGTTCTGAAAACCAGGATCAATCTTCATCTCAAACGAAGAGCGATCTTCTCAAGGCTGAAATTGAAATTCTTAAAAATGATTTAATGAATTTCATTTAAGCTACTGAGACATTTTAGAAAATCATGGGATCTCAAGTAGGGATATTTGATAAAGCTGGGATTGGTTTTGATAAAACTCAAAAATCAAAAATGTATGAAAATTTCTTTGTTCCTGAAAGAAAAGAGGGAAATTGCAAAATCAAATGTTCATACTGTAACAAAATTGGACATTTGGAATTTGCATGCTATTTTTAAAAAAAAGGATGAAAAAATCAGGAACAAAAAGAATTTAAAAAAGGAAGAACAGTTTAGAGCAAAGGCAAATTTTTCTCAAAATCTAAAAAAACAGGATCAATCTTCGAATGCTGTTAAAAACGAAGATCAATCTGAAGTTTTATCAAAATCTGCTGAAACTCGTTTTTCCAAATCCTTTCAAAAACAAACAACTGATCATTCCTCCTGGTCCAAGATAAGTCACTCTAAGACTAATTTAAACACCAAGAAAGAATCAGTTTTTAAAACTAACTCCTTAGGACCCAAAATAAAGTGGGTACCTAAAAATGATACAAAACATCATGCAGGATGGATGTCAAGATGTCAAGAAAAGGCCATGGTTTTTGGATAGTGGTTGTTCAAGGCATATGACGGGTGACAAGAACTGCTTCATGTCATTCATCAAAAAGGATGGAGGATCCGTAACCTTTGGAAACAATGATCAAGCCAAAATCAAAGGAAATGGAACCATTAGGTAAAATAAATTCTGCCAAAATCAATGATGTTCAATATGTTGAAGGATTAAAACACAACCTTCTCAACATTAGTCAGCTTCTGGAGAAATCATTTTTTCTGCATCCAGAAAGAAAAATCTTTACACTTTATACATTGAAGAATTACCAGTTGAATCTTGCCTCATGTCCATGAATAAAGACAAATGGATATGGCATAAAAGAACTGGACATATAAGTATGAAAACAATTTCAAATATGTCAAAATTAGATCTTGTTAGAGGACATCCTAAAATCAGTTTTGAAAAAGTTAAAGTTTGTGAAGCATGTGCAAAATGAAAACAAGTCAAGAGTAGTTTTCATTCAAAAGAATTTATATCAACTACAAAACCTCTTAATTACTTCACATTGATCTTTTTGGTCCCATCAAAACCACTAGCTTGGGAGGCATGAAATATGGATTTGTAATTGTTGATGATTTTTCTAGATACACATGGGTGTTATTTTTAAAACAAAAAGATGATGCATTTGTTGCCTTCAAGAATTTTTGTAAAAAGGTTCAAAATGAAAAAGAATCAAATATAATCACTGTGAGAAGTGATCATGGAGGTGAATTTATAAATGCATCTTTTAAAACTTTTTTTGAAGAACTTGGCATCTCTCACAATCTATCTTGTGCAAGAACCCCTCAACAAAATGGAGTTGTTGAAAGAAAAAATAGAACATTACAAGAGATGGCAAGAACGATCTTGGAAGAATCCAATGTGGAAAAATATTTTTGGGCTGAAGCCATAAACACCTCTTGTTACATTTTGAATCGTGTTTCTATTAGAAAAATTATAAATAAAACACCATATGAAATCTGGAAAAATAGAAAACCAAACATTTCATATTTTCATATCTTTGGTTGTTATTGCTACATTTTAAACAATAAAGACAACTTGGGAAAATTTGATGTGAAATCAGACAAAGCCATATTTTTAGGATATTCAACGGAATCTAAAGGATATCGTGTCTTTAAGTTAAGAACTAAAATTGTTGAAATCAGTATGCACGTTTTATTTGATGAGTTTGATGATCTTGAGCTGGAAAAGAAAGATGAGGATGAGGAAGATCAATCTAGGCCAACGCAGAAGATTGATCTTTAGGAAAACGAGATTGATAAACAGTCTCCGTTTCAAACTCCTCCCAAAAGCTGGAGACTTGTAGATGATCATCCTCAAAATCAAATAATTGGAGATACAACTAAATAGCAACATGGCAATGATTTCTCAATCCATCATTCCATCATTGGAACATGATGGGTCTTCATAAACAAGCTTGATGAAGAAGGAAAAGTGGTAAGACACAAAGCAAGGTTGGTTGCTCAAGGTTATAATCAACAAGAAGGCATAGATTATGATGAAACCTATGCTCCAGTTGCAAGGTTAGAAGCCATTCGAATTCTTCTTGCATATGCATCACATAAAAACATCAAACTTTTTCAAATGGATGTTAAAAGTGCATTTTTAAATGGTTTTTTGAATGAACAAGTTTATGTTCGTCAACCTCCAGGTTTTGAGGATCAAAAGAAACCAAATCATTTTTTAAACTTACAAAAGCCTTATATGGTTTAAAACAAGCTCCTAGAGCTTGGTATGAAAGATTAAGTTCTTTCTTGATCAAAACTAATTTTTCCCGTGGAAACATTGACACAACACTTTTTAAGAAAACATGTAAAAATGATTTACTAATTGTTCAAGTGTATGTTGATGATATTATTTTTGGATCAACAAATGAAAAAATGTGTGAGGATTTTTCAAATCTCATGCAAAGTGAATTTGAAATGAGCATGATGGGTGAGTTGAGATGTTTTCTTGGTTTACAAATAAAACAATATAAAAATGGCATTTTCATTTGTCAAGAAAAATATGTCAAAGATCTTTTAAAGAAATATAAAATGAATGAAGCCAAGATCATGACAACTCCCATGCATCCATCACCCTCATTAGATAAAGATGAAAAAGGAAAATCAATTTCTGAAAAAGAATATTGAGGAATGATTGGCTCTTTACTTTATCTAACTGCAAGTAGGCCTGACATTGTTTTTGCAGTAGGCTTATGTGCTATATTTCAATCATCACCTAAAGAGTCTCATTTAACTGCAGTTAAAAGAATATTTCGTTATCTAGTAGGTACTACTGATCTTGGCCTTTGGTACGGCTAAGGTTTTCACTTTGATTTTGTAGCTTACTGCGATGTCGACTATGCTGATGACAAGATAGAAAGAAAGAGCACAAGTGGTGCGTGTCAATTCCTAGGAGAAGCATTAATCAACTGGTCATGTAGGAAGCAAAACACGATCGCCCTATCAACAACTGAAGCCGAATATGTCTCAGCAGCAAACTGTTGCTCTCAAGTATTATGGATCAAAAATCAACTTGAAGACTATTCAGTAAGGTACTCTCATATCCCAATATACTGTGATAATACCAGTGCTATTAATCTCTCAAAAAATCCTATTCAACATTCAAGGTCAAAACATATTGAGATTAAGCACCATTTCATTAGGGATCATGTTAGTAAAAAGGAGGTTGAATTAATTTTTGTAGATACAAAAAATCAATTGGCTGACGTTTTTACTAAGCCTCTTGTTGAAGATAGCTTCAATTCAATCAAATAAAGACTAAAAATCGTTAAAAATCCTGGACAATTAAAAATTTAACATTATGGTCATAACGAAGAATGATCTTCGTTTTTCCTTGCTGAGTCTTAAAACTCAAGAACGATCCTCGTTCTTCATCATTACTACTTTTCTCTTTCATCTGAAAAGTTTGTCTCCTTTTTGAAAAAGGTAGCGGCTCTAGACACACGCCCTCCTTTCCTCCTTCCCAATGCAATTGCCCTCCCCATCAAAAAAAAATTTACAAAACAAGAAAAACAATCTTTTTATTTGATCATTCAACTTCCCTATTCGTGTTCATCAACGTATTCAAATTTTTTTTCGCTCACTTCAACCCACAAATGGCACGAACAAAAACCACCGCTCACAAGCGTCCTACTTCATCTCCAACTCCTTCACCATCACCATCTCCATCCCCTGTCAGATCACCCTCTCCTCCTCCCAGACCCACCCCTCCTCACTCTCCTTCCTCTAATAAAACATTTTCAGATTACCTTTCCTCCTCCTCTGAAGAAAGCACTCTTTCCGCTCACTCTCACCCCTCTCTCCACTGTCCTTCCTCCTTTCTTTCAATCCAGAAATGCCTTAGCCCTCCTTGTCTCCTTCATCAGAAGGGTCTTCACCCTCTTTAACACTTTAATTCTCTGTTTTAACTGTACTCTCCTGTTCCTTTTTGCTATGACAAAGGGGGAGATGTAACTTTAGATTTTAATATCTGAATTCTAGTCTTCATATCATGCTGAATTGTAGCTTTCACATCATGCTGCTTGTATTTTTTTGGTTTGAACCACCTTTGTAATGATCTTCTTTTTGATATTAATGAAATCAATATTTGGTTCAATTTCGTAGCACATATTGAGGGGGAGTCTTTTATTAAAAAACTCTCTGAATTATTATTTAGAATCAAAATTAAAAATCTAAATTAACATGTTTTGTCATCATCAAAAAGGGGGAGATTGTTAAGACAAAATCTCTAAATAATTGTTTTGATGATAATTAAACAAAAGGTTAATTAAGAATTATAATTATGATTCTAAGTGTTTTGGTATTTAACATGTGTATTTGAGTGTGTTAAACAAGATAGGTACCAAGCAATTCAAAACAAATATCATTAAAATCAAAGCAAGCAAAAACAACAGATCGAATATCAATCCTGCCAGACTTCTGCAAAACGAAGATTGATCTTCAATTCCATCATAATCAAGAATGATCAATTCGGAGCAGAAGATTGCATTCTAGAAGCTCTGTCAATTCTATTTGTTTATCAAGAATAAGCTAGGAACAGAATCAGCCCAAAATTTGAAGAATCATGACAAGCCTCATGAAAGAATATAAGAAGCAAGATCATTCTTCATTGTGTACAAATGCAAGTACAAGTACAGGCTGTAAAAGTACATCACAGTTGTACTACCAAATCAAGACTGCACACTAACTCAAAAGCAAGCAAGCAACCTTAGAAAAGTACTGGATCGAGTACAAGTCAGATCACACTTAACTAATCTGAGGATCGATCCTGGACTGTAATAACGCTCCTGGATTTAGCTTCTTCACTCTTGCTTTTGGCCTGCTTCAGTTCACTTACTGTCCTATAACAGCTGGCTTCATCTCAACGACTATGTGAGATGTCCTAACCTTTATTGGAGCTTATAAATGCAGCATCAAGATGAAGAACAAAACACAACTCAAAGTGCCAAGCAAAGCATCAATCTTACATTCATATTCGAGCTCACTCAAAATATCATTCTTTAGCTTGCAAATCTTTTTCTTTGTGTTGTGGTGCAATCAGTAACAATCTAGTCTTAAGTTTCAGAATCTATTTCTCAAACAAGAGTTGAGTAATATTCAGATTCTAAACATCTTCATCATCATTACTTTGTAACTCAAAGCTAGTGTATCATCATAGCTTGAGAAGTGTGTGGAAATCCTTTTATGTTGTAAAAGGTAATTTGTGAAATCCTTACTCGAATAGGCTAAGGTAAATCTGGATATCCTTTCTAAGTTAGAAAGGTGGAAGTTGTGTAAAGATCAAGATTGATCTACGAAAGTTGTGTAACAACCAAGAACAATCTTGCCTTGAGCACTTAGTGGAAAATCTGACATTTTGTGAGGACTGGACGTAGCCCAAGTTGGGTGAACCAGGATATATGCTTGAGTAATCTCTCTATCTCTATCTTTATTTACTACATGTTTTACAATCATTTTTTTCATTGATAAAATCAATATTGCTATTTTTACACTAACCAAGATCGTTCTTCGTATTACCAAGATCAATCTTGAGTAAAAATTTTAGTTTCAAACAGGAAATTTTTAAAAGGGGCATTTATAATTCAAACCCCCCTTTCTTATAATTGATATTTTTGCTTCAACTTCAACATGTCAATCATACTATTTCATGCCTTACAGAAATCTCTTTTACTGTGTTTCAAAAATTTCTTCAATGACCAATGAGCAGACTCAACCCTAAAATTCAAACATAAGAAATATTTCATATAATTTCAATAAAAATTCTATCATGCATATTTAATCTTATATAAGTATAAATATAAAACAAAATGCAAAGTTTTAATGATGTACCTATTAGTCGTAGTATTTCCTAGAAGCAATACTCGATTGGTTCATGCTTCAACAAATCTTTCCTTGTGAGGACCCAACCATGTGTCTCTGACGTAATCAAAGAAAATAATGTTATCGACACATGTTTGCTCAAACGTTTGCAAAAGTTCCTCGTACTCCTTCTCTTCAGAAAAATAAACAATTTTCCTCCACAACTTAAGAATGGGTTTCTGCATATCTTTCTTTAACATATATTGTTTGCATTTGCCTCCAACATTTTTGTTAATATGAAGTTGACAAAGTAAATTTGTTGAAGATGCAAATACAACTTCAATTGCATTCATTATAGCAAGTTATCTGTCAGTCACGATCACCTAAGGAAATGAGGTGTTTGAAACAAACAACTCTTTTAACTTTTCCAATGTCCAACAAAAGTTTTCTTGACGCTCACAATCCATATAACCAAATGCAACGTCGAATGTCAACCCTATACTTGTTGGTTTTGTAGGTGCTATCCATGATCAATACAAGACGGAACATATTCAACAAAGTTATGGAATCTGGGTGCGTCCAAAACATGTCCCTCACAACGTTGGAGTCTCCATGAGTCCTACTCCAACAAGCATACTTCTCAACTTCAAGTAACTTCAACAGATGTTCCATATCAGTTCTTGGTCCTTTTAAATTCTTCTTATATGTGCTTCGTCGCTTATAAATTTGAGAGATATTAGTCACATTCTCCTTATCTCAATCTCTCAAAGATTACAAGATGTGTCTCGGTGCAACGTGATACTTTGTCAGCTCGTCAACATGTTTCTTATCTTCTTCTTTTAAGCGTCTCATAAATACATTACTCTCAAAAGTAGCCACTAACTAACTCATGGTTGTGAAGTTCACACATTAAACTAATAATCCATCCCTCAACATTTTTCAATAGTCTCGATCTAAGTTTAAACGGACAACCACACCTTTTAGTTGAAGTCCCTGAGTTACTTTTATTTGACTTATATTTTCCACCTCTATCACAACCAAGAATTAATTTTGACTTCTTTCCTCTCTTTCTGGTCTCTACGTTAGAGCGAGTAATGATAATAGCTACTCAATTTTTTCGGTGAACCTCTCTTGCCCATGATATGACAGCTTCTCGTGACTCAAAAATTTGATCAGTTGTGAATGCTTCAATCAAATCTATACATAACGGTTGCGTTTTTTCCATCCCTACTTCAAAAAAAAAGTTTAAAAAATCAACAACAACAAAAAATACATACCGGAAATTAAGAAATTTTGAAATTTCCGATAAAGTAAAAGTAACTACTGGAAATTTCAATGCACAAATTTCAGGTAGTATAAATAATGTACCGAAAATTTTATGGCGAAATTTTCGGTAAACAAATTATATCACCAGAAATTGTAAAAATGAAATTTTGGGTTGTTATAAATTGTGTACCGGATTTTTAATAGAAAAAATTACTTACCAAAAATTTGGTTGAGGGGTCAAATTTATGAGTATGTTTTTCTACCATTAATTGAATAAAAATTAAAGAGATGAATTTGAGTTTTCAAAATTTTGAGGGTATAAGTCAAATTGGAGATACGAAATCCAACTTTCTAAATAATGTAGCGGCGCACGGTTCTAAACGGATTGTGTTCCTACTAATCAATCTTAAATACATTACTTCTAAAGTATTAATAATATTTTATATTTATAATAATAGAAAACACATCAATAATTTATAAAAATAATTTAATAAAATAATTATTCTCCCTCTTCTATTCATTGTAATTTTTATATATGTATATAAATCTTAAACAACATTTAGTTTGAAAAAGAGTGTATTAATTCCTTAATCGATTAATGTCTTTATCATAAACGATTAATATTTAATTTATAAATTTAACAACTTTTGATTAACTTCTAATCGATTATTGAACCTAACTAATCAATCAATCTAATCAACTAACCATTGTCCCAATTCTTTAATACGATTAAGACTCTGTTAATAAGTCCAAAAAATGAGTTAAAAGTTATAACCTTTATTTGGAACAGTCATTTAGGACCTTATAGATTATAGATTTTTTTTTCATAAGTTAATTCAAGCAATTTATGAACTTATAGCT
>JBBPBP010000004.1:20300951-20311566 GCA_037974735.1 Cicer chorassanicum
TTTAAACCCTTTTATTTATAATTTTTTCTTTTTTATTCAATTAAATAACTGAATATTTTAAAATATCTATACTTACATATAAAAGGATATCAAGTTTTTTTAACATTTTTTCTTCCACTTTTACCATTTATTTGAACTATTTTATTTTTATTCAACTCCTGAACTATTTTTATTCAATTAAATAACTGAATATTTTTCTTTATTAATCAAATTCCTGAATTTTTTTAAATAAACATATTAAATTTATATCTTGTATTATTTTTATTGAGAAAAAAAAAAGGACTTGCATGCGGGTATGATAGTGTCCTTCATGTTAATGTTAGTAATGACAGTGTTAGGGAATAAGCTAATACAATTCTATAATTTCAACTAACATCTTGGGTATATTTACTCTTAAGAAAATGCATAACATCTTAGGTCTATTTCTTCACCATGGGTCTTTGTAAGCATGTTTTGGGTCTTAAATATTTGTTCTTGGTGTCATGAATTTCTATAATCACAATTTTTTTTTTTGGAATTCTGTATTCACTAATGTTGTTCCATGATAAATTGCAATGTTTCATCAAGTTGCAGAATATGTAAACGGTAATTTTTTGGTCTTTAATGTATGTATGGAAAACAAACACTTATAAATAATCCAATCCAAACAAACTGACAATCATTATTTTAAAAAAATATATTTTTTTCAATTGTAAACAAACAAATAAATTTTAATTTTCTTTGAAATCTTTAAACTATATTTGAATTATTTTATACCAAAATCATTTTTCAATCCATAACAAATAAATCATTTAGGAGTAAAATATATTTTTTTGTGTATCGAAATTTTTCTGGTAGATAGATGTATTTTTAAAAATTTGAACTTTGTGTATTGGAAAATTTAGTTTTTCAGTACAAAGTTCAAATTATTTTAAAAAACATGTGTTCTAAAAAACTTTTTTTTAAGTTTTTAAGAACTTAAATTGAATTTAGTGAAGTAGAAAAAAAAATTATTACTATTGTTATTATTTAAAAAAAATGATAAAATGGATAGTTTATATAAAATGCAGGATAGAAGTACGAGTATGGAGATACTGAGTAAAACTTTCGAGATTGTAAGAAGATCTAAAGGAATCAAGGCCCAGAAATCCAATTGCTGAAATACACAACTCCTAAAGAAGCCTCTTTCAAAAAAGGCTGTTATTAAGTCCAAAAGAAACAGGACAATGTTATTGGAGATAAAAGCCCGCTACATTAAACACACTTGCTTTAGATCCACCAATCTAAGTGAATGTCCACCAATAAAATGTTACTTCTAACTGAGCCAATAAATCTCTAAGCTCTTAATATTGTGGTTATGTGTATTTAGAATAATATGCTTAAATTGTTTTAGCAAATTATAAATTTAGATTTAGATTGTATTAAAACTAATTAGATTTAAATATATTTAAAAAATTAATTTTTTAAAAACGAACAATACACATATTCTTAATATAACAAAATTTATTAAAACAGATAATTTTTATCAATATTTAAGAAACTGTGAACAATTAAATATAAAGAAATTTAAAAATTAGAGTTAAGAGAAAGATGCCAAAATTTATATTTGTGACTACTTCGTCTTCCCATCTAGTCCAGATACAAAAGTGTGAGATTTTTTTCCTTTATCAATTGATTGAATGCTTACAAGAGCCTTGAGAATGAATTACAAATATGAAATTCCACTTCTTTTACAAGAACCACTCAAAAACCATAAACTTAAATTTAAATAACACCTTCTTCAATTTATTGAACCCAAAACTCTTCAATCGAAGAACACTTCACATTGAAGTCATTCACCAACACCTAAAGATACCTCACACTAGAAACCTAAAATAAAATTGAATTGTCATGAATCCACTTATTCAATTGTTAATCGATTCATATTTATGATTCATATTTATATAGAGGATTTCATGAATCAATTCATACCAAAGATGGATCAATTCATTTGCTTGGAATATCTTAAAACAGTTCCAAGACAAAAGTGATTCAATTCATGATGCAAACATAACATAAAAATGACTTCATTGCATTTCCATGAATTCTAAAAAGGTGAATTTCACACATATCATGTTACTATGATATGCCGTTACAACAATGTTGATTATTTTGTCGCTTTTTTATTTATTTACATATATTATACCTTTGGCATGATTTCATTGCAGGATCACCTTTCATGTTTGTAATTAACACTACTAAACACAAATACTCTTAATGATATATTTGATACTTGGAATTAGAGTAGGAGTCAACATTTATATTTGAAGATTTTTGTTATTCGTTTATATATTTGTCGACAGATATGTCAAACATATGTTATTTTAGAAGAAAAAAAATTGTTTTGATAGGTCACATTCGGTTCGGATAAAATAATTCGTTTGCCAATTTGATTTCATTTTATTTTATAGGTATTATTTGATTTCGTTGATATGATTCGAATTAATATTAATGTTATGTTTTTTTTTTAAGATTAAGTATGGACCTATCCATCTCTGTATTCTCCTCTCTTTTGATCAGTTTTTCATTTTTTTCACTAAAGTCGGTGATTTAGAGTCAATTTTTGATCCAAAATCATCCCTCCAATTCTTTTATTATTATTATTATTATTATTATTATTATTATTATTATTATTATTATTATTATTATTATTATTATTATTATTATTATTATTATTATTATTATTATTATTATTATCTAAAAAGGTGAATTTCACACATATTTAATTTTTCTTTTGCGTTTTTTCGTGCTTTCGTCGTATTAGTGCGCATTGTGTTTGTTCGTCGTCTTAATACGACATTTGGTTTTTCTGTTTTATTGCAGTGTTAGTTGGTTCATATTAACATATCAATTTCGATCAAGTGCAAATTCAATAAATGATTTTAGCGTCGTCAATGTTACAACTCTAGATGCGTAGGTATTCCGGACACCTAAATTTTATTATATTTGTAGGCTTTGTCACATTTGTAAATATTTTATTATTTTATGCTATTAATCTGGATGTTGTGAGTTTGTTTGCAGATTCATCATTTTTTGATTTTAGCATTTTTGAATTCTATCTTTCCTGATCGGTGTAATTTGTATCATTTTGAATGAATGAATGAATAAACGAATGTTGATTTTTAGTCAAAAAAACGAAGCTTAAGGTTAATTATGTGAGTAATTATGGTGTATTTGTGATGTTCTTTACCATATTGTGATGTTTTTATTTGATGTAAATTAAGTCTTATTATAATACATCTAACATTTTTTTGGAACTATGTTCTAAAAAAATGCTTCGTATAAGGAGTTCAAATAAGAGAAAAATCACACGGTTGTCTAGTTCTCATGTTACAGAGACATTTCACCCTCTTTATTTGAAGCACTATAAGAATTTTACTATATATCAATGGTTGTTTTTAGTGACACATATAAATGTCGTAGGTATACATATAATGTACCAACAGACACTAAACAAGAAGTCTTAGGAATAGATAGGTATTAAGAGATAGATATTTAGTGACAGACTTAAATGGTTAGTATAGACATCAGCCCGCCCTAAAACACATTCCCCAAAATAAAAAATTTCATAGTCCCGCCCCAAAACTTTTCATTCCCGCTGCAAAATCCCTCAAACCCTCAATTTGTACAAGAGCTGTTTCGAATACCCTCCTCCTCACTCGGCACCTCCATTCGCAACCTCGTCGCCGTTGCTGCAATCTTCAACGTTGCCATCGTCGCTGCAATCTTTAACGAGCAACTTCGGTGCCGCCATCGTTGTCGCTGCAATATTCCTTCAACGAGCAACCTTCACAATACCAACCTCCAGTTATCTCTTGAGTCAAGGTATAAATCATTTTGCAGTTTTACTTAAAAATCACCAATTTTTTCTGTAATTTTGTGTTTTTTTTTTCTGCAATACTCAATTATATTTTGTACATTATATTTTCTATTGTTTTTTTTTTGTCAAGAAAGGGGGAGTGGGTGCTACTAGTAAGGATTCTGATGACAAAATTGTGTAATTAAGGAGTTGGTTAATTTATTTTTGTGAAAATTGTGTTGCAGTTTTGCGTTTTTACTTTTTAACTAGGGAATAACAGAATCAAGTGAATGTTGTTTATTTTGTTTTAGGACTGAGGAATCATCAATCATTGTTAAACTAGAACATATGTTTATCATATAATATGTGCCTATAGTTCCACTATTATTTTAATTCTAATGGTGGGGTTGTAACACATTCATGGTAATTTGTTTGAAGGGTGGTGTTTCTTCATATTTAGTTATATAAACTAGGTATTTAATTGATTTGTGTTGGAGTGTTAAGTGTGAATAAGAAATTGACATTAAATATAAATGTGTCTTGTATAGGTATTGTTGTTTTTTAGTTTCAAAAAACTGTTTAAAATCACAATTTATGCCACCGAAGATATTACTGGGTTGAGTCGCGGACTAGGTCGCTCTCTTTAAGACGTTTTGCGGCACTGCCCAAATTGTGCAAGGCAGACTATCAACCACGAAGTCCCCAGGATAAAACAGCTCAAATTCACTGTATCGGAGTTCCACTGCACTGTAGAAAATCGTTCTAGAATTACACCCTCAATATGGCAGTTAAAACCACTCTCAATTGTTGAGACAAAATCTCTCTCAATTGATTTTAATGATAATAAAATTACTTAAGAGATTATGATTGTGTTTAAGGACTAATCTGTGCTCTTGAGTGGATTTATAGTAGAGAACAGGTTATTAATCATAAAGACTAAAAGGATGAACATATGAGACAAAATCATCTTATTTGCAAGCAAGATGATGGGTTGAGCCTACGTGAGGATGGCCTCGTAAAAGCACAGAATACATCCAGCAACGTAACCATGATTCTTAATCAGGTTAAGATGTCAAGATTGTAACCAAGAATGACCCAATAAAGCATATTATCTAAAGAGGTCAGAAAGCACATTTGGACTAGTACGAGGATAGACTGTTCTAGGTAGAGGACAGCTAGTACTAGGTAAAAGGTTGAACAATTTGTCACATCATTCTTCAAAAGTTGAATTCAAACCTTGTACTCCACGAAATCAGCCTGTTGTAGCACACATAGTCAGAGAAATAGCCGTTTCATGTCTTGAAGAAAGAAAAAGAAAAATGCTACAATGGACCAAGTACCTAGGGGGTTTGAATCTCAAGGCTGAGGATGGACTAACACTGTTCAAGACAGCTGGATGGCAGTTTTGTAATTTCAGCACAAAGACCATTGGACTCTTTGATGCATCCTCCTCAACGGTCATGAAGTGTTTTAACACATGGAAGAGTTGTACAAGAACTCTATAAAAGCCAGCAAGCTCTTCATAATCAAACACACAAATATTGCAGAAAAAGATCAAGAATCTAAAGTTTATCAAAAGCAATATTCATCCTCTCTTCAAACTTTCTACATTCACACACTAGATTTTTGAAATATCTTTTTAGAAAGTGTTTAAGAAAAGAGAGAACAATCATACTCATATCATTCTGTAATTTTCAAGTAAGTTGTACTTGAAAATATTTGAAAGTTGATTGTAAGCTTGGTGAAGCTTGAGAATACACAAAGTGTAATCATCCTCGGGTAGAGGTTGATCTGATTGATTGTTAGTGAAATCTCACAAGAGTGTGAGGACTGGACGTAGCCATATTTGGGTGAACCAGTATAAAATTTGTGTGTCTATCTCATTTTACTATTCCTGCATTTATTCTGTTCTTGAGTAAAAGAGTTTGAATTTCCATCCTCCATCGCATCCTCTCAGAGAGGACAAAAATTCTTAAGCTCGTTAAAATAATTTTTAAACGCCAAAATCCCTATTCAACCCCCCCTTCTAGTGATATTTAGCTCCATCATCAATATGACGATAAAGTAATTCGCAATATGGTACTATGACCACTCATAAATCAAAAGGACTACAGCATAACAACCGCTCTAAAAACGAAGGGACTACGGCATAACAACCGCTCTAAAATTCGATGGCATAATAAACGCTCTAAAAACTGAAGGGACAGCGGCATAACAACCGCTCTAAAAACCGAAGGGACTGCGGCATAATAACAGCTCTAAAAATCGAAGAGACAGAAAGAAAGGGGAGAAGTGGCTCAAAAAATAGGCGAGCAGAATAAAAGAGAGAGAAAAGAGAAAGTTGGGAAAAACATCCAACTTTGGTGTGCTTTTCACAATAGATTGAAACTCATTATATAGTGATGAAAGCAAACTCACATATGATTTCTAATCAATGTGGGACTTCAGCATACTCAAAATATGAGAGTTTTTCAATGTGGGAGTTCAAAAAAATTTCTTTTCAATGTGGGACTTGAGTTTTAAAAAACATGTTTCTTTCCACTTGAATTTACAAAAACAAATTCTTTCCAATGTGGGACTTCAACAAAAAAAATTTATTTTATTTTATTTTATTTTAATTTTTTTAAAATTCACATAATAACATACTATGTTCCAACATGTATTTTGTTACTTAAGTGATGAATGTTATCTAGTTGTTATAATATTGGAAGGACTCGATGTTGCTATTTTATAATATGTTACTCAAATGCTGAATTTTGTCATCTACTAGTTGTTATAATATTGGAAGGACTCGATGTTGCTGTTTTATAATTTGCTACTAAAGTGCTGAATTTTGTAATCTGCTAGTTGTTATAAAATTGGAATGATTCGATGTTGTTGTTTTGCTAATCTAGGATATTGCTTTCTTAATATACTTTTTATGGATTCATTTACATTTCGGGAAGAATTGAGCAAATATAGTAATGAGGTTGGAACATCTCAATCACTCCAAAACACACAAGGTTTTGTGTCTTGGAAGAATGATATGTTTTCTCGAGTACAAGGACCTTCTAAGAAGGGGCATGTGCGATGTATGGGCAAGTTTCCTACTTCTAAAAAATCATGAAGAGTTACGTGATAGATTCAAACATATGGAAAGTTTGTTGGCAAATGTTATGACCTTGATTCAAAATCGATTTTCTGGAGAAGATGTGAATGACATAATCCAAGTTGCGCGACAGATATATAATTTTTTATTGATCTTCATATGTAACATACAAGTTGATTTGTAGGTTTAATACTTATCTTATTTATATTTAATATCTAATATTTTGTGATAGATTCCCGATGTTTCTAGTGCTCCTAAAAATTTGAATTCTCCTAGTTCAGACAACAATGAAGATAATGAAAATGGTATTTAGTTTTGCTTTTAATTAATTCTCACTAAAATTATTATTTTATTTATTTTTTACATTTGAATAGTGTTTTTTTTTATTGCTTGTAGGTGAAGATTAAAAGCTATTTTGTTGATGAGGATGAAGTTTTGGCAATTAGGTGGACGTGATTTCTTTAAATTTTTTGAGATTGTTATATAAGACTTTGTTATGTTGGTAAGACAATTTTTTTTATGATTAGTAAATACTCTAAAGTACTCTCATTTAGAAAAAGGTTCAACTATTTTCAATTTCATATATGTTTGTAAGACTTTATGTGTATTTACATTGTAATTTGATTAATTTTGCACAATAAAATTACTAAATTACAAATTATTTGTCCAAACAAAACAAAAGTGTTGTCAAAATCTATATCCACGGAATACAAGTCTCACTAAACTGTTAATGACAAATAAAAAACCGTAAGTGCATAATTTATAAAGTTACGCAAGTTTTTATGCTCACGATACAAAAGTTGTAGGTAAAACTCTTAGTTTTGTCCAATGGGCAAATGTTCGTCGCTATAAGTTATAGTGACGGTAAAAACCCGTTGGTATATGTTTTTCACCCTATACCTACGGATTTCAAACCTTTACCCACAACTTTGTGATGTCACTATAAGTCAAATTTCTTGTAGTGAAGAATTTAATCCACTAACTAAATTGATTTACATCGCTGGAGAATACTTCTATCAACTGACTATTCTCAACCTTCTCACAACAACTTAGTGCCATCAAGCTTGTGAGGAGATTAAACAACAAATTCGACTTAGTATAGTCAAACCTTTGCTTTCATAACCACTACTAAGTCAAGTTACAACATGGTAAAATATTTGTGATATTACATTTGGATAACTCTCAGTGAGAGGATAAAATGGTTTAACAATACTTTTTTCTCAAAACATTGAACGTAAACTTCTCACACAAATAATATATTTATAGCTTCATCTCTTCGTTCAGGAATTCTCAATTCCTTTGCCTAATTTCACTCTTTAAATATTTGATTTGTTTGAAGATCAATGAAAATTTTCATTCAACATTAGTGGAAGCTTCTTGTGTAAGACAACATGTTCTTTTAGTGTGTTTTCCACCCTTGTATTATTGGCTTGATGTTGATGGTTATATTGGATTGGGAACATAAATATGAAATCTCTTGTGTCGAATTTGGAAAATAAATTATAAATACATTCACTCTTGCGTGGATTGCTTTTCGTTATACCTTACAACTTTTATGCAGAGACATTGTATACCTTTATAGTTGGTTGAACTTTTTGAGAAACTCAAAACTGATTCATTGGTGCCCAAAATATTGTTCTTCATATATTAAAAAAAATATTATTGGTTCTTCCAAAGTTTACTAATTACGCTTTTGACAAGACTCTTATATTTATGTCATATGATCTTTCTTTTGTGTTCTAGATTCATGAGATAAAAGTTTGATCTTTTAGGTACTAGTTGCATTACTCAACTAATCCATTGTCCATTGATTTGAGTAACTCGTTATATTATATGATGTCACCCGATGATTAACACATCTTTGTGTAATATGAGTTTCATTTACACACTTACAAATTGTTCTTTATATGATTTTGTTGTCAACAAAATTAATCACGGGTCATTTACTATAGACAACATTTGTTTCAAAATTCTCTTCTTTTTTTTTTATGATAATAAACATCTATAATAGTAAACAATTTTTCTTTCACAATAATCATTTTAAAAATAAAAGAGTTTGTGTCTAACACACAAACTTGTTAATGACTCTTTAAGAGATTTATATTTCAGAATTTGTGTATTAATTTTTCTTATACATAATATTAATTAAATTATATAATTGAAAAAAAAAAAGTGATTGTCTTGTTAGAACAATTTTCTTTTTTTATAGATATCAAAGTTAATGTGTGACATAGGAAGTAATTAATTAGGTTAGTTCCATGATGGAATACCTTTATACGTAGTTTACCATGGATTAATATTTTAAAATTATTATAAATGGTCGATGATATTCTTCAAAAATACTATTAGATGATGACTCTCCTTGTCTTTATGGATAAAACGATATTTTAATTGATATCAATTCAGTATGAGATAAATGTTTATTTTCTTTATTTTTAACAAATTAGTATCACATATTAATCACTATTTCAGTTATAGAAATAAAGATGATTCTATTTTTAAAAAACAACGTATGTAATCATGATCATTAAACTTTTAATTTTTTTTAATATTAATTCATAATGGAAGTCATCAACATTAAAATTTGCCCAAAAAATAATAAGTATCATTTGATAAAAGAGAAAATTAATAAAAAAAAACGTTATACATACTTCATCCAATTTTGAATATAAAATAAGATTGAATTATAAAAAATGAATGTATTAAATTAAATCGAAGTAGTAAACTGAAAATAATATATTAACTCTCACAATGAGTACAATAGAGTCAGTTTATTTATTTAAAAAAATAATAATGATGGACACAGAATAATGAAGGAATGAGATTATGAGAGTGGGAGAGGAGGTCCCTTTGTCCTGGCCACCACCCGGCAAAAGCAGTTTAATTGCGACTTTCTTGTCCCCCAATTACACTAAACTCTCCCCTTCTTTTCCTCTCTCTCTCTTAAACCTATTTATTCTTTTCTGCACTTCCACACCCACTCCTCTCTCTCTCTCTCTCTGCTGCTTGTTTTCTACATTTGACCCTTTTTCAATACTTTTCCTTCTCACCCTGCCTCCCCCTTTACTTAACTTCATTTAATAATGTTTGACCAACTTAATCATAACAGTACAGTACCAACATCATACTGTGCCAACTACCAAACGTAGTTTTTATATATAATAATATAGTATTTAGTTAAGAGTTCAATCTCTAATTGATATATATTAAAAATAATATGTTCAAAGTGAGAATCTCTTTAAATGAAATTTAATTATCTCAGACGATTCATATCAGTAGTTACATGGATAAATACCTTAGTTTATCAATTATTTATTATAAATATAATTGATGATAAATAAATAAATAAAAATATTTAATAGATTAATACTTTAATTATTTAAAATAAATTTTTTATATAAATTTTTATCCATTTAAAAATAATTTTGATGTTTATTTTGGGTTCATAAGTTCCCATAAATTCTCTCTACTTGAGTTCATTTTATTTAAGATGTCAAAGCCTAAATATAAATATATCTTTCAATGAAAATTTAAATTCATCATTTTGTGACTTCCGCTAAATTCCACTTTTGTTGATAACTACTTGGATCATTTTAATGCTATTATTCTTTACTAACACTTCAATTAGTTTATATTTTACTATCAATTACTTAGTTGATCTTGGTTTTTTAGAAAGAAAAGAAAATTAAAGAAATGTGTTACCTTTTAGG
>JBBPBP010000004.1:20321579-20357269 GCA_037974735.1 Cicer chorassanicum
AGTGATATTAAGAGCATTATAAACTTATTCCTTACAAAAATTTATAATTTTTTTTAATAAATGATGAATTAAAATATGAATTTTTAAACATTTGATGCTTAAAAATTCATATTTAATTCATATTTTGTTAAAAAATTCAAAAATTTTGTGTGACAATTTATTATAATGTTCTAAATATGTCTTAAAAAATTAGAAGAGTACACATGAGTTGACTTAAAAGTAGAGTTAATAAATAAACATGAGAAATTGTTAAAGACTAAAAAGTTATCAAAATTTTATAAGGACTTAAAATAAAATGCCGAGTTTTATGCGAATGAAAAATTTATTTAACCAATTGTTTTATAGACAAATGTTAACATGTTAGTTATTTAATATTTTCTTCTTCGCATGAGTTTAACCTCAATATTTTAATTTTTCAAACTCTTTCCACTTTTAGTTCAAATCAATTGAATTACTCGACCTCCAAGAATATACTTATTGTTGTAGTGTGGATCTCATGTGACTAGAATGTCTTCAATGCAACGGAGAATGATAAGAAGAGCTCATCCACAAATGTGTGGTACTTGTGATCACTTAAACGGTCATGTCAATTGAAGTAAGTGTGTAGTACAAGTGAACAATATATATTATCAAATGACAAATCTCAATATCGATATTATTAGATTGAACATTATGTCTGAGGTTTGAACTCGAGATTTTGCAGTTGAGTGTAAATTAATTACCATTGTATTTATCATATTTAAAAAAAAACAAAAAAAACATTGAATAACTTAAAGAAAAATGTAAATAACTTTATTTTGAGACGATGGGTTGAATCTTAAAAAGGTTTTCCATTTTGAAGTAAACAAAGTATGCCTGCGAGGTGTGACAGACGTACAGAAGACGTTTGTCTGTTTTGCCCTTGTCCCCCTTATTATTAATATTATTATTTAAATCTTCTATTTTTATGATGATGAAAAGCAAAGTCGATTTATTATTAAGTTTGTGTTTGTGTTTGTGTTTGTGTTTGTGTTTAAGAGCACACTCCAAACCTTTTTGTTGCTTTCTGCTTAATGGAATGGAAGGCCCTTGAGTTGAGTTAAGACTCACTCTCTCTTTCTCTTTCTCTTTAGGTTTCACACTCTCTGTTTCTCTTTCTCTTTCTCTCTGCCAACACAAACAAGAATAATCTCTCTTCTCTTCTGCTACACACCAACCTTCCATTTCCCATAGGTGCGTCACTCACTCCTTTTTTATTTTATTCTTCACGCTTTTTTGCTTAACTTGTTTCCTCGAGTTTCTTTTATTTATGTTTTTCTCTTTTTATTTTCTTAGTTATTCATGCACATTCCTTACCAGCCTTTGCCTTTGCTTTTTATTTTTAAAGAAAATCATAATTTGGTAAAGGGTTGCTGTTGGTGTTGGTGTTGGTGTGGATCTATTTTAATATAAACACTTTTTTATCTTCTTTCAGTTTGATTTTTTTCCTTCCATTTATTGCTTAATACGGTGCTATTAAATGTTTTTTAGATGCTTACCATGTTTACTTGGCTACTTGCGTTGGAGCTTCTTTATTGCAAACCAAAAACATACAATTTTTTTATTTTATTTTTTTCTTTTGCATTTTTATATTTTAATTAGGATTTTTTTACTGCGTATTAATGTGGCTTTAGGAAGGGTATTTTCCATTTCTACGTATTATCTTTTTCTTCTTCTGGAATCATGATTTTCATGAGCTCTATATTTTTAATTTATTTATGATTTATCCTGAAAAGTTTTTCTACATTCTTCAGCAAAATTTTTATGTGTCACTGTTATTTTAATTGGCTACTATTGCATTGATCACTGTAAGAGGGTAAGAAGAATAAGTGTGTTTGGTTATGCGGTGGCAAAAATTGATTTTGAATAAATTGATTCTGTAAAAAATGATTTTTGACTATAAGCGAGTTGAAGGTAAAGTGATTTAGATGCATTTTTGTGAAAATGAGTTGAGTGATAAAATCCTAGGTTTAAAAATCAATTGTATAAATTCGAGTTTCAAGTTTGAATCAATTCTAGACCTCTAGAATCATTTTTGTATGCTCCAAAAGTGGAGCCAAAAATAGGCTTAGTCTTGGACATACAATACCATAATTCATTGATGATCAGTAACAGATTT
This sequence comes from Cicer chorassanicum, assembly GCA_037974735.1. Taxonomy (NCBI): domain Eukaryota; kingdom Viridiplantae; phylum Streptophyta; class Magnoliopsida; order Fabales; family Fabaceae; genus Cicer; species Cicer chorassanicum. The sequence continues at coordinate 20,323,717 of JBBPBP010000004.1, forward strand.
AAGTAAAATCGATCTTGACCATCAATTAACAAATGAATAAATATATTTTATATCAAGAGCAAGGTTTTGAATCACAATTGCTTTTGCAATCCTTGACATTGCAGAGAATCGGTGATCAAATGCTGCTGATGTGACATCAATTGCAATTTTGGAGATATCAAGTATCTTGATGTCACAACCAAGATTGCAATGTCAACCCTTTTTTTAAAACTATGTCCAAGATTGTATTCACATGCTATTGGATGCTGCCCTTTTATTAATCCTGATTTAATCCTTGCAAGCCTGCTTGTATTTTTTCATTTAGACTAGTGAGACGAAATGGTGACAATGTTCGTCTTCTTCGTAGATGTAGTGTAACAAACTCAGTTGGTTTTCATCTTTTGTTGATTTTGTTTGTAATTTTTTTCTGTCAAGATTGTATTGAATGAGTTGTGATTTAAAATGGTTTCTTGCAACGCAGTTTGTATATTTGGTATCTGATGTCTCCGCCACTGCTGGTTACTGAAGAGGAACGGCAGAGCAACACCTCAACGGTAGCATCTGCGTCTCCTCAATCCTTGGACTGTTTCTCCCAAAGTGGGGCCGGATTAAAAGAACGCAACTACCTTGGATTGTCGGATTGCTCATCAGTGGACAGTTCTACTGTCCCGAGCTTGTCCGATGAGAAAAAGGAGAACCTAAATTTGAAAGCTACAGAGTTGAGGCTAGGACTTCCTGGTTCCCAGTCGCCCGAAAGGGATCCAGATCTTTTTTTGTTGAGCTCAACAAAACTTGATGAGAAACCACTGTTCCCTTTGCTTCCTACTAAAGATGGAATCTGCTCATTGTCCCAGAAGAATGTGGTTTCGGGAAACAAAAGAGGTTTTTCCGACGCAATGGATGGGTTCCCTGAGGTAAAAAGTTTAAAGTTTTCAAGGAAATAGTCACGTTTTGTAAGTGGATGTCACTATAGTCCCTGTAAGAGTCGAAATTACAATAACATTTTCTAATGGGTCTTCTGTTAGTAATTTCGTAGACCAAACTAACTAACGGAACACATATTTGAGGACTTAATTGACAAGCAAAATACATTCAAAGATATTTTTGTAATTTTGATTCATTTAAATTAAGGGCCAAAATGATTGTTTACGCCGATGTTTTCTTTTTACTAAGGTCAAACTGATGTCTATACTGTTTGATTCTGATTCTTGACAATCTGTGATGCAGGGTAAATATACCGGTAATGCACGCGTAAACATACTGCTTTCACCTAGACCATCTGGAGCTCAGCCGACTACAGTTAAAGAAATACCAAACAAGGTGTTACAAGAAAGCCCTTGTGCAGCAAATGGAACTGGACATAACCATACAGGAACTCCTATCAGTGGTAGTGCACCGGCTTCTAAGTAAGTACCACATGCTACATCAACGATTCACTATTTTTCGGAGAATCTAGTTAAACAAATACCTTAAAAAAGCGATTTTCCATGTCTTTGTAATAATGCTAATTACTTCTTTTCTACGACAGAGCACAAGTTGTTGGCTGGCCTCCAATTAGATCATTTAGGAAAAACTCATTGGCCACTGCTTCAAAGAACAATGATGAAGTGGATGGAAAACCAGGTCCATCCGCGCTCTTTGTGAAGGTTAGCATGGATGGTGCTCCTTATCTTAGGAAGGTAGATCTAAGAAATTATACAACATACCAGGAACTGTCTTCTGACCTTGAGAAGATGTTCAGCTGTTTTACCCTAGGTGATCTGTTATTACAACTTTAATTTACTTTAACAATTTTTTTACTGATAATGGATTGTAAAATGAATTTTGTGATCACAATTGTTTTATTTTTTGCTTTCTGAAATGTATCTTTGGCGTGGATTATTACACTCGGTGTACCTCATCAGGTCAATGTGGTTCGCATGGAGCTCCAGGAAGAGAAATGCTGAGTGAGAGCAAGTTGAAGGACTTCCTGCATGGTTCTGAATATGTGGTAACTTATGAAGATAAAGATGGTGACTGGATGCTTGTTGGAGATGTACCGTGGGAGTAAGTTTTTAAACCTTCTACGAACTCTTTTATCTGGTTGCCTGGCCTGGTCCAACGCAATCCAGCAGTTGGGCGGGCCAGAATATTGCATAAAAAAGTGGCCCAGAGGGCCAGGTCAAAATGGCCCAGTTATTTCCAGACATATAATGAAGGAGTCCAGTCCAGCTCAAAACACGAGCCATTCCGGGCTGCTTATTGGCCAGACCAAAAATGACAACTCTAAAAGTAGGTAGATACTACAGAAATATAGAATACTTGCAATGATGTCATATTCCCACACGTAAATAAGTGTTGCTTCCGAAATTTGTCATCCTACAGAAATATATTGTACTTGAATACTTTGTCAAGAACATGCTTATTTAACCCATCAGCTATTTTTTCTCCTCCAAAATTTCAAATACAACCAAAAACCAAAGATACTGTTTTATTCTATTGGCGATTGCTGAACATAGGCACGGTTTATATATTGTCCATAAAATGGTAATCAAACATAATTCATTACAAGAATGATTTATAACTCCATTCCGGTAATATCTTGTTTTTTTTTACTCGTAATGTCTTTTTTGAAAAAACATAAAAAGTGCTTTTTAAACTGTGCTTTTTTTGGCTCCTTAATTGAAAAAACATGAGTAAACAGTGCTTTTTTTTCTTTTTAAATTTATTACTTAAATAGGAACATAAAAAAGATTTGGTATGTTTCAGATTTTACCTTACAGATAGAGTGCAAACTTAGGAACTTGATCACGGCTTAAATTTTGTTTCTAAATTGAATCTTTAATGCATTTCAGTCACGCTCCCTATTGGAATGTGTTAATATTGATAACTGTACATGGGAATTAATTGTTACAAATTACTACTATTTGTACAGAAAAAACCTCTAGTTTGCATACTATTCTTAACTGTCATTTTTCTTTTGTCTGCAGCATGTTCATTGAAACGTGCAAAAGGCTGAAAATCATGAAGGGTTCTGATGCAATTGGCTTAGGTATGTAAAATTCATTACAATTAACATACTTGTCGCTGCAAAACTATCATATGAATTGATGGACTAGAAGCTTCTTCTTTGTACAAGACTAGCCATAAAGGGCTAATATTAAGCAGTAGATTACGATCCTGATATGTTTAAGGTTGATCATTGAATCTCGGTCAGTATGTCAATTGATTTTGTACCATTGAAGGTTATTTTGTTTACAGGGTTAGTACAAGGTTGAGAATAAAAGTTTCATCCATTCTTTGATAGATGAAATTGTATTCTTTATTAATATATTGTGGTGTTTTTGTTTTGTTTTATCTAGAGTAATCACTAAAACTAGTGTTTAAGAACAAATAAACAATTGATCGTTAAATGTGTGAGGTGCTGTCACTTGAGTCCCTAAATGTATCGAAATTACAAAAACTTTCCTAACTATTTTTTTGTTAGTAACTTTATGGATCCAATTGACTAATAGATGTTATATTCAAGTACCATACTAACTAACGAAACACATTGAGATTCAAACTGACTAATGAAATACGCATTCATGTAGTTTTTTGTAATTGATACATTCGGTGATTATTGTGACATCCCCTCACAAATTTAAGAACCCATATGATTGTTTATTTGTTTAAGAACTATATTTACGGAGTAGTCTACTTATACTTGATTTACGTCGTGTTGCTGCTCAGCTTTGAGAAATTTTATTTTGAACCATTATACTAAGTCTGTGTGTTCATCCTTAGAATAAAAAAGTTTTGAATATAATGATGCAGCTGGGCTGTGTTTACTTGAAACTTGTAAAATCTTGTTACTCAAGGAAATTAAGATTAAAAGTGCCTCTGGTTTATATCTCTAATGACAGCTATGCATTGCTTCGACTTTTTCTGTTTCCTTGTAACACAAGAAAACTATCATTGATAGTGCCTCTGGTTATGTCTGCAAAGTATAATTCAATTTAAAATTTTAGCTACACTGATAATAATGACCCTTTCAAGTTTTGCTTAGGTAGTTTTTCTTCTTTTTGCAGCTCCAAGAGCCATGGAGAAATCCAAGAGCAGGTGCTAGATAGATAACAATTGCATAAAGGACTGAATCCTTGGGTTGTGATGGTTAAATATGCTTTCAGATGTTATTATTATTTTTTTAAGTCCCTAGTAGTGTTTTGATTTTTATGTTACATTTGTTATTTGCTATTACTTTAATATACTTCATGAAGCTAGCTTCAGTATTAGAAGTTTGGGAATTATGTAATCTTTATAGGAACCTTGTGTTTGGATGAATGCCTGTTGCAATTAGTATATTTTGTGTGATTTGTTACTACTTTACTACTATCTTATGAAACTTGTGCAAAAAATCCTTTGCTCACTTAGACATAATCAAAGTCTAATAATTGGTCTCATCTACTTAAGGGTTTCATGAAAATCAGCCATTGAGATCTTAGCTACGGTTCTTCAACATATTTTTTATAATGAAAAATTAAAATTTTCACCAAAAGCCTATTGAGTTTTTCATGTTAGTGTCGTTTAATACATGTCAGACCTATAATGGTCACGTATCCAATGTTATAACATAATGCCTTGAAAATGGTATCGAACACATGTTATGACTTTAAGAATCTGAAATTTTTAATGATGATGAACAATATTTTTCACAACAATAGTTCATTGTCTGTATAGATATAATGATGATTTAATTGATTTCGATTTAATACAATATATATTTTATGTTTTTGGAGTGGATATAATTTAAATCACTATCTTAGTGGTAGAAATGATGATGTAACTATTAATGTCTTTTTTTAAGGGACGTCGACGATGTCTATGATAGATGAATTTTAAATATTTTTCAAATACTGATTTATTGTGAATCGTGATCTATATTAAAATTACTCTTATTTTATTTGACAAATTATTTTTTTATTCAGCATAATACATAAGAAATTATAAATAAAAACAAGTAATAATAAAAATAATAACTATATTAAATAACAATAATAAATCATATTTTAGTAAAACTAAAAAAACATATTGGATCCGTAAAAACAAAGTATAGGGGAGATTGGCATGGTGATCACGACGGAGCTCCAACAACTTTAACAGCTGTGTATGAAAGAGCTCCAGCTACTTCCAAGCCTACCAAAATATTTTGCATTACTTTGATAAATGAGGGAAACATTGTAATTTCAATATGTGCAAATAAGTATGGAACCAAAATCACATAATCTCAATACTTAGGGACTAAATATTAAACGAGTTCAAACTCAAATAACACACAACAAGCCAATAAATGAGTTCTAAGTTCAAACTCGATAACATGCACAAAACCACAAAATTTGAATTCAAATTTGATAACGCGTACAAAGCTACTATATGACACATGAGTCCAATCTCGATAATGTGCACATAGCTAGCTGATAAACCAAAACTTAGGCTTGGTAATGTGCACCAAGCTGCTAAAATTCAAGTTTTAACTTAGTGCACATCAACTCATAAATTCGTTAAACCCAAGCTTTGGCCATTAACACATCAAATTGCTAAATATCCAAACTTCAAACTTGATAACACCAAGGAAAGAAAAGACCAATATTACAAAAGAGAATAATAGAGATAAGTACAAATTCCTACCTCGCAGTTATGTGTGTGAGTTTCTGTTAGTATTAATTATCTCGTCTATGGACCTAAAAAAAGAAAAAATATGTACAAATTAATGAAGAAGAAAGGCCACGCCGAGTTCAAATTGACTTAATTGTAGCACTAATACTTCTGATAAAATGTGTGTCTTGGTGTCTGACACCAACACATTAATTACATTCAAATAATTTATTTTTTAAATTATTACCAAGCGTCCTTGCCTTTGAAACAAAAAGTGTCAACCTTTTATAGACTCAAATATAGACAAATATCGACTTATATATGTTGGCACCTTAACTTTTTTTTACTTTTTTTACATGTAAAAAATAAGTATTTTGTTTATAAATGAGTATGAAAGAGTGAGTATATGTCAAGATATAAACTTAGTCATCTAAAAAAAATTTATCTCTTAAATCTTTCAAAAACCAATTCTCAATCAAACATACACAAGGTCGAATTTTAGACCGAAAAGTCCCCTGCTGTAAATGTTTTCATGGTAATGGGGTTTTCACCTCTGAATACAGTTGGTTAATGGGATTTTCTGAAGCAAATTAAGTGCATGGTATTCTATATGGTATTCTATAGTTTGTTGACAAACTATGTGCTATTTTGACTTTTAATTTTAAATATTATTTGAATAAAGCATTGTTAGTGATGGATGCACGATGTATTTAAATAATTCATAGACTAGTGCAGCTGGAATGTTGGATTCATTAATAACCAAAACCATAGAATAAGCATAAAGGTACACTGATCACGGTTTTCTGTTTCTTCTAGATTTATGGATCAATTGTTTATTAATAATGACATATGATGGTGTTGCAGCCGAAGGAAACACAACCTTTACGTACAAATAGCTGAATGATAATTATATATTGCATAAATTAAAGTAAAAATGGTGGACTCAGAAGGAAAGAAGTTTGTGTCATTGCTGTTGTTGTATTGAAGTTGCAAAAAGGTAAAACTATTTTTAAATGGGTTACAAAATCAATGTTTTGAAAAATGGTCTACAATTGCCGTTGTGATTGCTTAAGGTTTTTATTTATCTTTTCGTTATCTCTATAAAAGATTACAACTACGCTAAGTTGATAAACGTAAATATAATTGACAAAATTTTGTGATATACTCTTGTGTGAATTTATTTATAGGTTAAATGTGATTTTACTTTTTATAAAATTTTAACGTTTTAAATTTAGTTTTTATAAAATAAAAATATAATTTTTAATTTTTATAAAATTATCTAATAAATAATTTTAGTTCTTTTTTAAATTAAATATATTTAATTATTCTTCGACTTAATATTATAAAAAATTCGTCTAAAAAAATAGTAAATTTTTTAACTTAAATAAATTAAATATGAACTTTTTAAATGTGAAAAACTAATGATAAGCATGACCAAAATGTAGATCTAAAAACTAATTTTGTACTCAATTTTTATAGATGAATTTTTTACAATGTTGTAAACATGTCAAAAAAAAATTATTTAAAAATATATGTTAACTTAATAGTGAAAACTAAAATTATATGTACAGGATTTTTAGAGAATAAAAATTATATTTTTATTTTACACGAATTAAAATTAAAATATTAAAATTTTATAGGAAATAAACATATTTAATCCTTTATTTATTTATTTATTTGTTTTCTTTTAAAACCGGATTTGTTCTTCTATTATCATGCAATCAATCGTTCAAGTTTATTGTTCCTTTAATTATTAAGTAGGCAGGTTTCAGGTTTTGTCATCATTGGAGCTTGGCCAAATTCCAGTTTACAGTATGCAAAATCTTTTATCATTCTTGCTTGTTTTTATTTCTAAAAGCAAGAAGTTTAATTAGACTTGGTCACACACCTCTATTTCTGAAGTAACTAGCTGACCCCTTTTCATGACCCCACGCTTTTTGGAGAGTGAATTGAGTCTTTAAAGTAGGATCCTTCAGATATATAATCCAAAATCATTAATGACATTTAGTGTAGGTAGGATTATTTATAATCTTTTATTAAATTAGTTGAGGATTCAAATCTCATTTTTAGAAACTATTACAAAGACACTTTAAGATTTTAAAAGTTCAGGCTACATGTGATTTAAAAAAAGCAATTATTTATATTTTAGTTTCAGTTTATCTAATTCAACTAATATAAATTATTACAAGAGAATCATCGATATTTAGTTGAGAAAAATTATGTCTTATAAACTACTTATTCTTACTCTAATAATGGATAGAAGAGATCACGCTTTCATTGTGTACATTATGTCTGATTCATGTAAACTATCTCAAAAACTTAGGTATTTTATTGTTTTTACAACATTAATATCATAACCCTCATGCAAAACATTTTTGAACGGTTAAGTATAAATTATAAACAAATTTTCTTTACTTATAAATTTCAACATTATATATAGTTAGTAAAATGATTACTTGACACCAAAATCTTATCATGAAAATGAACTATCCTGAAAAATTAAATGGATAGAGAAAGATATGTGAATGATTTTATTAGTGAAAACAATCCTTTAATTTTAGATTTGGATTAAGTGCATTTTGACAGTATGTAGTGACACAATCTTGTGGAGAGTCTAAATTTAAAATTAAATTTTAATTTTTTTTTTAAAACAAAAATTTAGATATTTTAATCTTAACTTTCCAATCTTCAAAAGTCGAGAGTGTGTGACTGCATCCAATCAATCACAAAGACTATGAGTGCATACAACCCAATTCCTTAACATTTATCATGTTCATTCATTATGCAAGATAAGTATTTATTGGCCTCCATATATTATATGCATACAACAAACATCAAGATATCGGACCCCGAAAGATTTGAATCTAAAAAACTAACATAATTCTATTAATTTACTTCCATTAGTCTTTAAAAAATCAAACATCTAGATAATATTGGAGCATAAAAGAACCTAAAGTTTTCTATAAAAAAAAAAGGGAAATTGTCAACTTTGAGAAACCTCTGTTTAATTTTTCCCTCCACTATATAAAGACTTAAGGTGTAGGATTTCCTAAGTGCTTTTATTCAGAAGTACTAAGTACACACATTTACCAAATCTGAAACCCCAAATTGCAATTGGGGTCAGACGAGAACCATACAGAGTGACCAATTCAGTGGGAATCAATGTGCATGTTTATCTATTGAAATAGTTAATAGGGTGGACTTACTAACAGAAGAGTTGGTTGGCCTTTCATTTTATTCAAAAGTATCATAATTTAATAAATACCACCAACTTTTGTAAAAGATATTTTTTTTAGGAATTTCTAGTAAAATATTTCGGAGAAGAAACTATATTCATACAATGATGACCTAACTTATTACGAATAACTACGAATACGATGAATATAATTATGAAATACGACGAATATAATTATGAAATACAACCGTTTAACAAAATCAATGTACGAATATGTCAATGATAACCAAGACAATATTGTTTTATATTTATGTAACATGAGTTAAGTTATCCAATTTAAACCATAACACCACAATAAAAGCTTAAAAAGTTAAAAAAAAAAATTATATTTAATAACAACAATAAAGTAACTCAAATAGTATTTATTATTACATATCATTGTATTAATATATGAAGAAAATTACAAATTTCACTTGTAAATGAATAATGAGGTAAAAGAGAACACCATACGTGTAGTGATATTGAATATGTACTTAGTATAAACACTTCACCACAAGTACCGATATTTTAGAGGATCTAATTGATCTTATTTAGCTACAAAACCAAATTGTAAGGTAATTTATGAACACTTTAAACTTTCCATATATATTATATAGGATTCGGATTAGACGTAGTAACTATGTCAATCTGATCTAAATAAACGACTAAAATTGATTGTGTAAAATTGATTGTTTAATTTGAACTGATTGATTTCAAAGCAACTGTTTATATATCATATATTTTCAATAAACGAATCATTAAAAAAAATATTATTCTAAAATAAATGATTTTATGATTTTTATATTTTCAATATAATATTAATATATTTATTTTCCAATTATATTATGTAATTAATATTTAAAATACTTTCATATCAATGTTTTAAGATTTAAAGTAATTGTAAACTTTTAACATTCCACATAAACATCCCTTTCATTCATTCACGGGAAAAGTGGGGTTGTTGATGGTGAGGCTTGATGGAGTAAAAAATGAGGGAGTAAAAAATGTATAACAGAAAATTACCTTGAGAAGAAAGTAATTTAAATCTTTCATCTTAAATATTTTTTTATATTAAATATTTAATTAATATAAAATTAACCATTGACACGAATTCAAAATCTTCTTTTGCGGTCACATTCATATATTTGCTGGCAATGAATTTTATATGCTCTGCCACAAGCCATCCTTTAAGATAGTCTCATAATTAAGTTCATCAATATCATGTTACTTACTCAAGAAAAACAGTGCAAAAGACAACAAGAATTAAACTTGTTTTCTAGCATCATTACTTCATCAATCTCTTTCAACCTATGCTCTAGAGTTTTCTTCTCATTAAACTACAAAAATAATCCATAGGTTACCAAAAGAAACTAAAATCTTGAGATTTTAGCCTTGTTTTTTTAATAAGGATTTGTTCTCAACCAATGCTATCAAAACATTATTCTTTTCCCCCTTATAAACCATTCATGACAAAAAAATTCTAAATTGCATTTGTAGTCTTTGTTGTAATTATGCTGTAAACTTTGATATTGTAGTAAAACACAGACAAATAAGGTCAATGCAACCATAATTGACATTATAGAAAACTCTTAAAACTTACATTGTGACCGCACTTGTAATTGTAGACCGCAATTTATAATTAATTAAAAAAAGACAAAAGTTTCCTTCATCTTTTAATTATATTCTTATCATCAAAATACATAAGAACATAATGTGATACTTCATTTATGTTTCCCAAGTTGCCACATTGCCTATATTACAAAACCAAACATGAACCATGCATTAAGCTAAGGCTACAAACTAAAACTCTATCCTAAAAATTGTTCCTATTGTTAAACAATGAGTCCACGCGTTTCTTCATAGACCTTACCATTAAGGAATGTCACATGTTGTGAGTCAATGCCACTTGTGCATAATACTGTGGTCGTATCATCTGTAAAATTAAACTCTTCTAAATACCCTTTCAATAGCTTTATGAAATGTGTTTGGCTACAACATTCTCTATGCATGCTTTCATCGTTTTGCTGTGGAACGGTTTGATGGTGAAAACTGTTCAATGCTTACACCATTCATAGTACAATCAATTGAAAAGGATTTGAAGTAGAAATGTTGTAACACTGATGAAGATTGAAAGCTGCTTTATAGGTCCTGTTTTTGGCTCTTCTTCTAGAATCTAGATACATGTTTAATTGTACTTCCCAACAAATGTTTTAAACTATGGTTCTCCATCTTTGAAATTGGTGGAAATTATGAACAAATGTGGTGTTGCTTAACAAATATAAATGGAAAAATCTAAAGAATTTAATTTATACTAAATTACAGTTTTTGTTCTCATATTTTCACTCATTCGTAAAATTAATCTTCTTATCTTTAAATTCAACAGTTCTGTTTCTCTCTTGAAATTTTGTGACTAAAAAATTATGATATGACATATTTTAAATGACATGACATATGATACAATAATGTTGAATGATAATTACCCATGAAATTTCAACAAAATTCTATAAAAACTTCAGTTTCAATTTTCAAAATTATTCGTTTTTGTAGTTTAATTAATAATATATAAATAATTAATAATTCTAGATGATTCAATATCATTTCAAACATGTGAAATCCTTATTTCTTTATTTAAAAAATCCAAGTGAGGGACCAAAACTGTTAGATTATAAAATAAATAGACCAATTTTACGAATGAATGAAAATAGGGAATCAAAATTGCAATTAAGTCTTTAATTTATATGCACTCTCAGTGTACAAAGTATTTATAGTGTCAATGAATCACAATTGTTAGATCATTAATAATGTTTAACTTTTATTATAATCATCTATAAAATCACTCACATGATTTATCATGATTTTTCGACCATGTAAAACTATTTATACATATAGTGCATGAAAATTAAACTCAAATATTAAATATGGACCATGATTTGTTTTTATTTATTTATTTATTATATCCCATTTTTTATAAAAAAAAAGTAACCAATATAGCTTAGATTGAAATTTATTTGTCATGTGGTCGCATCCCAAATATGCGACCTCTTATTAAAAAATAAAAAATTAAAGTTTATAGATGGTCGCATCCTAGATATGCGACCTACAGAGTAAAAAATTATCTGTCATGTGGTTGCAGATGCGACCTCTTATTAAAAAATAAAAAAATTAAAGTTTATAGATGGTCGCATCCTGGAGATGCAACCTGCAGAGTAAAAAATTATCTGTCATGTGGTCGCATTTCGTGGATGCGACCTCCTGAATGAAAAAAAAAAAGTAGGACATTTTAGTATATATGTTTGAACGTAGGGTATAATGGTTAATTTTTTTTTTTTTTGAAAAATAGGATATATATATATATATATATATATAAAAAAAAACCCATGATTCCTTTAAGTTAGACATTTTTTGCTTTCACACAATCAGGACATATGTGATCAATATTGAAATCGAGTAGTCTAGATTCAATTCAAACTCAATGTTTTAAATTCTAAAATTAAAATTTTCATTTTTTATAACATACTCCGATCTCCATCCAACAACCATCGTAACCACTGACTATATGAATTCCCTGAATGCATAGAATCCTAATTCATTAAATTGGATGTAATTGTGGTTGTAAAGTGGGGTTTAAAAAAATATATCTATATTTATGACTTTGACATGACAACAAAGTTTTTTATATCTATGTACAACCACAATTGAACCATAGTTGTGGTCGTTATAGTGTCAAAGTTTTAGGCTGTGTCAACTATATAATCAGTTTCTACCATAACAAATTTCACGATCCAATTGTAATGCTCCACTGCTTAAAACCTTATTTGCGAACGATAATTTAAAAAAAAAAAACATTAATGACTATTTTATCTTTACTTTTAAAGATGGAAAGAGGAAAAAGGTACAAGAAAGAACATAGCCCATGGTTTGAGTTATGGTGCCAAGGTCATGATCTTGTTTAGAATTTTATCTTGGCAAATGCTACTTGACATATGATGCGTGCATATGGGTAAACAATACAAGAGTGAAATTAATTAGAACTAGTTGGTAGCAATCCTAGCATTTATGGAGCATGGAATGCATGTGCCCACAATTATTGCAGCCACACAATCAGCATTACCAACCTTGATAAAAAGCCTTTCATTCATTCTTCACAATATATAGAATGATTTTTGGACCCCATTACACTAGATTTGTGTAACTAACTGTCCCTATGGCTTTATCTTATTTGTCCATATTAATTTAAGTGGCAAAAATATATTTACGTTGTTTTAAGTTTAACTCAATTTTTGTTTAGGTATTTTAAATTTATTTTATTACGATTTAATATTTTAAATTACATTTATTTACACTGTTAGTCTTTTATCTCAATTTCGACAACAATTAATCCAATTGAAAGTTTTCGATTATTTGAAATTCTACCAAATACTGCAATAATATGTCCTTCATACTAATCATTCAAAAATCACTCATCAAATCTTATAAAGTTTTGATTAAATCTTAACATGTCATGTCGGTAATTCAAGAAAAATTTTAAACTTAAAAGATTGATGAATAATATATCTTAAAGGTTAATAGTGCAGACGAATGTAATTTAAATGACTGAATCGAAAAGAAAAAAAAATTAAATAACTTAAGTGAAAATTAAAATAAACTTAAAAGTATTTTTGCGATTTAAGTTATATACCATTATTGGTAGTTTGAAGGTTTCTCAATTTCTAATCATCAACCATACACGCTCTGCTAAAAACAAAATTAATGCATATGGTACTGGAAAAAAAACCATATTTTGCATTAGAATTTTCTTATTTGATTAGTTAATTTATATGTTCTCCTCTTTACCAGTATGTGGTCGATCCTAGTGATAATAGACTAGAATACCTTAAGTTAAGGGTTCGGGGTCTCTGACGAAATTTAGTTACTATTAAACATTGATAGATACTTTATCTTATAATAAATATAGTTATAATTATCTAATTGTTGAGATAAATTATCTAATTGTTTCTTTTGATCATTGCATTTTGGATAGTTTATTTTGTAGCATCTTTCAATGTTACTCTTTATGAAGAATTCTACTCATTTTATCAAAATGGAGATTTTAGCTCGGTGAAGATGAAAACAAGATTGTGGTGCACCATATTCAACTCATCACAATAGTTCCAATGCATGAAAAGGTGGGATAAGTATTCTAAGGTCTTGGAATTTATTCCTTGAACCTTGATACATGCACTTTAAACTTAAAATAATGAATTTGGAGTTTCTAGAGCCAATTAGAGTTGTGGAGATTAATTCACCGCCGTTAAATCACATTATCGAAGAAAACTACGTTTCTCTCCTATAATAGGAGAACATGTGAAGAGTGAAAACATACAATTCATGTGAAGAAGTCTTAAGAGAGTTAGACAGTTCTTGTATTCCTTTTTGAGAGAGAGAGTTTTCATCATAGTTTGGTGAGAATAGAGAGTGAATTTGTATATCATCCAAGAATGTGAGATTGTTAGAAAGATATTTAGAGATTGAGAGAAAATTTTATAATCTTACATTATAGTAGAGATCATTTTACTGAACTATGTCTCAGAGTTTTTTCATGTAAAACTTTGGTGTCATTTCTTCCACTCTACTCTACTACTTTTTTATGCTTTCCCAAAACGCCCATTTTACTTTCACTAAGGAGGAAATAGGTAGTGTTGTTTCTTAATACTTCGAAAATGATCGCACCCTAGTCTCCTATTGCAGTGGTAGAGAAAGGGGGATAAGGATTTGGACAAGAAGAGGATGTTTCGGCAACTCACAAAGTAATTTTGAAGCTTACAACACCTATGTCGACGATAATGAAGTTTCATTTGTGGCTTGGAAGGACTCACAACACCTGGTAGAGGACATGTAAAGAGTGAGAAATAGAACAAAATGGAAACTCTAGTATATATAATGAACAATTACTACAAGAACAAGGAAGAATACATTGGTTCACAGGCCCTGACAAATGCTAAAAAGTCGTAGGAAAAGTTCGATTTTCGAGGGACAAACGAGTTCCATAAGACCCTAGGTATAATGTTGGTTGGAATGTCATAACTAGGGCTAAAACCCTCACAAATACAAGGTTTTTTTTATTAAAAAGAAATTGAACAATTGCTAGGGTTTAAGCCCTAAAAAATGATCTAGGGCCAGAGCCCTCACAAATTTGATGTGAGATTGCAAATACCCATTGCCAAGGCCCTCGTTATCTGCACGTGTCAGATGCATACCAAAGGCCAATGCCCTCGCTATTTGAACGTGTCATATGGACACCAAGGGCCAGGGCCCTTGCAAATAGAAGGTGTCAGACTCATACTAGGGCTTTCACCCTCGCTAATGATTAGAAAAATAAGTAAAAAACTTATATTTAATTTATTGTTTAATTTAACTTTAATATATATTTATTATTTATAAAAATAATTTATTATATATATAATCAATTATTTTTATTATTATAATAAAACATTAATTAATATCCAAATATTCAAAACAAAAATAATGTCACGATAAAAAACTAAATATCCCTATAGTAATTTGTATTCTCACCTTGATTCTGATTGTCAAAATTATTTAACATTTTATTAAATGATAAATTGTTCTGATCAACAAGATTTAGAAAATTGAGACCATCGGAAGGAAGAACAAATTATCCACATATCTGCATAAACAGCTGAATTGAAGTAGTCGATGATGATTGCACAAGAAAAGATGTCGAATGATGCGGCTGATTCAAATCAAGTCGATTATTATCAAACAATGACGATGGCATATTTGGTTGGTAATATCCTCCTTGTTGATACTGGGAAGAATATTGGTATGACGACATTGACAAAGGAAGAGGTCGCAATGGTTGTATTTGCTGCTCATAATTATATTGGTGAGGTGGTAGCATCTACTCATGCTGAATATTATATTGAGAATAATAGAAACGTCTATTTTGCATATGGGGAATTACAAAATTGTTCCTTGAATCTATTCTCAAACTTTTGTTCTCCTCCTCCTTCTTCATGATAGTCTCCATAAGTCTTTACATCGACTCCTCATGTTCCTGTCGCATCAATCGTTCACTTTTTAGATGTTTTTCCTCCATCTCTAATTTAATCCTATCAATTTCATCTTGTATTGCATTATGGTATGAACGACCAATACTATTATAGCTGGACGAATTAGTTGTCTCGATATACATTCTTTGTGATGCTTTTTTCAATGTACTACATAAGACACCAATATCGTACACCCGACCTATATTCTTCCCTCCAGTCACCCAAACCCACTTGGTGCGTTCAATAGCTTTTATCTCCTTTAGATTCGGTGAACTCTCATACTAAGATTTGCATGTCTCGCACAAACTTTATCCATAGCTTGGTTATAAGATTTTTGTGTAAATAAAAAACAATTTAAAATTTAACAAATTAAATATATAAATGTTAAAGATATTGTAATAAAATATAATTACATATGTAAATCAAATTCGAAAAATCATACATCAACATTCTTGACACGAGCATAAACAAAACCTTCTTTGCCCTTATATTTGTGGGTAATCTTGGACTACTCTTTAAATTTCCTTCTCCTAAAATAATATGGAAAAAAAAAACAATAAATAATTAAATAATTTAAGTAATCAACGCTTTTTCTTTGCTTTCTCAGATATTTTTTAAAAAATTATATGATTTTAATAGTCGCACAACGCTTTTCAAATGGACAATTCAATCAATTTGAAATATTTCATATTGTTGCGCATATCTCGTTGCAAATCAGAGAGATGGACATCACATCTTTTGTTAAAAACACCCATTACATGTAACTCTTGCTAAGCCTTCCACGTTCACAAATTTTGTAGAAAAAAATATTTCATTAAAATAGAATTTAAATTAAAAGACAAATTGAAGTAAAATTAAAAGTAAAACATTTCTTTAAGTATTACTTACTTTGAAAGCATAAAAAAAAAAAAAAAAAAAAAGATACCAATCAGTCATATTTTATCGATTTCTTACTTCACCCCATGTTTTATAAGTTTTTTTTTATACTTTTGTTTCAATATTGTGTTGACAGTAGATGCAGATTTTACCGAAGGGATAAATCTGTAAAAAAAAAAGTATATTATAATAAATTATACATAAAAATTATGGATAAAAAATTAGTCATAAAAATTAACAAAGTAATTAATTAAGTACTTACTCGCGACCAACAGATGTCCTGACAATCTGACCATGACTATCAATATAAATTTACATAGAAATTAATATATAATTATGAAATAAACTATCATTCAAAAAGAGAAATTATTGTTACATCATTGTCATTCAAGGATAAAAATAATTAGATACTTATTATAAAATTAAATACATTACAAATTACTATCATTCAATATCATTCCTCATTAGAATCTTCATCAAATTCAACATGATTTGAATCCTCCTCACCTTCTTCTTCACCATCATCTTCATGAACTTTTTATTAGTGTTTGGTAAATCATTAAATAAGTGGCTTAATGTCTCAACTTCTATCACATCATGTACATTTCAGACATTTCGTCTACCTGATATGCTTCATCTTTCAATTTAGGATCATCTGATTCAATTTGATTTGTTAGTTTTGTCTTTATTGTGACACACCAACCTCATTTATCCGGTAATGTTGATAGATATGAGACATAATACACTTGTTTGACATTTTGGGTCATCACAAAAGGGTCAAACATTTGATTCCTTTTGTTCTTATGTATGTCCAAAGTGTTAATATTAGGGTTAATCTTTGTACCTTTATATGATAGGTCAAACCACTTACAATAAAATAACACTACTTTTTTAGGATAATCTAAAGTAGTGTAACAGATTTTGTAAATATTTTGAATCACGTCATAGAAGTCACATTCTTTGTTTTCAGTTACACCAGTCATGCACACTCCACTATTTATTTTTTCTCGTCCGTTAGTTCAATCTTGAGTATGAAATTTGTATCCGTTGACATAGTAAGTATGTCATGATTTGAATGATGAATTAGTGTAATTAGATAAGTCCATCTAGTGTTTGTTGAAAGAAGTTGGAGGCATGAGAGAAATTCATTTAAACCATTATGAAAAATTAGAATATATCTGGGCAGAAGCTTGTTGTTCACTTATTTGTTTAGAGGTCAAAAATTCTCGAATATAATATAAACAAGTGTTTATGTAATATAACATTAATAAAGTGTGTATATATGTTATGTTAAAAAATAATTCTACAAATTAAACTTGTTATAAGTAAGGTTTAACTTCAGTGCAATTGATCAACACATGAATGTGCGCTGATTTAAACTATTTCTCATTTGACCAAATAGTAGACTCTCTTCCATGATGACGATCACGTAGACCAGATACCGATAAGGCTAATGAGTGCCTTTTAAATGTTCACTCAATTTCATTTCTACTATTACTTGGTGACATTGTGTCACTAAAATAATATGAACAAAAATGAGTTGTTTCAAGGTGTAGGTAAGATTGGCATATTGATCTTTCGACTCTGGCTTTATTTTTTACTAGTCGTTTTGAATAACTCATGAACCTATATTAATCGTAGAAATAGACATTACATGCATGAATTATATATATTAAAATTACATATACAAGTTAATTTACCTTTCAAATGGATATTTCCATTTGTATTGAATAGGTCCTCCAAGTCTGGTTTCGTATGCCAGATGCACTAGGGGATTCTCTATTGAATCAAAAACTCGGAAGAGAGTATTCTCTCCAACTTGCACAGTATCAAGGACATATCATTCTCCATTTTGATCAGACCATCCTCTCTAAATGTTGAAGAACACAATTTTTTTAAAAATTGTCTCATATCAACAAGTGGATTTAATATATGTGTAGGCTGTAAATGCAATAGAAAGTAAATATTCCATAAATATGTTAAAATCACGACTTTTCATTTCATTTTTCCTTCTATTATCCACATCATCGCATCTTGCTAAATTAGAAGAATAACCATTTGACATCTTGAGTTCTTTTATCCACATATAGACAACTTTTGCTTCATCGGGAGTTAAAATATAATTTGTTCACGGTTTTAAGGTTTTACTATTGGGTTGTTCCACTAACAACAAATCATTTCGTCAACAATAAAGAGCTAAGTCTTTATTGGCTTTGTCATTGTTTTTAGTCTTTCCTTTGAATTTCATCACAATGTTAAATATATTGTCAAAAAAAGTTTTTCTCAATATGCATAACATCAAGATTTTGTCTTAGAATGTTATCTTTCCAATAAGGAAGATCCCAAAAGATGCATCATTTTGTCCAGTCGTGCAACTAACCATAACCATGAGGTTTCAAAACAACACCAGCTATTACTTCAACCTTCGATATACCTTTAACTTGGTCTTAAACTTGTTTAGATGTCAATCGAATGAAAGGTCAACGACTTTCAGCAACACCCTTAACAAATGCAATTTTATTTCTTTTAAATGGATGATTGTAAGGTAAAACCCTACGATACGAGTCAAACCAAGATGTCATCCCACCAAATTTCAATGTAAATGCTTTACTATCTTTCATACAAATAGAACATGCTAAATTAAAGTGTGTACCCTATCCAGACAACATCATGTAGGCTAAAAATCATTAATGGTTCATATCAAAACTGCTCTCATAATTAAATTTTGTTTTCGAGCAATATCATTTGTTAAAAAAACCATTCCACAACCTCTTGAAATCATTAATCAATAGTTGTAAATAGTTATCAATACCTGATGTGGGATTAGATGGTCCTGGTATTAAAGCAACTAAGAACATATAAGTTTAGACATAGACATATATGAGGGAAGATTGTAAGGGGTGACAATAACAAACCAATAAGAATAAGGTGTAAATGAAACTTGAATATATGGTGTGAAACCATCAGAGCATAATTATAACCATACATTACACGGATCTAATACAAAATCAAGATGTACTCGATCAAAGTGCTTCCATGCCAGACCATCTGACAAATTTTGCATTTGATCACTTGAACTTCTTCTATTTTTATAATGTTGTGTCATTTTTCCAGCAGTTTGCATTGATGCAAACATTATATGCAATCTTAATACAATAGGCAAATAAAACACTATTTTCCTGGTAATCAATGTCTCCCCTTATGTCGTATTTTTCTTTGCAAGATATCTTGGTTCTTAACAAAATTTACATTCAAATAGGTCAGCATCTTTAGTACCAAACTCGTTGTCGTAAAACAACATACATCCATTTACACGACAATCTCTTCTTTTTTACATTTAATCCTAACTTTAACACTAACTTTTTTGCATAATAATAGCTTGTTGGTAAAGTATCGTTTCGAATTGGTATTGCATCTAATATCAGCTTAATTGGTCATAAAATCTAGGCACATATCTGGAACATGAAATTAAGACGTTTGCCCTAAAAGTCTAACACACATGGATAACTTAGAGTTAGGAGATCCATCAAATAAAAGGTTATTTGTCTCTGTCAAAAGGTTATAAAATCTTTGAGCTTCTTCATTAAGGAGTTCATTTGCTTTGACATCATATTGTTGTTCAACAAAAGACACATTTACCTCAAAAGAGTCGGAAATCATATTTTGTCGTTGATCAAAGTACTCCTGATGAAGCTCAACTAATGGACCAATACTAGATGAAGCAACTGATGGACCAATACTACTAGATGAAACAATTGTTGGATTATTTTGAAAATCGACAGTTTAGGAAGTCGTTTCACCATGATTAGTCCAATTTTAATAATTTGGCTTAAATCCACCGGTATAGAAATGATTCCTTATTACATTCTCATTTTCAATACTTGTACAATAACATTTTTACACAGACATCTACTACCACCTTCCTCTTGACCATCTAATACCATATTTCAGTTGTAAATGACCGTTTGATCAATTTCCTTTCGAGATAGTTTCTGTCGTAAATTCAATTGCGATTTACTTTCTAGTAATACATACATATAAATTAGACACGATCATCAAATTGACGTCCTTTCACATTTTTTGTAAGCTTCTATCTCATTCAAGAATATAAAAAAATTCAATAATCAAATAATAATCATTTATTATTTTCTCATTATAAATATTTTTGACAAAATTCCGGCAACATTTCGCTTTGGTAACTAAGTAAACGAAATGATCGCGATATATATATATATATATATATATCATTGTCAAATATGCACCCATAGAATAAAGTAAAATGCATGTAACCAAAATTTTTATCAAAAATATAATAATGAGAATTTCATAAATAATCATTATTCTAATATTGTTTTTGTTATTCTCAAACTATCCAATTTTGACAATTTAAAATTTAATAAATATTAACGAGCACAACTCAAAAAAAGACTTTTCTTACTCAATAATGTATATTAAACTTTAAATGGGAAACTAAAGATTTACTAACGATAATTTGTTATAATTTTATTTTGCTATTTAACGAATTGTCCCATTAAACTAAAACACTATATTAAGTATAACAATATTCAATATTGTTATCCTAAAGTAATACTATATAATAATATTATTATAAATATAACATGTTCATTATAAAATAAAAATTTATATTAACATATATTTATAAAATGCACATATATTAAAATAAAAATTTAATATTTTCAAATATACAAATTAACAATTTTTTTCAATAAATATATTAACATATTTTCTAATTTCAAAAAAGTTGCACAATAAATACAATAATTTTTTTTAATACTTTAATTAAAATAAAAAATTTAACATTTAAAATTTTAATTATCACATTTTCATATAAAATACATTTACATTATGAAAAATAACATACCAACCACATTTCACACATAACATTATTAATATACAATTTTAATATATTATTTAATTCGGTAATACTGAAATCTAACCAATAGTGAAGAGTCGAGTTAGCGTTATCAATTTTTCCTCCTCGTTCAAATATTACTACAGCTATATATACTCAACAACTACATAAAAAAGGAGGAGGAGGAAGAAGAAGAAAACATGGGGAAGAAAAGAATTGATCGTGTATACTGAAAGGGACGAGGGCTATGGCCTTCAAATTAACTTAGTTAGATTCCTAGGGCTATGACCCTCAAAAAATTCTTACAGACACATGGAGATGGCTTAAAAGCCCTATGTATTTTACTTAATTCTTGTAGTAAGCATAAAGAATGAAAAATTGCTTAACCTCCATAAGGCAAAAGCAAAGAGAAAGAATGTTTAACTATTATAGGGTAGAAGCATACAATAAAACTAATAGTAACTAATCAAGAAAAAAAAAATTAAAGAAATATACCACGAAACACTTGAAGTGAATGAGAAACTTGGACGTATTGAGAAGACGTCACTTGTAATGGTGTCTTGCCTGCATATTCTCATTCTCAACAAAGAAGAGGTGATTGGTTATTGAGATTTTATTTGGTAATAATTAGGATCATCTCTTCAATATTGATGTCATGACTCTATTATCATGTTGAGAAATATGGTAGAGCTGAACACAAAGAAAAATAATTAATTATAATTAATGTAGTATTAACTTTATAGGATTAGATGTTCTCTTGTGTAATTTACATATGAAGGAGTAAAGTGTAATATTCTCTAATTATATCTACTAATAGAGTGAAGCTACCTTGTGAATACTCTATGTAAAAAGTAAAGATAAAATAATAATTGATCCATCACTAGATAAAATAACATTGTTTTGTTTGTTTTATTGATTTTTATAGATAATAATTTTAATGTGAAAATAGTAGCAATTTATTTTAAAATGCAAACATCACCTCACAATTGTTTAAAATAAAATATTTTAGACAGTTTTACTCTATTTTGCATTATTTTTTAGGAAATCATTATAATTAAGGTTTTTTTATTAAAAATAAAATCGTTAATTACAATGATTTCTTAAAAAAAATTGGAAAATATAATAAAACACTAAAAGTGTTTAAAAATAGACACATATTGCTCCATAACATATCTCTATAAGCTTCGATTCTTTAGACCTACTAATTTTGGATTGTGTATTTAATTTACAATTTAAAATTCTTTTGAACTTTTTCAATGATGTTTAGTTCTGCAGTGACTAAAATTAATTTTAGGTCAAGTATTGTTTAATTTTGTGAATGTTTAGTTCTGCAGTGACTAAAATTAATTAAATTTGTAAAATTAATTTAAGTTAAAAGTAAAATTAATGTAAAGTAATTTATATTTGTATATGTTTAGCTAAAAGTGAGTTCAACAATAAATTTCAGTGTAAATATCACATTTAAATTCAAAAGCTACAAACTCTGCTTTCAATTTAAAAATTAATTATGGAGGCATAATCAATTTTGCTCGACAACATACAAACATATTAAAATTAATTTTACAACTTTAATATTGTTTTAGCTTCAAAATTGAAACTAAAATAGACTTTAACCCTTGAGTGTGTTTTGCATTATTTAATAGGAAGTATATCAAGAAACAACAAAACAAAATACATTTTAGGGTGGTGATATTTTCAGCTTGAAAACTAGTAAGAAAGGCTTTCCATTGTTCCACCAATTTAATATAAATAGGGTTAACAGGAAGAAAAATGGAATAACAAATACGTCAAGCCTACTTGAGATAGAAATAGAAAGTAGCAAATAAAGAGTTCTTTGAATCCAATCCACTGCCTTTTATAACACATTATTATTCCCACTTCAAAAGCCCAAAAAAAGCTCTTATCTTCTCCTCTCAAACCTTATTATATCCACCAAACCAAACAATCAAATTCCTCATAGAACACAAAAAACAGAACTCCATTATGGTTGCTGGATGGAGAATGCCGTTTTGCACAACCAAAGACAGAGAACCTAAAGCTTTAGCAGAACAACAATGGGACTTTGACAACATCAATGAAAGTCCTAAAGTTAGTTCTTCTAAGTTCACATTTTCCTCTACCCCACCAACTAGTCCCAACCTCCTTTGCAAAACTTCTAATTCCAATTCTTCATCAATTAACGACAACAAAAGCAACAGTCCCAAATGGTCTTCCCCTAACTCACCACAATCTTATTACTCTCTTCTCAAAGCCACCTTACGCCTTTCCAAAGTAAATAATTAAACATACTCAAAATATACACTTTCATTTTAGTAACATTTTATTTTATTTTATTTTATTTTATTTATTCTAGCTTCTTAACTAACATTTCTATTTATTTGTTTTGAATTTTTGTGCAGAGTTTATGTGGAATTTGCAGTCAGAGTGTGAAAACTGGTGAAGGAAAAGCAATTTTCACAGCGGAATGTTCTCACATCTTTCACTTCCCATGCATAGCAACTCACGTGACAAACCAACAAATCGTCACGTGCCCCGTGTGCGGAATTAATTGGAACAATCTACAACCGGAGAAAACCGTAGAGGAAAACAACACTACACAGAACGTCAAAACGACGGCATCGTTTAAGCTTCCAACTTACAACGACGACGAGCCACTTTTGTCGTCTACTTCCGTTTCACGTTTCAACACCATTCCCGAATCAAACGAAAACGAAGAAGATGAAGATCAAGAAGAAGGAGAAAATGAAGAAAACAAAGAGCCTAGTGAATTTCAAGGCTCTTCAACGAGAACATTTGATGCGTTCTTGTTATCAGAGACTGCACTTGTGGCATCGAATAAGAGCTTCGATAATTTAGTTGCTGTGTTAAAGGTGAAGGCGAAACCGTATAATGTGGTGTCGAATCGGCCGCCGGTGGATCTTGTGACGGTGCTAGACGTCGGTAGTTCGGTTTCCGGCGAAGAGCTTTCGATGATGAAACGTTCAATGCATGTCGTGATTTCTTCGCTCGGATCCGCCGATCGTCTCTCCGTCGTTGCATTCTCCGGTGGATCTAAACGGATGTTTCCGTTGCGGAGGATGACTGGCCGCGGAAGGAGAACGGTGCGTCGTATAGTTGACGCGCTGGCTGTGAATGACCTTAACGGAGACGGTGTTCCGGCGAGGAAGGTGGCGATGATGAAAGCTGCGAAGGTTCTAGAAGATCGACGGCAAAAGAATCCCGTTGCTGAAATCATACTCCTTACAAACGGTGAAAAAGATAGCAGGTTATCTTCCACGCGCTTCTCTCATTTGGAAATCCCGGTTCACGCGCTCGCCTACTCACACGCGCAGAACGACGGCGCGTTTGCGAAACGCGTCGATAATATATTGCGCGTTGTTGCTCAAGACATCAAGTTTGAATTACAAAGCACATCCTCTTTGGAAATCTCCGCCATTTATTCGCCTGAGTTGAGTTTCACCGACAAACTCTTGCCGGGATCCACCGTGCTCGGTGATCTCCACGCGGAGGAGGAGAGAGAGTTGTTCATTGAGTTCAAAGTGCCTTCATCGCGTGGGTCCCACAACCACGCTCTTTCCGTACGGTCCTCTTACCGTGACCCGTTTACTCAAGAGATTGTTCATTCCAAGGAGCGTTCAATTATCGTTCCACGCCCCCGATCCGTTGGATCATTAGACCCTAAGATCAAACGGCTGATACGTTTACACGTCAGCACTCGAGCTTCAGTGAAGCAAACAAGTCACGAAACGGCTAACGAATGGTTGCGAAGGCTTGAAGCCGAAGAAATGCGGGGACAGCCACAGCTACGGAGCCACAAGCTGAGAACCAATAATAATTGTTTGGAGGGAAAGATGGAGCCGCTTACGCCGATATCGGCTTGGAAAGCAGCTGAGAAACTGGCTAAAGTTGCTATCATGAGAAAGTCTATGAATAAAGTCGGTGATTTACATGGCTTTGAGGATGCCAGATTTTAAATGTATTTCTTTTTTTTATTTTTAAAAGTGTTTTCTTTGGTCTAGTCGGATAAAATGTTAATAAAAAGTTTGTAATAAATAAATTATAAAAAAAAAAAAATGGGAAAGCATAAATAGAATTGGTCCATGAGTCATAATAGGGACAACAAGTACCAAATGGCTAGGCTCTTTTTTTGCATAGAAAAGAAACAGATTGTGATGGCCAAGTGAGATAGGGTATGAGGAGAATTTTAAAAATAAAAATTATAGGAGTGATAGTTTTACTCCTTTTGTTTTCAAATCTATATAATTGAAGTTGTTGTTGGGTCTCATCAAAGAAAATGTTAAAAAATATATTCCTGCATAAGGTAAAAGCATTTTTGTATTTTTGCATCTTGCATGTGCTGTTAATTATCTGGTAGTGTACTAGTGTCCGGACCGGATGGTTGAGAGCAAAATTGGTGGGTCTCATTTCGAAATTGGAAGAGAAAAATTTGTAATTAAAATAAATTAATAAACATATTTAAATGAGAGAATGTTTAGTTTAGAGAGATATAAAAACAAAGTTATTAAAGATAAGGAGATTGAAAGGTAGAAGATCCTGGTCCATCTTATTTTTGACTTAGACAAAGGATCGTTCTAAGTAATTAATTTAGAAGTTTTTCCCCTTTACATACATTGCAATTGCTTAGGGGTTTGAATTTGGAACTGGTTTTAATGGGAAAGTGGGGTTTTTGCTTTAATTTTCAATCTTATCCATATCCTATGCACTTGAGATTTCGTTGACGCTCAAGTCTGCATTTTATTTTAAAGTACACTACATGCTTAGTTGAAGATCTTACTATATGTTTGATTTTATGTTTGGTTGTGTAAAAATTGATTTGAGATTTATATAATTGATTTTGACATGTTTAGTGTATGTTTGATATTGTGGTGAATTTGATAAAATTACGGTGAATTACTATAGTATTGTAGATGTTAAATATGTAGTTTTTGAAAATCACAGCGACTCACTATCGAAAACAGATTGTGTATTCCATTTTATTGTTCAATTAATTTTTACGTAAATATATTTAAATGTAAACTATTTTGTATTCAACTAATTTTGAATTGAAATCCATTTTATAAAATCAACTCATTCTAGATTAGTTTTTATCACCACAGAACCAGCTAGACACTTAAATTATCTGGACTTTGTTTGGTGATATCTATGTGTAACGCACTACATGGTGGGGTTTTGCTTCTATGGTGCCTAACAATAAGTTCAAAGAATTAATGAAAAGTTGATGCAAGCAACTAAAATTATGGATGAGAAAGTGAAAGAGTGTACCCCACTAATAAGAAAGTATTCATTTTGTATTCTTGCAAACTAAAAATGGTAGGCAATATAGGATAAAACGCGTGAATGTGCTCTTCATTCTTTTCATTATGCACATATTGTGATAAAGGTTTACTAGTATTTCATAGTGTGTGTGTACTTGTATCATAAGATGCATGTACCTTATCTTTTTGTTGGAAAATGCTTACATATAGTAATGAAGTTTCTTAGTGTCACGTGTCAAGCTATTTGTGAAAAAAAAGGCAGTGTAATACAAACAAATCTTAAGACGGTGAATCAAATCATCAATGGCAATAAGCTATTCAACTTTGCTTTTTGTAAGCAACTAAATAATTTTGTTGAATTTAGAAGAAATTTTAGGATCCCGGTGTTGACTTAAAAAGCAAATCATATGAACCAAGCAGTCAATAGTTATTGGAGTGGAATTTTTTTTATTTTAATATCAAAATTTCTACGCCGAATATAATATCCTTTATTTTTTTTATGTATATTTTTAGAATATTCGTAAGATGCAAAAAATAAAATGTGAGAGAGATAGAAATAAATATATAATATTACACCATATGATTATGTTTTGATGCGATCATAACACCGAAATTGAAATAAGAGAGAAGTTTAAAAAGAAAAAAATAATAATGTTTTGGTTGACATCGAAGAAATTGAAAATTCTATTATTAGCCATTATTATATGATGATAAAACACGTCTTATATTGCTGCAGGTAATAAATTAAACACGTCAAAAACATGTGATAATAAAAGTAAAACACGTCTTGAATTTAGTTCTTATCAAATATCAACTTTGTTTTTTTGAGAGGTCAAATATCAACTCTTACTCTATACTTAATTACTTATTTTAGTTCTATAAAAGAACAAACATTATTTTAAACAATCATTATATTGCAGCAGGTAACCTATTTAAATCTTATGGCGAGTATCTAAAGGTGGAGATTTTTTATCTCAAATATCCACTTTTTATTCCAAACCAAAATAGGTATAATTGTTGATATTATAGACTATAATCTTCAATTCCTTTACATTCTTATAAAATAAATCACAAAATTGCACTAAACTTATTCAAACTATGAAGCGTATAATATTAGCTAAGAGATGAGAGAATGTTAGAATTAAAGAAGGAAGTAAGGTAGTAGTTAAATTTATTTTAAAAATGTATTTTTTATATCCTACTAGGTTGAAAAAAATGGAATTGTAATATTTTTTATGAATGAGATTTTGTCGCTATTGTTAAATTCGTTCATAACGGCATTTTGTCACCGTCATTTTCCGTGAATTTTCTTTACTACATTAAAATGGAGAACAATAACAGAAACCACCAATACTATTTTGTCGCAACCGTTTTCGTGTCCGCAATCCTTTTTTAAAAAACCTTGCAGACACATACTCAAAATCATCACTAGCAATTTAGTTTTGCAGTACTTTAAAATATTACGAGGTAGGATTGAATCAAATAAGCTCTTTTACGTGCTATTATATATATGTCTAAAATTCTTATATCTATTTTATTATGAATTTGAAAACCTATATAGAAAAAGGTAAAAATTTTGTTTTCTATTCGATAAGATGAAAATTGGGCTGAAGTGGATATGAGGTGGTGGTCAAAATAACGATGTGTTTGCAAAAGGTGGGTCTCTTCCTCAAAAAAGAGTGTTGTACTTAAATCTTGACGAAATTCTCACACCTGACATTGATGGTAATTCTGTCTGTTACACTATAACAATATTATGAATTATGATGTCATGAATGAATTAAACTATACTCACATTGATATGTCGGAGGCTGGTTCAAATATCGGTCAACATTATATGATAATGATAAGTTAACATTAATTGATATAGTCTATATGCATGTATTTTACTTTTTTATATATATTTTATTATGGAGTATGACTTTTGTGCAGTAAATATCATTAAGTTGTTTACCCAACAAACAATCGCAAGGATCGAGAACATGTGCAAGTCATGCTAGACAAAGGGGATCGCAACCTCGTAGAGCCAGTAGCGTGTGCTAGTGAAAGTGTAGAGCACCTTCACTTTGATAGAGGAGAAGAATTGGTCATAGAGACCGATGCAACTTTGTAAGACCAAATTAACCTTAAATTGATATTTGAATTTTCACCTTAGTTTATTTTTATCACCATATAAGCAAACATCCACTTATCTTTTATGAGGGTCTCAATGGAACTGTATTAGCAGATCTGATTCTCTTGCACAAAGCGGTAAATATGAACATATAAATATATAATATTGGTTAAGCTCCTACTAATCTGGCTAAGATAGCTGAAAAGAAAATTGTGTCTGCTTCTCCACCCTTTTACAACTTTGGCATACCCAGAAAAATGAATGGATATACTGGTAACTAAAGATTTAAGGGGGGAAACTTCTCCACCCAACATCAGTTTGAATATACACATCAAGATATGATTTCATCCATAGACGAGACTAAAATTCTATTTATGTGGATTAATCTTAATCGCACCTGAATGCTGGTAATTAATCACTACAGAATTAAAAAGAATTTCTATTTACAAGTATATGAAACATTCAGACATCACAACTAGCCATGGGCTTTTGCAATCACCATACAAAGGTACACCTATACTAACAAGTAATTCAGATAATACAAGAGAGTTTTGATACAAATTCATGAAAATCACAAATATAGTTGCTTGCACTGTGCTGCATCAATATCAAAAGGACAATACGGGCACTTAAACACTTTTGTGCTATTCTTGGACATTTTCAAGATAGACTGCTTACAGAGGACATGTCCACACGACATCAACATTGGAGGGTTATCCTCGTTTGCTTGTTCCTTCGAAACAGGACAAACAAAAATAGAATGGAACTGGAATTCCTTATCCATCTCAATTGGCACTGGTAACTGGTTCATAGACTGCCATTCCTGCTTCTTTCCTGCCATGACATTCATAAACTTAAGGAGTGCTGGCAAAACCTGAATCCCTGCTGCTACCGTCACGCTCAATGGACTGTTATATGACTGTCCCAAAAGATTACAGAACTGTCTTTTAAGTTCCTCAGCACACCTATCCCAGTTAGACTGGGAAGTTAATTCATGATATGGAGACTTTTCGAGCTTTCCCTGCCACAGAAGACAAGCCATAAGCTTCTGGACATCAGCAATATGACTGGAAGCAAAAGAAGTTAGGTGAGTTCTCGCATAATGAAGGGCTTCGTCTCTACTTCCATTTTGAAGTATTTTTACGAATTGCTGCGAGTGAAGCTTCAACACAATGTCAGATCCACTTTGAGCAAGTTTGTCAGAATTTGTTGTAGCCCAGTTGAGGGCTGGCTCCAAGTTCTGATGCTGCATGGCTTGGAGTATTTGATACATTTCTAAGAATGGAGATTTCATAACTGCAGCAGATTCAGACTCTCCAACCGCACTTAAAAAATGGTCCCCTACATCAAAAAGGCCCTGGCGATAAAAATGGTTGGCAATTATTTGACTTAAAGTGCGTATATCAAAGTCAGTGTGTCTGTAAGCTTTGGATATATCAGGGTTGAAATATTTGTCAAGATGCTTCCCATACTTGCTGAGTGCTACATTTAGCTCCTTCTGTGTACTTTCCAGTTGGCCAAGAGGAGCATTTTTAAGTAAACTGGCTTTCAGGTCATTAAGGACAGTTTTATAATCAAGCATATGGTCAGTGTTAATGACTGACTGCAAAGTATCTAAAACAGACTCAATTTCCTGTCTGACCTGGTCAATCATCTCTTGAGCCTTAGAACTGGATAACTTTTGCTTCTTAGTAACTCGATCAAAAGCATCTTTAACAGAACTTAGCTCCATGATGACTATTAACAGTATCTACACTTTGAAAGGCTGTAAGCTAAGATGTGACACACCTGCAAAGGTCCATGGTGTTAATAAAATAAACTTCTAAGACAAACTTTTCTATATTTATATTCTAATTCCAATTAAATACATGGAAGAAGACTGAGAAAGAAAACAGGTAGATAAACTCACATCTTTGTTATGTTGTTAAGAATTTCCAATAAAAAAGTTAGGATCAGATTATGGAAAAAATGTCGAAGATAGACATATAAGATGTGTTCCATAAAAAATAAGTTCAGCTGCAAAAATTATTAATTTATTTGCATATGTATGTTAGTCTGATCCAAATTCATGGCCATCACCACATTATAAATCAATAATAAACCCCCTCTTCTGCATCTCCCGAAGCATCCATGGTTCCATACAACATTGCCAAGAAAACTTGTACTAACCTAGAAGGTTATTAGGAATAATAGGGAAAGTCCCCTTGATTACAACTCTGAAGAATTTCAAGGGTCTGCAACCTCCCTTTCCTAAGAATCCAATTCACTTGCAAATGACTAGCTAACTTTCCTCTACTCCCTCTAATATTTATAGACATCAAAGCCTAATCCTCTACTAAACTTAATTATTTTTGCAACTAATTAATGGGGTGGGTTTCTCTAACAATACTCTTCCCCTTAAGTCACACCTTGTCCTCAAGGTATAGGATTATTCTCTTCGAATGGTTGATAGAAACTTCCATCTGTATCCAATTGTTCATTGTTCTTGGTTTGAAACTCCTTGCAATACATTTTTAACCAAACTTTAGCATCTACTAGATGAGTAAGAGACCACATGCCAAGCAGTGACGCACCTGTTTTTGCCAAATTAGAGCCACTAAACATTGCAGATCCAGCCAGCAAGGATAATAAGTTTCCAAAGTCTACAGTAAAAAATGTCCCTCCGGTAGGTTAAGTGGCGGGAATGGACCGTTTGACCAGCAAAGTCTCACCACTCCAAGGCCGATGTGCTGTCAAAACCCACCTTCCTTGCTACATCACTTCACATTTCTCTTAAACCACCAATATTTTTATGACTGCTTTTGGTCCATGTTTGATAAAGATCTTCCTTCACCCCTTCTAAGGTCAGGTTTGGTTCCTACACTTTTCTTACTTCTCCACCTTGTTCCTCCTCTACCATCACAGTTCCATCTTTCTTCCAGATCTTACTTCTTTGCCCACTGCTATTGTTAGTTTTCCTCCTCCCATAAGCTATACTACTTTGGGATGAAATATAAGCAAAAAGGGTAACTGAAAAGTTGATGTATCTTTTGGCTTATATTTCATTCCGGAATGAGTACCTTCCAAGATTTTTTGGTTCTCATGTTTCTTATTTCTTTTTTATATCTACTTCTGACTTTCTCAATTTCAATTCTTCACTTTCGTCCTGAGATGCCAATGACACCAGTTGATACAAACTCAGTGTTGTCAATTGCAGATCACGGAAAATAGCGGTCTTGTCTAATTCAGCTACACTCAATGCTATAGTGCGTCTGTATCTGTTATTTGACAACACTTTGTAATTGAAAAGTGCATCGCGGAACAATAGTGATTTGTTCAACTTCCGTTATAGAACCATTACACTGTTATTTGACAACACTATACAACCTGAAAATTTATAAGTAGGGAAAATCCCATTGATTACAGCTTTGCAGAACTTTGAGGGTCTACAGTGCAACCTTCCTACCCTAAGGCTTCAATTCACTCACAAATGACTAGAAAACTCCATTCATAGTTAGATACAACACAGCCTAACCCTCCAACAAACTCAATCTTATTATTTCCATCAAAATAATTGAGTAACGACTAATTAGGTGGGTTTACCTTCCAAACATAGACATTAACTATTATAAAACCAGTAGTTAACTTTTGGCTATAACACTCTTAAGAATATTAATATGGTCTGAATAGTGATTGTAGGAGGAATCAAACAAATTAGATTTTATGGGGTTGAGTCAACCCTAAGGATATCTAGTACATTCATAAGAACGAGATTCAAGTAACAACAAGTATATAAATCAAATCAATTAGGTCTCAATAAATACAAAGTTGCGCTTGAATCCACTCTGGACTCTGGTCAAATGACCAATCGATATATACTAAAAGCATCAGAAGTCCCTTCAATTGAAACTCTAACTTTGAGCTCATTTTCAAACACTATTAGTGTAGCCTGATCAAAACACTAGTAGAGTTGCAAATTAAGAAGAAGAAAAAAAGATAAAATCAAACATACAAGTTTGAACATCATATCAAGAACAAGAATAGAAAAGAATAGATTTATACTATCAGATGCAATAATTTGGACAAAATAAAATTAAAAAAATAAGTTAAGAGTTTGAAATATCATCCTATTAGAAAACGCGAATGAACACGATTATTGTCGATTAAAGAAAAACCTAAACCCAAATTTGTTCACCAAATATTACACAGAGTATGTGAGATAGCGAAAATAACAAATTGGAAAGAAAAAAAGTTGGTGGGAAAAGAAAGAGAAAGAGGGAGAGAAGCTTACTGAAAATGGAGGGAAGAGATCTGTGGTTGGTGATTAGGGCAAAATAGAGAAAGATAGATGGAAGAGGTGCGTGTGGGGGTGGGAAGTGGTAATGATGAAGAAGACCTACGTGTCACTCATCCCTTCTTTAATCTTTACTCCACCGGCCCACTTAACATAGCTCATTTTCTTCCCCACACATTAATTTCTTCTAGATACACCCTCAAATTATCCTTTACACCCCTACAACATTTCACAATTTATTGCTTCCTCGAGAATAATCAATTTTTGTTTTGTCTTTTATTAAAAAA